>JAWWES010000133.1:54257726-54326090 GCA_035583135.1 Lophotriccus pileatus
CCTGACCGGGAATCGAACCCCCGGTCTCAAGGGTACCAGCCCTGCGTCTTAACCACTAGACCACCGGGGGCTCCCAAGTCAGGAAAGAGTCTGATGAGAAAGTCATCATTTTTCCCATTGCCTGTGTTTCTTTTCACATCTAAGCAGGTTAAAGCAACAGACAGTGGTCATCAGCACTAGGAGCAAGTCGGGTACAAAGCAGAAAGGGAGCATGAACTCCTTCCCTCCTTATGGGTTTCAAGTAGTGGGATGAGCATGCCTACTCCTACCAGCTCACTTGTGCTAACAACAGCTGGGGTCAACTCCACAGAAAAAAAGCCACACTTCAACAGCCACCCACATGAGAATGGCTCAAGCCAATTGTAACACTGTAGCTAAAAACACGTTTTTCAGAAACCTTCACTTCTCAAATGCCAAAGTCTGATTAATTTGAAGAGCTCAGAATGTTAAGATGATGGCTAATTCCAGAATAGAAACTCAATTAAAAGACAAATCTTTTTAATTACTTTAAGGAAGCAGTTATGTTATGCTGTCCATTGTTTCTTCAGTAAATACAATGTAGTGCTGTAGTTAAAACTGATCTAGCTCAATATTATAAGACATAATTTGAGAGAAATTTATTAGCCAAATACAGGTCCAGGTTCTCTGTCTCACCTCAAAGGCAGCAAATTAATCCACAATCATGGATTTAATATAAACAAGAAAAGAATCCAGACTTATCCAAAATTATGCAGAATTACAAAGCACCTTAAAAGTCAATGAATAAACAGCACGTTTCATATAAATAAACACCCAGTGTCATCTTCAGGCCCAGAACAGAAGATTCTTTAAAACTTCCTACCAAATTAACTCTGGAACAAGCAGAGTCAGCATGAGTAGGGAAACATCCTCACGGTGTTCCATCCAGTGGAGACACAGTTTTGTTGATCCAATTTTCATAACCACAACTAAATACCTTCAAGCAGCGTCAGATGTCACATATTTAGCTGTCATTTAAAAATACTGTTAAAAAGGCTCATATACACAGGCAAAACAACAGTAATAATAACCTACATAAATACCTGAGTAAATATGGCAAAAACAGAATCTTAGGATCTTCCCTAGTCCTAAAATTCATCTTACATCCCTTTTCGGTCAAGTGTTTAGATTATCTTTGCCAGTTTCTGCTCTAACCCTCTAATAACCTCTAATGGGAACCTGTTTAAAAATCTATGTAATTTGACTGTCATAGGTAAAAACTTTCCAGCCTATATTTAATCTAAATCTCACCCACTAAAGTTGACTTCCTCTTAAACTACATCTGAACAACAGAAAAAAAAAAAAAAAAAAGGTAAAAACCCAGTGCTTCTGTGAACTATTTCTTAGATACATACCCATTCAACAGCCTTTTCCACCACACCAAAATAATGCAATACTTCAATGAAAAAAAAAAAAATTAGTCATGGGTTCAAAGCCTCTCAATCCACATTGACACTTTCCTCTGTACTTTTTGGTTGTTTAATACTCAAGACTAAACACAAAAGTGTAATCAAAAAGAAAAAATAAAGGCCTTAAACTGATTTCACATATCCAAGGATAACATCCACTTTTGCAATCCACATGTTGTTCATTCAGACCAATTTGTGACTAGGAGTCCTGAATTATTTCCTACATCTCTGCTTCCCAAACATCTCTATTTGAGCATTCTACAGCCTCTTCCTAGTATGGCATTTTATACATAGCAGCTTTTTAACTTCTGGGTTGAACTTCCCAAACCTGTTAAAATGACTGAATTAAAAGTTTATTCTATTCTTCTCCAAACAAGTGTTGGCATTCCCTCCTAACTCAATGGCACATGTGCAAGTTTTAACTTTCAAGAAAATGACAGGTAATATAACTAAAATCACCCCCAGAGCAAGTCATATGGTTTTCTCCCAACCCTCAAGAGATCTTCCAGCTTTGCAAAAAGTAATTTAAAACTATTTTGGGGATTAGTTACTTGACAGGCAAACTTATATGACCAACTGAAATACCGTATTTATCAACCAGATGAACATGGAACTACATTTAAACCTCCTAAAGTTAAAACTGATTCTCAGATGGCTTTTTACTGTTTTTTTTCCCCAACCACGTAACACAATAAGCCCACTTATAACATGTTAGATTTCTTAAATAATTGTATTTCTTCACCAGAGAAGAGGGATTGTATTTTATCACTGCTGAGAGGGAGAGCGCATGGCTGCTAGGAATCTCAGCATTTCAGTCCATAAAATATAAAAAACAAATTACTTTTTTCCATACAGACTGACACGTCAAAATCGATTAAGCACGAAATGTAGGAAGCGTCAGCACTATACATAGCAAGAACCATTTAATACCTCCTACAACCAGATTATTACGATTAAAAAAAAAAAAAACCAGTGAGAGCGAGCTGTTCCGATACAGCATTTTCACAGCACCCTTGGGAAGTACAACTGCTGCTTCACAGACTGCGGATGTTCCAACTTCCTCAGTTTATACAGCAAGCCAACAGACTGGACAATTCAGATTTCAGAAATGTCATGTCCTGAAACGAGACTGCTAGATCACGTAGCCTTGCGTCTCCATCTCAGAGTTATTTCATGAATACTGTTGAAGTTTCATTAGTTATAATTATAATTCATGTTTTTAAGGTGTTAGGCTGGGCAAAAACCCATACACGTCCCATCCACCGAAGTTCAGTAATTTTAACTCAGGCTGTCAACACTACTCCAAACAACATCAGAAGTTTTTCTCTGATAAGAAACCACACTACTTTGATTCTGAAGGAGTATGGGTTTTTCTTTTTCTTCCACCTGCCATGCTTCTCCTTCCAATTATGGAGCTTTTTGAAAAGCATATTATGAGATATGACAAACTCTTAAATGTTTTATAGCACTTCCCTGCATGCAAATCCCATCTTCCTAAGTGAATTGTCTGAAAAACTGTAAAGCTTCCTACCGCTCATTACAAGACAGATTCAGAATGCGTATAAGCAATTCAAAGCCATCAAAGCCTGCTGAAATTAGATTATTTTAAACGTTTTCAGCCCAACTGCTGGTTTTAACTGCAGGCATTACCATTTGCCCTAAAGTACTTTAGAATGAACACATTCACTTTTCTTAACAGAATCAAGTGAAGGCTGGAATGCTTTCCACGCTTTCCTGGAGAACTGAACGCCCCTGAGGGCAGGGATGGACACCCCTGCCTGTGCCGCGGGGGCTGCGCTCCATCCGATACAGCGGGACCCGCGCGGTGCCGGGGCGGGTCCCGGGCCCCGCAGCCGCGCTCGGTGCTCGCACACGGACCCCGCACGGGCGGCACCGCGGGAGCCGACGCGGAAGCGGAGGCTCCGGCTCCCAACAATGTCGCTATTCAACAGGACCTTGCACACATCCTGCGGCGGGCTCCTTCCCGGGAAGGGCCGCGCCGGGCAGTACCGCAGTGCCGCCGCCGCCGCAGCCGGACCCCCCGCAGCCCGGCCCGGCGCCCTCTGCAGAGCCGCACCGCGGCTGCCCCGCGGCGAAGCGGGGCGGCTCGGAGGCGCTCGGGAGGGCCGCGGACCCCGCGGGAAAGGCTCCCTCCCCTCGCCGGCAGCCCGGCGGGACCCGCGCGGCCGTTACCTGTCGCCGGCTCCGCCGCAGAGGCGGCGGCACCTCCCCGTCCTCCCCGCCGGCCGCCGCCGCCGCCGTCCGCAGCCTCCAGGTCGCAGCCCGCGCCCGCGGCGGCGCCGGGCAGGAGCAGCCCCGGCAGGAGCAGCGCCAGCAGGAGCAGCCCCGGCAGGAGCAGCCAGGTCGGCACCGGCCGCGCGCCGGGCGCTCGTAGCGCGCTCATCTGTGCCGCGCTGCAGCGGAGCGAAGGCAGAACACGAGCACGGAGGGACGGAGGGAGGGAAGGAAGGAAGGAAGGCAAGGGCAGGGCAGGAGCTCCGGCTGCGCCGCTGCCGCCCCGCCGGCTCGAACCCGCTCCGCGCTGGCCCCGCCGCCTCCCGCCGCTTCCGGCGGCCCCCGCGCCGCGGGGCGACACGTCACCGCGCCGTGACGTCACCGGCAGGGGCGGCGGGCGGAGCGCGGGTCCCGTCCCGGTCCCGACCCCGACCCCGACCCCGATCCCGATCCCAGCCCCAGCTCTGGGCGGACCGGACCGGGCCGGCGGACGGCGGGAAAGTTGTGTCCGGCTGCGGGAGAAGCGTCCCCGGCCAGCCCGCTCCGGACCCCGCAGAGGGACCGCTCCCGAAGGCCGCTGAACCCCTCGGAGCAGACCGGGTGCTTGGCCGCGTTCAGGAAAGACACAACGGGAAAACAGGGCATTTTGAGCTACAGGGCAAAACGGAGACCTTGGACTTTGTTCAAGTTGCCCCTGTTACGCCGGTGCAGGCACCTGAGGGCAGCGTTCTGAAGGGGAAGTGCGAAAGGAGTTTCGGTTCGGTGTGTGCTGCAGCACGCTCAAAAGAACAGCAAAACGAAAAAAAAGAGGTGCTTCAAATCTGCTCCGACAAACTGAAATCAGGAAAACTAAGTCTTCACAGAGATTAAACCACGATTTCATTGTGATTAAAACCTTGACTGAAAAAAAAGGCTTTTGCTTAAGGTATTTACATCAAGCCACTGAATAGGAGTAAAATCTGTTTCTCCTGTTGAAAACTGTGGGATTTTGCACCATTCTGTTTAGAACCATTTAACGAGAATAACAGCCTTTAAAGATCAAATTCAATCTAATATCTTAGGTACACAATACATGAGAATAATGCAGCACGGATGCCAAAAGCTGTATAAACATCACATTTCCTATTAACTGTCGCAGTTACCTAAGAAATAACAGAATGAGGTTGAAAGGGTCTTGAGAAAAGCCTTTGACTACTTCATAGACCCTAAGGAGACAGGAGCATGGAGTGTTACAGGGTACTTCTGCAGGTCAGCAAAATCTGTAAAGCTAACTGTGAAATTGCTATAATAGTATTAAATACAGCAGGAAACAATTCCTCTAGCAACATAGTTGGCGTGCATAATCCGTCCCAGCTGAACCGTATTTTTATGGGGAAAAAAAAATACCAAAACTTTAAAGTAGTCATATATCATATGAAGATTTGGAAAATGTGTCTAAACCTAATGAGTTGTGTTTGAATTGAGAAGTCCATGCATATCCGTATCATTTCTGTTGGTTAATACAACAGCCTTTAAAGACCAACAGTATCTGACCAGATCTTGTGCAAAGAGAACAATGTAGAGCCTGTATCTTAAGAAAGCTTGTTCAGTGTTGTTTAACTTTAGGGAGGGGAACTGGAGCAGAGTAAATTTCCCAGCTGGAAACGATGAAACCAGCTGTTAATTCAATTAATTAGTTCATTTTAAAATACAAAGAGAGAGGTATGCATAAAGGGTACGTGAAGAGGCAGGTTTCCTGGAGTGTGAACTATGGTAGCTGAAAGCCAGTGCAGTCAAAGAATATGGACTACATGAGTCCTATGGAGAAAAGCCATGCATTAGAATAGCTGTGAGATGGGGCATTAATGGAGGACACCTCAATGAAAATGCCCGGCCCTGAAACAGAAAATTATCCTTGTTAAAAATCCTCTTTCAATATCAGTTCATTTTCACATCTTGCTTTCAACTACAACCCAAACCATTAAGCATTAAATGGATAGTTTTCAAGCAGAGCCTGTGTTCAGGAGCTGGGGGGAGGTCACCCTAGCAGATGTCACAGGGAGAAGCACATTAATTGGAAACACCTCATGATGCACTGCCACTTCATATCGTGCAGAATCAGCTGCATGAGCTCAGAATCAAGGAAGGCCTAACCTGTTAATCCACAGTGACCTAATCAACTTCTGGTTTCAATATGAGGACACAAATTCTGCTGAGTGCCCTATAAGGCTTGATCGCAGAATCAGAGAATATATGACCTTTTGTGTTCATCTGTTATAACCCCCCTACCCAGGCCTGAGGAACACCACTCATAACCACATGCCAGTTTCATTTTGAACTCTTGACCACAACTTTTTAAGTAGAGTGGTTCAGACTGCTTTCCACCCTCCTCATCCACTTACCCAGTCCCTGCAGGACTACAAAGGTGCTCCGAATACCGTGGCAAAAACCTTGCTAAAATTAATGTGTGCCACTCTTATCACCTCAACCACAGAGCCAACCATCTCATGACAGAAGGCAATCGTATTGGTAGAACTGTGCTGGTTTTTCTCTATTGACTTGTCCTCCATCAGCCCAGAAATGGCTTACAGAAAGATTTGGTCCATTATCTCCTCTGGGAGAGATCCTAGGAAAGGATGACTGATCTGCAGCTTCCTGCACTTTGCTTTGATGATAGAGGTGACATTTGCTTTTTTTCCCAGTAACTGGAAATCCCATCTGATTGCCACAGCCTTTCAAAGGTGATAGGAAGCAGCCTAATGATATTACTCAGCTTCCTCAGCACCTTTACAAGCACCTTCTGTCCAGTCCTAAGGACTTGCAAACATCTAATTTGTTAGAGTGTCCCCAGTTCAACCTTCCTCTACAGTCAGTAGCAGTCCCCCATTCCAAAGTTTGCCAAATAGAGCTCTGTGAGTCCTGAGGGCTGACCTTGCTAGAAAGGAACAAGGGAAAGAGGACTTTGAGTATGTCAATCTTTTCACAGTCTTTTATTGCTAGGTCACCTGCCCACGCATCAGCAGAGCCTGTGGTTCTTAGGGTTGCTTGCTTGCAATGAGACTGCTCTGATGGTTTTCTCTGCCTCTGGGTGTACACAGCTGTGATAGAAATGCTGGCTTTGGTGTGAATGGAGTGTGAATGCTAATATCTGGGTGTGGGGGCACTGGATGGAGCACACAACAGGGAGAGGGCTCTCAGCATGGACTGCGCTACTGGGATCCAGATTAGCAGGTCATCACCCAGTACATCTCCAGGCAGTTTCATAAGACACCCATTTCTGGAGAAAAAGAGCAATGAAGAAACCCTGATGACTCACAGAGGTGGGACAGGATCAGTATCAGCTGCTAAAGGGTACCAAGAGGCATATTCAGAATCTGTGCGTGGTTGCCAGCCTAAGGAGGACACAGAAGACATGAGGAGGTCTTCACAACTAGTGTCACTTCCCTCCCATGTAATTGCAATGGATGCTGGACCTAACAACATCTGGACACAGGCACGGCCATGGCAGATGGGCAGCCTGGTCACCACTGCAGTGGTGCCCCACGGCTGTACAGGCTCATGGAGGCTCATGTCCTGCTCTGCTTTAAATACATCCACCTTCCCCACGGCAGGTCTGGCACGGGCCTGTGCTACACTGTTGATAGAGTGTTGCAACAGTATTTCCCACAAGTGGGTATGTTTATCTTTTGCAGGAAGAAAACTGGTCTCGAGGCCTAACAGTTCGTCTATTTATGTTATTTTCTGTCATGAATCCTGCTCAGTATTAATGGACTCCTACAGTCTTGGTCGAATTTTCTGAGTGTATTTTGCTGTATGGATAACCTGAGAGACTTTTTTTGAGTCCTGACCTCCATCCTTCCATTGACCTTAGGAGCAGAAAGCTTTTTTTTTTCTTTTCATTAGTGTGTATTTTACTGCTTTGAGTTACCATTTCTGTCAGCAATTTTATCATGCACCTAGCCTTAATCACCACATTGATTTATCTGAACAGAAAAAGGGAGAGGAAACAATCTTCAGAATTGTTTAATGCCCACAGTGCTTTGCAATATATACATTCAGCCATCCCTAAAATAACCCTGAGGCAGGTTTGAATGGTAGAATAAAGGGGAAAAAATGTTTTTTGCTGCTGTTTGGTGCTATTTACAATCTACAAGCTGTGAATGCTCTGGGTAGATGTAAGGACTCACGAGCAAAAATATAAACCAGGGTGATAATAATAAGAGGAGAAAGAAACCTTGTTGGCAAAACAGAAATGCAGCACAAGCTGAAAAAATGCAGGAAGGTCACATTACAGAAAGGTTTAGACAATGAAATTTATTTATTAAAAAACAATGCAGATACAAACTGACAAAGTTCAAATTCAGTTAAGTGATGACCACCAGATTACTGGTAAATTGTCCAATAAACAGTTAAATCTACAAATTTTGTGAAAAGAAACATTAATTTTGAGCAGGTTTGACAGTAAAATTCAAATATCTACTCTTGATTATAGAAGTAACTCATATCTGCACCCAAATTATAAAACGTTCTAGCTCTCGGATTTCATGCACTGATAAAACCTCTGATGAAGGTGGAATTTTGTACGCTTTGTATTTGTCAGGATGAGGGATTGGTTTAGAAACCTCTTCTCAACTGTTTCTGGGTTACTGAAATTTATTTTTTGAGGAGAGAAAGTCATTAGTTCAAGAGGAAACTTTACCAAATATTTTAAGTAGTCGCGTATTCCCAGCTGTTAATGGACTAAGAAACTGTGGGTCATAGATGCTATTGCAGTCCAATAATGAAATTGGAACAGAGAGACTGGAAGTGAATGAAACATCTTCATTATCTGATGAGAGTATTAGCTCTTATGATCTTATCAATGGCCAAGAGTCTGGGTATCTCTCAAATGAGCAGATTGCCTGATAATAGGTTAAAATGAAGGGGGAAAATGACAAAATGTCTTTCAATCAGCAAGAAAGAGCACTCATTAAGTGAAAACCAGATCTACAGATCTGCAAAGAACTTTCTGATTAAATCTTCTAATTTTAGATATTTTTTTCAATCAACATTGTCACTAGTATTGCAGATTTTTTTTTCTATAACATGGAATAAAGATAAATGTAGAAGAACTCTTGGAGAATACAATGTTCAGCAAAATGTTCATTGCAGCTGAGTCTCCTATTTTCACAGAAGCTTTGCTTATCCTTTTTTCAATTTGTTGAATTCTTTATGGGAAAAAAGATGCCATTCCAGCTAGAAGATGTTGGCTAGGCAGACTGTGGTTGGATTCTGTTTATTTCAAAAATAAACAAAGAATCAATCTGCTTATACAAGATCTGGAGGCACATCCGGAGATACGGAGTCTGAAGGAAAACAATGGCAGAATGAGTGGATAAAATGTTTCAGGCAGCACTTTGATTTCTGGAATCTGTAGTAGGAGCCAAGCAGCTTGCCAGGACCCAGTCTTACTGGTGATGAAGGAGCAGGGATCTTGCCATCTGACTGAGTATTATTTGGCATGTCAGTTAGGTTACAACAAAGTGATGTTTTGACAGCTAAAGGACATTTGGAGTAACACAGAAATGGTTGTGGAAATGAATACAGTTCAGATTTAGGTGATCAGAAGTACGATAAAAACTGCCAAGGTAAAATCTTGGAGGTCATGATGTAACAGAGTTCCTCCCCTCATCTACTCAGAACATGCCCCACTATAACTGGTTTTGCCAAAATTGATTGCCAGACTGTAAAACTCTGGGCATCTTATTAAATTTTAAGAAGGTTTTGATTGTGGCAATTTTGATTGTGGCACAGTAAAGTCATAATCAGTTCATTTGTAGTTCATACTGGTTTTAAATGATCGATATAATCATTCCTGATGTTTAATGAACAGCAATATTAGCACAACAAATCCATACATTAAAAACAATTTCCTGGCTCTTTTTTCAGTTTTCAAGCAATGTGAGAATTCAACCCATGTCAACACAGAAGTGATAGCTATAGAGGTGACTCACTGAAAAAGGCTACTTCAGAGGAGAGGGAGCACAGATCATTTCATTGCCAAATGAAAAAAAAAAAAAAATCCCAATATGTACATAATCTTTCTTTCACCTTCCCTGAATCTCAGTAAATCTCTAAATCCACCATTACCTAAGCAGAGACACTCAGTTCTTTGTGTCTTCTTATTCCCTCCCTTCCTGGTAGACAGGAAACAAGGAAAAGCACAATCAGGAGGTGATGAAAGTCACTACTGCACACGAGTAGCTTTTATCTTATAATAAGTATACTGACCAACTCTGTGAAAAAAAGATAGAATTAAAATCACAATTTTTAAAAAATATCATTTAGACATAATTTAGCACATGCTCGTGATTGCAGCAAGTATCAAAGGCTGCCTCCTGGGATGTGTTTGGGTATATTTTCACTCAGAGAAAAAAAGTTCCAGCTTGCTTGTAACAGGAACTATCAGGATGGAGTCTGCCTTACAGTGGAAATCCTATGCCCCTTTAAAACAATTTGGGATAAGAACAAAGCCTATTTATGACCTTATGAAGAAGCAAGAAGCAAGTGACCAGAGCTTTTATTTCAAGTGTAGTTTTGGTAGTTTTAGCAGCTGTTGATTGAAAAGTGGAATGAGCAATCACTCATTCAGAGGCCAGAGCTTCAGTGAGTGGGAGATTATATTCTCATGATCTGTGACTAACAGAGAGTAATAAAAAGCCTAGTGAACATGTGTATCGTGTAAATACAATTCTATTGTCAGATGGTTTGTGGTAAATTGAAATGGCTGCTCTAAGGTCACAGCAAGCAGACTGTTTCCTGGAATTTCTGCAGGCAAGTTGCACATCCTGTAAACAGGAGCTCTCTAGATTCATGGCATGCACTGCCAGGTACTGTGAGTGACACAGCACATCATAAATAAGATCATTCTGCAGAGGCAGAGACAGCTAGTCTCAAATCACCCAGAAAGTTGAAGGAGATATAGAAACCACTGCTGAGAAAATCAGGTAACAAGTATTTTGTCCTTGCCTCAATTTTTATGTTTGGGTAATGGAGAAAAAGCATCAGAGACCATATGCTTACTTGCAAGGTCATTGGATACAGACCGTTTTGCTACTGTCAGAACACAACCTTGGGCATTTGGCTTTATGACTTACTACAAACAGATCTATTTCTCAGGGGGAAAAAAAAAAGCAAGAGTAAAATTTCATCCATTGCTTACATTTTCAGAAACAGTACACACTGTTCATTTTTGTTCCTGCTTTGCAGGCTGTGGTACTTGGAAGGTTGTATGCAATCCTTGAGCACTGGAATTGAACAAGGTTTCATGATCTTCCTTGGATCTGGACTTTTTTAAAATTCCTTTATCTGCCTTCATGATGAAATTGGGAGAGTTTTGGTTAGGGGTGGGACAAAAACATTCTGCATTCAATGAATTTTGTTAGCTTTCTCTGATATGATCTGTATAGGACAGGTCATATTTTTTTATTATTTATCTACTATATAATGAGTTTTAACAGCTCTTTTTAAATTGTTCATGGTAATTAATAGAAAACATGGGCAAAGGCTCAACTAGAAGTCTAAATCAAAGTCAGTCAACTCCTAATCCCTTTAGAATCAATAGAGAGTAATGGGAACTTCAGGTTGTTCATTTCTTACTAAAATAAGCAACTAAGATCTGACAACTTTTCAAACATGGGGAGAGGGGAGGGGCCTTACTGGGGTGATATAACTAGAAAACAACCATAAAGGTAAATATTCACAGCATGAAGGAGTTTGAATGCATATCCAGTAGCAATAGGTAAACTTTTCCTAATTATTTATTAACTGGCTTCGTATTTATGTTGCAGTAATTTCAGAGAATAATTTCAGAACCAATCTTGAAGGACCAGAGAGAGAGTCAGCAAAATGTTTGGTTCCAAATATGTATTCCCAGTGGGACTAGCTGTGCTAATGCCAGCAGTGTTCTGCTTCACCTGGAATCAGTGTCTGTGATCATTCAATACTGGAAGTTTCAGTATCACTCCAGGACTAGTCCCTTCTACTCAATCTTTATATTTTTGTAATCTGTAAAAGCAGACAAGCTCGAGAAACAGCTAGCTACCAAAAAATTTGGTTCATAGAATCATAGAATGGGTTGGGTTGGAAGGGACCTTAAAGGTCATCTAGGAGGTTGCTAATGGCTTCTGTAAAGGCTTGAGGCAGATGTGACACCTATCCAGAGTTACTGGAGAGAGAGTGCAGTAAACTATAAAGTGTGGTAGTGGGTATTGTTCCTTAAAGTGGAGCAGTTGCTTTGCCCTTAGAGTTTTGAGCTGTAAAGAATGTGTGACATACTTCTTAAATTCTATCCCCTTTTAGATCTAACTTATGGCCTGAAAACTCCCAATGAATAAGGGGGGCTAGTGAAAATTTAAAATATAATCCATTATGGAGGAAATAAAAATCTTAAATGCTTGCATTAATCCTCACTAAAATTTTAATACAGTATGGAGTCTGGAAAGAATGTTTCTGTCCCATAACAGCCCTGCCTTTGAATGGCTCAGTCCCACCAAAAGCAGAGTTGACCTGTTTGCATTGGAACAATATCCTGAGCAGTATCAGTAACCATCTCTGTGTTTAAATGTCTGGGCTGAAGTCAGGAAAGAGTAATTTATCCTGCACTTGTCATTTAATTATCTCACCATGGTGTCTTCTAAAAAGGGACAACATTTCAGTCTAGAGAAAGTTTTAAAGGTGGCTTACATTTACATGGAGAACATGCTCATTTTGGTTGGGTTGTGTCCAGTTTTCTGAGAGATCTACAGTAAATCCTACAAAAACAGGACTACAAAAGCCAGTATAACTCAGAATATTTTTCATTAAACTGTTTGGAACTTGTGAACAAAAAATCTGTGTCTATGAGGGGCTATTTCTTCTATAGTATTTTACATTGCATATGTGTTTGAGCTGCTGAAAAAAAAGGTAATATTTTCCTTTATAAAAATAAAAGAGACTGAACCGAGATTTTATAGTATCATTCAGAATTGTTTAGCTAGAAGAACAGCAGCCTTGAACTGAAAACACCGAATAACTGTGAGATTACAGTTAATGCTTTTAAACTAAAGAAAATACAAATACATATAATAATATACAAAGTTTGTTATTCAACAAAAAACAAAAAATTACCTCTGAATAGGCAAAGATGGGCCTTACATGTCAAAGAGGCTCTTGCTCTTTATGTTAAAAAAACTCCCACATTTCACTTACAAAAAAAAATATTTTGAAAAACCTCAGGGGGTCAATTCCAGCATTTTGCAGAGATGAAGAAAAGTTTGACAAACTAGAAAAAAGTGTAAAGACTCTAACATCACAGCTTCCTATTGTACATACTATGTAAGATGATACTTGGTTTTTTCTTTGCCCAGATTTCACCATTCTGTTTTTTCTCTGAAAACAATACTTTTATTTTGTCCTAGCCTCATGTTCTAGAATACTGTGTAAAGATCTAGTGTATACAAAACAAAGCAGTTTATTTGTGCAATCTACCCTCTTGGCCCTTCCCTCAACCAAAGTCCAGCCGTAGGGATGAGTTTTCTGGGAATATATTCTGCTATATTCATACCTGCTTGAAAGTTAGTACATAACACTGCTGTGTGTGATTCCTTTCAAAGCAAAGGTGCTCACTATGGTCTTAGACAGGTTTTTTCCGCCTTTGAGTGAACACAGAGTTGAACATCCAGCCTGAGAAAATTTACACTTACTATAGCGTCTGCAACTTCCATGTTTCTCTCTCACTATCCCCTTCTAACTGAAAGCCTGGCAGACATGCAGCACACCCCTTCTCCACAAAGCTTCTCCAGTGTTTGCATTCAGAATGGTGGCATAGGATGTTCAAGAAAACATCCTCAGCATCGGTCCCTACTGTTTCAGGAGCACTGCACTGAGAGAAAGGTCTTTGATGGATTTGGCTTTCAAACTTCTATCTAGGCTTTATTAACCTAGAGTGATGCAAGCCCAAGCATCTACTTCCATCTTTTAATTGTTTTCAGGTGTGAATATTGATTACCCACCTAAATAAATAATGCCTGTTGTAAACTGACTCTTCACTATAGCACTTACCCCTTATCCCTATTACCACCTAATGCAGAAATGGACTAATACCAAAACTTTAAAGTTTTTCCAGGATTCCTTCACAGCAGAATAGAAACATAATATTTCTCAGGGAAAGATAAGAGCCCTAATCATAAAGGATTATATTTTCTGTAAGCTGGAAACTGTAACTCACAAAGACAGGAAAAACAGATAAGGCAAAACTATGTAAGGATGTTTGTTGAATACTGGAAAAAGAATAGAGAGGAGAAGATAAAGCTCTGGAACAGAAAGAGTGGTACAAGTTTGAATTTCAAAATTTATATGCACGTATCAAAAAGTCACTTTATCTTCTGTATGATCAACAAAACTTATTTGAGCTTTTAAAATAAAAAAATGAAGAATTCAGAAACACCTTTTTACCTTTTGACATACATGCTCTCATCATTGAATAAAGATACAATATAAAGTCAGTAGAACGAAGTGGACTTAGTTAAACATACAGATAGCAAATGATCCCTTTCTGTGTTGCAGACATCATAGTCTACAGAGTTTGAGCACCTTTTTCCACACACCCTTTCTTTCAAGAGTAGCTTTCCCAATACTGGGAGTGCATTCCATGTGCATGAGGCAGAGCAGGGAGAAAGGCTCTCCTGCCTGTGTCTTAGTGGTGAGAGGTATTAATACTCATAAGACCACTTTCCCATGTCTGTTAAATGTAACGCCTTCAGAAACTGCTTGTGGTTAGAATATCTCAAATGTATCACCAAGTAAAGTTAATAGCTAATTATGTCTTATTATCAGAAATTATGAAGAAAATTTCTTCACCACAAACGTGAATACTGCAAGCAATTGGAACTTCCTTCACAAGCTGTAGCTACGCCAGTTTTCCATAGTTAGAACTTGATGTTAACATTAATGAATCATGATTGGGCTTCAAAGCAATGCTTATGTTTTTGTAACCCAGATGCACTTGGAAAAAAATGGGAGAAAAGGGAAAATGTTGTGACACTAGACTTATAATCAAACAAATTGAGATAATAAATAGTACTGAACAGATAGAAAATTAAATATTATTGATCTTTACAACACATATTTGTGCTGATATACTGTTTATAATTGGACGTATTCAGGCTATAACTATCCTATGTAGAGCTTTTCAGAAAAAAAATCAGAGAATGCACCATTCACGGGACATGACTCTTGAATAAATGAACTATCAGATACCTACTAAAACATATTAGGTGGCTATAACATAATATTTTGTCCTTGACTATCAAATTCCAACTTGTCTCTTAGCAACACGATACGGAGTTTTTTTGTTTAAAACAAAGCACAGAAATTGGTCACACACTTTGTCTTGCACAAATTGTGATCTTTAACTCTTTTGATAAGTATTCCATTTATTTTGGTCATAATCCCAAAAGAAACAATTTGTTCAAGTGTTTCAGCCAAATACACTGTCATCTGGCAAAGCACCGTGGTCCTCCATAAAGCCTATTCTCTAGAATTAATTGTTTAAACATATCAGTAGTCCAACATCTACAACAACGTGCTGATTCTGAAATGTGGGCACACAGAGGCCTCACTGCATCCTCAAGTTCACCTCCTATAACCAGCAATGTCTGACAAGACACAGAAGCAGGCGAACGTCCCTGGGCTTAAACAAAGCCTCAACAAAAAAAAAAAAGAAAATTGCCAAAGAGCAGCATTTCTGCCTTTGTATTAGTTTTAAGGCTGATTCCCTGTCAGTATTCAGCACAGTCAGATTGCATTACCACCGATTATGTGCTGCAGTCTTACCAAGCACGGTGAACCCAAGACAAACATCCTGTCCTAAACACGGACTCGCTCTGCCCCCAGTAACATCTGCTGACTTGTGCTGCACTGTGTCATCCACAGAACAGACAAGTATCCCCAGACAGTTCTGCAAAGCATTATTATCCACTAATGCCATCATTTGGTAGGCATACTATTAACTGCCTACTTAAAAAATACTGAGCTGAGACATTTTAACACTGTTTTAAAGCGGAGCACAACTGTCACACTACTGGATCACAGTGATCTTCCCTGCATTAACACCTTTGTTAAGGTACTGAAAAAGCTGAGCATGAAGTGTGCAGGGAAAAACACCTTTCCGTGATCTCAAATAGCAGCACATCTTATTCTGGATTTTAGAGACTACGGGTTATTCTGTGTTTATTTGCTACAATAAATGGTTCTTGCAGAACTGCTCACAGAGGTGCAGTCTCTCACAACAAGCGTGGCCTTGTGCTAAAAGCCTTCAGAAGGGGTATTTTTTCCCTCCGGTACCGAGTCCTAAACTTGTAAAAAAAAAACCCAACTCCACCGCGGTTGCCCTTCAGCACTTCTGAGCAGTATCGTCCCTATGGCCACTGTAGGGGGAGTTGTTCGCAGGGGTTGTTTCTGCTGCTGCTGCTGCCGGGTCCGGCAGGAAGGCTGGCGGGTGCCCCTCTGCCGGCCGCTCCCGGGGGCCTCACCTCACCTCAGCCGTCCTGCTGCGCTCCCCTGCCCAGCCAGCGACCTTCCTGGGGCTGGAGGAAGCCTGTTGATCTCAAATATGTGCTTCGGCTAATTGCCTTTCCTGTGCGGGCTGTGGCGATGGAAGCCGCTGGTGCGGCACCTGCAAAGCAGCCAGGCACGGACAGGAACGGCCTGGAGGAAAGGAGGGAAAAGGAAGCACCCAGCAGCTCCCGCCACCCTGGCTGCATCCGTCCCCTCCCCCCATTTCCTCCCAAAAAATACTGGGCAGAACATTTTACTGATTTGTTAAAGTATGTTGAAAGGCTCTTCCCCTTCCTCACTGAAGATACAGCTCTTCAGTTTTGCAGTGTATTTCAGTATTTTTTATAAAATGCTTACTTAGTGTTATTAAGCAGCTTGCTATATTGCTTTTCACAAACTTTATACAGCAATTCTGTTTCAAGGAATCCCTTCAGTCTTGTTATAAATTTCACCAGAAGGCTGTAAAAGAGGCACAAGCTTCAGCTTTTTTTTTTTTTTTTTTTTTCCTGGTTTCTGGCAACAAGTAAAAATGTGTCTTAAACTGGAAACTGTTTCCAGCCTTTTCTCTTAACTGGGATATCTGTTTTACAGTCTTCATACTCTCTCCATTTCTCACAATAAAATTTGTTACTATGACAAAAAAATTCCACTAAAAATTATAAACTGTTCTAGTTATTCAACTGTTCCATTACCCAGCCATCAAGATTTTAGCTTCAACATATTTTTGGAAGTACTGAACAAAGATAACTTGGGTACATTTTTGGACAAGCCTATTTACTTTTGCATTTTTACAACAATCTATTTGACATTACAAGAAAGCCTTGACAGATCATAGCCAGAGTCCTAAGGTAAGCAGCAAAAAAACTGATCTTTATCTATAAATGTGAAGACAACTGGTTCTTGTGCTGCAATGTCTCTTTATATTGATTTCAGATGAGAGGGTGGGACAGACCAAGAAAAACAATTGGACTAAATTGAACCACTGGACATTCATCTGAGCCTGTTTAAACCAATGTAATTATCAATTTAGATATGATTCTGCTATCAGATCTGACCATTACTTTAAACAGCAAAAATTAAAAAGGAGTTTTAGGAATTTGGAAGTCAAAAGATAGACTACAGACATCAGCAAGTTTGAACTGATCTCTAAAGTTAAAGAATTGAAACTTAAATAACTGATACTACCCATGTGTCAGACACTACGTATACAAGAGAAGTATTTCACTGCAAGATAGGAACTAGTCATTTTAATATTTGAAGAATAAACTATTTAAAAGAAAGGGCATTATTTAAGCAAGGGAGATTAAAAATACAAGTATCAGCCAGAGAGTGAAACACAATATTTTGTCGGAACTAAATGAGTAACTGAGTGGAACACGAAAACAGTAACACTTCAGTAAAAGCAACTTTATAAAACAGATTTTTAAAAAGATATAAAAATCTAACAGTAGAGGTGAAGCCTAAGGTGAGGAACTAATTCATTTTCTAATCTCAACTTAATCTCATTTTTAAAGTAATTTTACTCAATATTCCTGTATACATCTCTCTGTCTGTAGGCACCTTTCCGTGTCTCTAAAATGGCACCTTAAACACCTGACAAAAGGCAGCAGAGGTTTCCAAGCAGGTCCTGGCTGAAGCGCTGCCTGTGGCCTTTGGCCACCCCAGAGGTGAGAGGAACAGCATCTCTACAGGTACACGGAGCAGCCGCCCGGACAGCCACTCCAGTGGCCTGGATGAGAGCGTGGTGACCCACACGAGCTGCAGAGCATAAGGGTCCCTGTGCAGCCACTGGGAGAAACACTGGTGGAGGTCAGGAACGGGAGTTAAGTACCCCAGTGGGGAAGGTCAAATGAAAAAAGAAAAAAAATCACAGAATATCCTTAATTGGATCAGACCCACAGGGATCAAGTACAACCCTTAGCACTGTACAGGACCATCCCCAAGAGTCACACTGTGTGTATTGTCCAAACGCTTCTTGAACTCTGTCAGGCTTAGTGCTGTGACCACTTCCCTGGGGAGCCTGTTCCAGTGCCCAACCACCCTCTGGGGAAAGAACCTTTTCCTAATATCCAACCTGAACCTCCCCCAACATAACTTCCCTTGGGTCCTGTCACTGGTCGCCACAGAGAAGAGATCAGTGCCTGCCCCTCCTCTTTCCCTCACAAGAAAGTTGTACTTGCAATGAGGTCTCCCCTCAGTCTCCTCCGTGCTGTACAGACAGTGGGTTAGGGTAATGTTTGGATTCTGCACCATGTACTTGCCCAGAGCAATGGGAATTAGAGGGTCAGCAGGCCTGTAGGGAATCTCCCTTGCTATTCAGTAAATACTTTTAATTCTCTAAAAAGCCATGGTAACCTTGCAATGACCTTATTGAGCCACAATCCTTGTGAGTGCTTTGTAACATTATCATTTCTAAATTGCTACTCAGATTTTAAAAGATGCAAAATGCTATATTTCTACAGGTAGATGTACATTATGTGTTGTTCTGAAGATGAAATAAGGTCTTCTAGGTAATACAAAAACTGAGTATCCAGAATTGTAAACAGGAATTCAGGAGAGGAGAGACTGCTTACCTCTTTTAGGAATTTACACTGTAATCTTTAGCAAATCACTTAATCTTTCTATGCCTCCATTCCCCATACATAAAACAGGGCAATACTTGCTGTAAAGGATAAAAGCTGTCACATGGCTTTTTAAAAACCGGCATAGAAAAACTTCTAGTTAAACAGTTAAAACCATTTCTTGCAAATACTAAGGAAAAGATCAACTTTCTCTGTTATCCAGAACAAAATTTCCCCAAATATTCTCACTGGATACATTGCAACTGTTAAGCAGTTTAGTTCTTTCTTTAAGAAGTGATCATGCCGAGTCCACAACATTACCTTTTTTAAAACTGGCCTTATAAATTTACTACCAGTCTATAAAAGTTCAGTATGTTTTTACTACATTATCCTGACAGAGACAGCAAGACAACACAGACAACAAGAATCATGGACTTTGAGCCTTTTTTGGGTGTTGAGATGCACTTAAATCAGATGATTGATTCCAACTTTGGTATTAAACATATCAGTGGAGAAGATCTGAAAGACCTCACAAAAAGGTCTGATAGCTAACAGACGATGCCAGCCCGACAGCATAGTGACAATCCATCACACATGGATATGCGTTTGGATCTTGCACTGAAGCCTGAGCTGTTGAATCACAGGGGCTGGAAAACTGTCAAAGGCGCAGCACTGCTCTCCCAAAGAGGGCGTGGAGCACAGCAAAAGGACTCTTGGCATCATTCTCAGGCGAATATTTTGTCTTATGCAAGGACTGGCTCCAACAAGTTCTGAAGGAAGCTTTGCTCAGGCCTTCTCAGCAGGGGAACATATTTTATTATGACACGGGGCCTTTGATGGGACTCTGGGTAGGAGTTGATCAGACACCTAAGAGGGCTCTATACCTAACCAAAGGTGCACGGGGAACGCGTGACTACATCTCTGGGTACGAAAAGAATAAACAGCAGCAATTAACACGAGACAGAACATGGACAAAATTTCTGTGAAGAGAATAAATAAGGAAGAGATAGCAGAACTTGTGTATGATCCTATCTTTCCCTTAGAAAATGAGAAAAAAAAGACCTTGCAAGTTTAAGTATCTTTATTCTCTCAACTGACAGTATTTGGATATCCTCCAAGCTGTGAGCTTGAAAAAGTAATTTCATATTAAAAGAGAGAGTCTACAACTCTGAAATTAACATCACAAAACTCAGATCATGAATTACATTTAATTTATTATTACATGCATTTTAGACAGTGATTCATACTGTTTATTTGCAGAAGTAGTCATTCTCAATGTACAAGTAATTGCTGTTACAGTGAAACTCATTAGCATGCACTGCACACAACTGTGTGCAAAGTTATTGTTTTCAGTTAGAAAATTTTAAGGTAATGATTTCTAAATTGATATTATAGAGTTTAATTTTGGTTTTATGAAGACATTGCATAGTTGATGCTTAGCTTCTCCTGAAAAACTGGAATGTGGTACCAGTATTGCTGAAGCAGATCAAGTGACAGTAGCAAACAAGAAGATTTGAAGAAGAGGCATAACTTTCAGGGTTGAAAGATCAGCAAGTACAGCCTAGGAGGAAAACCAAAAAGGCTTGTTAAACTTGACATTTGAATCAAATTTCCTTAAAGCAAGTTAAGAAGTCAGAAAAAGATTCAAACACTGACTTTAATATTGTCAATAATTTGATTTGGACCTGGCTAGAAACAAATTATATTGGTTTATGTTTGCACTTTATTGCATTATTTTTCATTCTAACATTTCAAAGAAAAAGCATACGTTTACGTATATAACCCAAGTAACTTTACTTTAGCCTTTAGCCTCACTTCAAATATACATGGCATCATGGGTGAACAAGGGGTCTAACATTTCAACTTGCTGCTAAAAATAATTGGGAATTAAGAATCCTTATCCTGTGGCTTGGCTAGTACTTGTGAAGTAAGTCCAATGTAATACCTCAAATAGTTAATGTCTTCTCATGAATTATGTTTTTAAAAAACCCAAAGAAAGCAATCACAAACTCTCAAAGTTTGGAAAGAATCAATTGTCATATTTTTGGAAAAAAAACAAAAAAACAAAAACCAAAACCCAAACAAAAATGAAACAACCCCAAACCAACAAATTACTAAACAATAATAATCTTCATCTTAATGACTTAATTTCCTTCATTTTCCATGACCATATGCACAGTGAAATTTCAGATTCATACTGACAAAGTAATCTTGTAAAATCTTTGTAATTTGTAGCACAGAAGCAACTCCATTAAAATGTGCTGAGGAAAAAGGTACAAACCTCTACAATATTTCAAAAACCCGACAAACACAGATTATATATTCAAACACACAAAAAAATCTAATTGTACAAAATAATTTTTAACAGTGCCTTTTTGTAGGAAATGTCCTTTATTTCCTTTTACTCCAGAAAAGCAGCATTACGTACTGCATGTTCACAATTTCCTTACTTTGAACCTAAGGTAAGAATTCAGACAGAAAGATTTGCACTATGTGCCATGTGCCACGTGAGGCTTAAGTTACTCCTATTGGCAAAGCATCAGAAACTATTTCAATCTCCTCTAACTGAAACTTATCCTTACTTCAGCTGCAGCCAGTGACGTCACCTCCATCAGGTTGACTGCTCGGAAAGCAAACACAGCAGCTGCCAGGACTGAAAGAAAATGCCCAATATTTAAGTTCTTGATCTGTTAATTAATGGTTAGAATTAATCTTGATGTAAAATACCAATTTTCACTCCCTTAGATTAATCATTTTGATTCTGAAGAATAGCATACAAGTGGCTGTGTTTGAGATTCTTTGGCCACTCTCAGACAGAAAAAACACAACATTCCTTCAGAAAAGTCTGAGTGAAAATGCCTGAGTTTAAGATGACTAGCTTTTGATTAAAAGGACAAACTGTCTTATACATACAAATGGAACCAAACCCTTTTCTATTCATCTACTTCATATTTAGAAACTGACCCCACTGAAGATATATGTCTTCTTTAAAACCCCCATCTTAAACCTTCATAAATATGAGGGCATTATTTAAGTACAAAACTTTCAAAGTCTCTTAAAAGATGCCACTTCAAAGGAAGAAATCATCCAGCAAAATCAGAGGGACTCTCAGTCACTTAAAGTACTGATGCAGTAGTTGCCATAAACAAGTAACATGAATCTTGTATTTCGTGAAAGGTGATGAACTCATTTACCAAAACCACCGAAGAACATCCTATGTTCTGTTCAGAGCGCATAAGCATTTTTTAAGTGTTACTATAAAAAAGAAAAAACTACCTCACATATTTTTAGTTAGAGATGCAGTATTTATACAATTCTTGTTTTCTAGATGTTGTTTGACAGGTATGTCATCTGCTTTCAGCATTCAAAGAGCTTTTTTCTTGTCATAAAATACACTGAAGCTAACATGTATCTGCCTCATGTTCACCCAGATTTAAAATATTTTGTAAAAATAATTCCATTACCAGCCAGAATTTCTAGAGAATTGTATCCCAGGATTCTGTCCCACAGAAGCAAGAGCTGATCTGTAGCTAAATAACCAGAAAATGCCCGTACCATCCATTTAAATGAAATTCGTAGCCTGCAGACAAGGGATAAACAAAGGTTATTATATTTCTGCCTCCCATAATGACCAGACAGATCCTCTATAAATTGAAAACATTTCATTATCCTCTTGCATTTCTCTTCCAGGAAGAATAGCCATTTTTTCTTGCATTAATAATCAATATTTTAATTTGCAACAGCCATCATAAAGCTATTTAGCACCTCAGTTGGTAAAGTACAACTATCTTTCCCATTATCATTCTGATCAAACAATCACATTAGAGTGATCCTCAGCTATTTTCACCCTCAGTGTTTCATCCTTTCTGCTATTATGCTATTAAAATGGATACCAATTATGACAAAGAGGTTTTCAGGTTGTGTTGCACTTGGTGCCATGAGTGTTCCTTCTCTCTGGTACCTTCTCCTGTAACTAACACATTTCTGTGTCTTCTGTCCCCTAGGAAATAAGTCACTTAGTTCCATCAGGTCTGACATGAATTACTGAAACTTAGCTGAATAATGCAGCATTCTTCTTAGAGCAATTCTCCTCTCTTTTTCAAAGAGCATACAGAAAAATGCACAAAGCACAGATACACAAAGGACTCTAGATGACTTTCAAGGAAAAATGGCACGCTGATGTTCACAGCTTTGAATAATTTCCCACAGATCTTAAATTAAATACTACAGAACAGAATTTTCAGAACAATGAATCTGCAACATCTGTCACAAGACAGAAAGAAGTACTTACGGCTGAGCCCCAATTTCTCGGAGGTGATAAAAGAGCTGTGGCAGATGGGTTTGTAGAAGAGTCTCAAAAAGCAAACACAGTGATACAATGCCCTAAAGAAACAAGCATAAAGAAACAATACTGACACTCCTCCTGTCAAATCCAAGAAAACATGATCAGCAGGTAGGTATGCATGGATTTTTAATTCAAACAATAGAACACCATTAATGATATAATATTCAGCTCAGGTAAGAAAGGCCCAAGCAGCTCTAATACCTTCAGCCACTAAAGCTTTGCTCCTACAATTCTATCTATGCATCAGCAACATCATATGTTCTGATAGCCCCTTTCAGCTACAAGTTACTTATCGTTTTGTATGTCAGGATGTAAGTACTTAGTGGGTTATTATAATATGACCGACTTGAAATATTTCCACTCTGATGAAACACAACTCAGTTTCACTAAAAAACAGAGGGTGTGAAAAAAAGTATCTCTGATAACTAAAACCAAAGAGCAATGGGGATGACTACAAAAAAGTTATAATATAACCACATTTTAAAATTTCTTTTTAAAATTACCATGTAAATTAACAGATCCTATTTGACCCGTTTCCCTGCTATTAATGATGGAAAGCACAGTGCATAGCCTTGAAATGATATATCAAGGAAAGGATTTTCTCTTAACCAGGAAATGTTCTCAAAAAGCAATATAACTCTTCTGAACTTTTTGATGGAAAAAAAATAATATTTGCTAGGTTTTATTCTTCAGAAATTGAAGATAAGCCAATTTCTACAATTGTCTTACATTCAACACAGCAGGTCCTGGTCATAAACATAACCAAATTATCTAAATTCATCTACTAGTGCTAAAAAGGATGTGCCATCACAACACGATACTTTGCTAAAAAACACATATTAACTTGGTATCACTGAAATAATATCTGTATACATATATTTTAGTCCCTCTGCCCCAGACAATACTTCATTGTGCACTTACATGTCATTAATGAAAATGAGTATGCATTTTGTGACTCCTTGAACTGAGAAACCTATTACATTAAACTTGATTCTTACAAAAGACCATACACACTCATAAAATGAGAACTTACTATTTTAATAAGGTACATGATATTTTATGGCAAAGAGTAACACAGACATAGAAAACAACAATATCCAAACTGGAATTACCTAATAATTTTCCCAAACACACCTGAAATATTATATTTAAAAGAATACATTTCAATTGCATAGAAAGCCATGCTAGTGTATAATATTGTTCTGTAGTAAACAGAAAATCGAGTGGTTTTAATTCCTAATGAACTTACAGAGGGATGAGAAGAGATGGAATGGAGTCTGAAGAAAAAACGCACATACATCTCACGGAATATCTGATACAATTTGGAAGGTTCATGGTACAGAAAACAAAGTGGAGCAACTGAAAGGATAAAAGAATTATAATTGACTCAATAAACTGCTAAAAGAGTTCAATGATTAAGTGCATGAAGTATGAGGAAAAATCAAGTAATTTATAGTAGCACAATTCACAAAAACAATACTAAACCAGTTATTGAGGAAGACTGTTACATAATACTTCTATCATTTAATGTAAAAAGTAAAGAAAGGGAGAGTGATACATTCTAGGTAATAGCTATATATATTTCAAGAATCTAAACTAATAAGAACTGCTTATTACAGTGCTGGTTTCTCTGGGGTGTAGGGCAATAGGACTTTGAATAGTACAAGTTTTTGATTCAACTGTCTATAATTTCCAGTGTGCCCAGGGGTTAGTGACCAGCTCCTTACTTCACGTGTAAGACTGCTTAAAGATAGATGTTGTGAAAATATTAAAAAACAGCTTTTGGTTGCCACAATAACATCATGTAAGCATAACAAACTGATAGGACCTGTTCATTTCTTACAAGATCTGTAAAGCATGGACATTTGGTAGTTTACTGTTTAGAAATCTTTCAGTAAAGCATCAGCTCTCAAACTTTTGTTGTTTTGCATAAGTCCAGCATATAGATAAATATGTTTTATGTACATGCTGCACAAACATAGCCAGTTCTATCAGATGATACTCCATTCACTCCATGCATTTTCAGAGGCAGTTGTCCTTATACATTTTTGTCTGTTCACTCATCATGCTGACTGCTTCATTTTACGGGTGCATTCATTTTGGATGACAGCTTACATTTTAACACATTTATAGTCTCTATCTCGACATTCACCTTCCCTTCCAGTTTTATTTATAGAGGCTGAGGATATGGATACATTTGTCTGCAGATGTATGTATACATATGCACATAGATATATGTACATTTATATAAATATATGTATGGATATATGCATGTGTGAATTTATTTTCATATCTATGTGTCAGAGAAGGTGGCTTAATGAAAAAAATGGTGTCTGTGTATGAGAGGTGGGGTGCTAAGGCAGGGTGAGATGTTCACAGAAATGTGTATTTACATAGAGGTAAGAAAAGCAGAGGGTGTTACCAGTGTTCATGTTTTTAATGATCGAAGATGGAGGTGGAAGACTTAGCAGTGTGCATATGTACACAAAGGCCAGGAGGGTAACAGAATAGCCTCTGACAGTTGGCACTGCACAAATGTATGCATGCAAACAGGAAAAAACGTATAGGATACTTCCTCATAAAGCAGCACAGCATGGAATACAGAGGATGCTGTGCTTGGTCCCAGCCACTGTACCCACAGCCTGGAGTTACTGTGTTTCTGCTGCCTTGCTTTTCAGCCTCCCTCCTTCTCACAACCAGCATCTTCTGAGCCCTTGCAAAGAGCAAGAACAGGAGGGAGGGAGGAAAATTTGGGAGATATTGTTTTCAAGGGCAGAGTCAAATCCAAACATTTTGAAAAGTGGTTCACACAGAACAAGTGAAAGCCTCCTGGTGAGTCCCTAAGGAGGAGTTTGTAACTAAAGTGTTCATTACTTCAAAGACTTTAGATTCCCTAATCAGATTCAAATTCGCATTTCATATTTAAACTGTGTGATTTTAATGATTGTGTGATCATTAAACTTATTAGTAGCAAAATATAGCACTTTAAAATATAGCATTTTAAGTATAATCTTTAAATCTGCTTGCCCTGTGATGCCACAACCACCTTTGACAAATCAAAACAAAAAAATGAAAAGCAAAGACAACTAGTCTCACATTGTTGGAGTGCATCTGCAGTAGCTGCCTTGTAATATCTGAAACCATGGACATTTTTCTGCTTTTTTCCTAAAAATCTTGTTGGTATTTGTGCTTTCCTCTGTGCAGTAAAGAAGCAACCATTCTATTATATAATGCTGTTTTAATGCCTCTTGTAGGCAAATGGATACAGCAACACGCCTTTCATACAATTCATGTTTTCACGAACTCTTTTCACAGGTAACTTGGTCTACCCATAAGTGAAACACAAGAAAAGAGCACTTTGTTGACCAACTTTATCCCTCTATTCATGCACATTAAGATGCATAGCTTAGCTCAGCTATTAGCTCTCAAAGAAGGAACCCCCACACAGTAGAAAGCTGTAATATAAGTCAGTAGAAACAGTCTGGAATTTTTAAAATTATATACAACTGTCTTTACAAAAAGAAACATGAAAACACACACACAAGTTTAAAAGTTGCAGAAAAGTACTCAGAGCTTTAAACTGCAATATGATAAAAAGCAATCCCAAGGTTTTAGTTTATGAGAGTCACACTTACCATACATAGAAAAGCCATGAAAAGGAATTACACCTACAAAACAAAAATACTTTTTTTTTTGTTCTTTTATAGTGCTTTTTATAAATGCAAAAAGAATCCCCCCCCCCCAAGTTATTAAATTCCATTCTGACCACCATAGGAATAAAATATTTCCTTGTTATGGCACTTGCATAGATCTCAATCTTGTAAATATTTTAGTATAGTATCACTTCAGTACAATCAGTGACATGCTTAAACACAAGCTATAGTTCCTAGAAAGCCAAGTAAAACTCAGTTTCCATGAAGTTGTTATGTAAAAGCTTTGCCGATATCAGAACCTAATTTCAGATAAATGACAACCCATGAATGCCATTCAATGACCAGAGCAGAGCAGGAAAAAAAAGGAGGCCAAGACCTCCAGTAATTCATGTAGCACTCAGATAAAACATTTACAGTACTTGGCAGTTGCAGCACAACAGCTCTCTCTCCCTTTCCAGCTGCTTTTAGCTCCCATTCACCAGTTTTTATACAGGACTAGTAAGAGGAAGCTGCTTTGACGAAAGGTAAGACAAGGCCAGAGACACAGATTTAAGATTGGTGACACAAGGCCCTAAAAGCAAGAACAAAGACCTTGAACTTGAAATACAAATACAGTGCAAGACCAGGGAAAGGATTCAGTAGACAGGGATTGAAATGGTCAAAGAGTTGAAAAAAACAATTTTAATAATTGAAGTTACAACAGCAGCAATGATATTAACTTAAAATTACATAGATTAGTTATGTCTGAATTTTTACTATGAATACACATTTCGAAATGACAAGGCTGTAGGGTGTGGTTTGTTGAGAACTGAAAAGTTGGGAGGTCAACCAGTGTCAGCACGTATCATTCAGATCCTCTAAGTGGTGATACAAGACTGGAATACAAGCTGCTGCACCACGACTTGTTTTCCTTCTCCTGCCCCCACACAGACAAACTTTGTGACTACTAACACTAGGCTGAATGTGGATTTGGAGCAGCTTCAGTCCAGCTGACTCCTTTAAATTAATGAATTTCACAGAATAACAGTAAAACATCACATGTAAAAGAAAAAGAAGTTATCATGTATTTGAGAAAAAATTCTGTGTCTTTACATTCTACCACTAGGGGAGGCAATAGCATAATTCATACCATTTGGAGGATAGAAAACAGCATACTCTTCCATTCCAAGTTTTCCTGTGAACCATCAAACCACAAAGAAAAGGTGATTAAGCAGTTAAAAGGTGTAAAGATTTAATTTTTAAAAGTACATTCTAAGTTACAATTATACAAATAATAACTAATTATATTATGGAGTATCTGATATTGTATAAAAACAAGCAAGCAATGCAATAGGACAGGTACAGTGTCAGATATAAAACTGAAATGCAGCACCAGTAAAGAAGGATGACAAAACAACAAAACCAAAAAAGTAGAGGAGGAAAATTTCAGCAATGCTGTTCCACAGAGATTTTATTTGCGTGTGTTTTAGGAGCTCTAAAGCTGTTTGCTGCAGACCTTGAAGACGGCGAGACTGTGAGGGGATAAGGTTAAGGGCAGAGTGACCTAGGGACAGGAAAATCATTTAAACAGATACAAGCACAGATAAAAAATATTCAAGCCTTCATTAACAGAGAGGAAGATGAATGACACAGTTCTGATAGAACTAAGAAAATATTTAAGTAATCTGTTGGGTACAAAAGACTAATTAAGTCAAGAAAATCACTGATCATATAGACTGACCATATAACTTCTTATCTTCCCTGAAAAATGAACATGTTGTGTTATTAAACCATACTTTAAGTATAGAACCTAATAATATAAAAAAATATTAAAAATTATTTATTTATAAATACAATGGTGTTATGCATAATAGTTGTAATTAAAACATGTAATAATTTTAGTCTTAAAATGAGAAAATTAATCTAGAAAATGTAATCAGTTACATGAAAATTTATAGAATAATCAGAGATCCTTTAGTCTCTGCATATTCTGTTCACTCTACACAGAAAAATTTAGCATAGGGAACTTTTTTCAGGTTCAATGGAATCGGGACACTGTTATTTTCCTGCAGCATGAATCGACTGAATTAAAATCAAAATTAACCTCCAAAACTCTTTATGTAAATAAAATCAAGTACTTCCCAATTATAGAAATTAGTTGTTTTATTAAACTAAAAAATATTTTCTCCTTTTCCTTTCAATAGTTTGCTTGCTGAGCAGTCAGGAGTTGTAATCTGGAGGGAGAGTATTTTTAGCAAGCACATCCCTTGGAAAATTAGCCAAAAATAGGACCTATAAGCCTTTCGGATTTACGCTGCACAGATTTAAATATCAGCAACTTCGTTCCCCAGATTTGTCTAGGAATAAGCAGGATGTTCCCCATAGCTGTGTTTCTGGGCTGCCATGGCTCTGTGTCTGAAGTGAGATGTGGGACCTCCGCTGTTCTGCTCTCAGGTGAGCCATTTGCTCATTTCCAGAAGTAGGTAAAGAAAACTCCCTAATTCAGTTAAAGAGAGAGAAAACACCCAAAAGAAATAAAGAAGGAATTAAAAAATTAGAAAAAAAAATTACCTCTAGTGACACAAGAGGCAGCAAGAGGAAAACTGTCAGCAGAGGTCCTGCTCAAAATAAGTACTTGGAAATCACATTTGGCTCAATACAAAGGCACCAGGGACCAAGGAAGAAAATGGGAATTTAGAAGGTAAAGGTACATGAAAAAAAAAATTACTTGATTACTACATGACTCAAGAGTGAAGGAAAAATTAGGAACCTCTGGGTAAATCAAGGCACGTGAGGCTCTAAGAAGCATGGAAACAGTCCAAAGGTATGGCATTAGAAGTTGGCAGAGAAAGTAAGCGGACTGAACCAATAAATTTAAGATTGTTAAGAAAAATAATGAGAACATAAGCCAAAGAACACCCAAAAATCAGCTAACACTCTGAAGATGTCATGCTTTCTAAAAAAATCAGTTTTAAGTATGCTTGGTAAAGCTCTACTCTCCCACACCTTTGAACAGAGCCCTCAGTTCTCCAGCAACATGTTCTCCTCCTGTCTACAAATATCTGCAAAACTCACTGCTTTGGGAAGACAACATTCTAAAACCACTTCCAGCTGCCAGATTTACTGAAGTTGCAGAGTACAACACTGTATATTTAAATTTCTGGCTCTAATGAAGACAGATGTCATAGTTGTGTGTTTCATTTCTTTGGTAAAACACTGCAGAATTATACACAGAAAACTGCAGTAGAAGAACATCATTGCAATCTGGCCTTTATCTGATCAGCTTCTGAACTGTCATAATAGAATCTGTGCAGAAGTCAACTGGATACACTGAGTTTTTATTAACGTTCTTTTATATGGAATCTACGAGATGTAATGAACACAAACCAAACTCACATACTGTAAAACTGCAGCATCTACATGATCTCTTTTAAAACAACTCTTTTTACCTTGTATGTATGATTTGGGTGGAGTGGCACTACTGTAAGTAAAGTGCTCCAAGACAGATGTATCTCGGGAAAAACAGAGTAATACCTGTAAAAAAGACAGCATATGGAAGTCAGCTGACTTACTGAATCAACAAAGCAATGTCAAACAAATTTAAGGACCTGCCCTAATTGGCACCTATTAGATGCTGTTGAAAAGAGCCAATTAGGTTGAAAGCTCTTGATCAGCTTAGTTTATTTTCCTGTTCAAATTTCCAGGCTCACTTTAAACTTGCTATGATTTTACCTTCACATTCATTTGTTGTCAGTCAAACATTCTGCAACACTCCTCCTCTTCCCCTCTCAGCAAACGTGTATCCCCTTCTGTCACAACACTGGTGACACTGTGTGTGTAACTGGCTGCTTTGATGTCTGCTAGACTGGTTTTTTATTCAGTTACTATGACCGGGGGAAGTCCCAGTAAGTGAATAAGTAAATGAACCATTTCCATTCTCGGATGTGTGCAGTTCCAGAAGGCTGATCATTTGCTTTCATTCCCAGGATCTTTACAGAATGCTTGCAAGAAATTCAGCTCTTTCAAAAAGTACAGATAATAATGTTCACCTTGTATCCCAAAGGTCTGAAATGCACACTGTATTCTGTAAAGTATATTTGTGGGTTTTAGTATTTACACAAATGAAAAATCCAGTATTCACAGCAACTGAGTATAAAATTAAATAGTAAAAGCATTCATAGAAAAAATAACAATAAGGAATCTCATCCTATTTGTAGTTGTAAAAAAATGTGATAATTAGTATAGTATTTTAAAATCTTCATGTTTTCATGCAACCAAAAGGTGCACTATCAAAAATGTACACAAGAGGGAAGACTTAAGGCAGACTTCAACTTGCTGTTGACTTTTGCACACCTGAATCCCTCTGCTCTTGCAGGTTTTAAGAGTTTGTTTCAACTGTAGTCGAGGTGTAAAAGCGAAAAGGTTTTAGATGGTGTTTCACTATTTAATTTATTGAGAATAAAAATGAATGGATTTTTCCTTCCCAGTAATTACTGCAAAAATCTTCCAGATATCAGCATTTGTCAAAATGAAACATGCAAAATTAAACATCTGAAATTACTGCTTTTTAATTTTTTTTTTAATGGAAAGCTGGTTGTATTTGGAGACTTTTTCTGGTTTTGAACCTCAAAAATATTTCTCAGACACAAATATCTTATAAAAAATAAATAGTTTCTTTATCTCAAACAGTTTAAGCTAAATATTATTTTGTGCAATACACAATCATTTTCATAGCTGCCAAAATATCACTGACAATAACAATACACAGGCAAATGTAATTCTCTGTGTATGTTAACTGAGGTGAAAGAACAAGAAACTAATCTGAAAAGGACATAAATTATATTCTCTCATAGGAGAAAGAATGTAACCTTAATTTGAGGCCCTCTTTTTTAGGAATACAGTGTCTAGTACCAGTATCTGGAAGTCTTTAAATTAAGACTATGCATCTTTATAAGAGGTAGACTCCAGCTCAAACAGAAGTTATGACTGTATCTAAAAACTGCTGGGTGAGGTTCTTTGCATTATTGTGTATTCATTATGCAGGATGTAAGACTAAAGTATTAAAATTGAACCTCTGGCCTGAAATAATGAATGTACAAACATATTAATCCATGTGTTATTTTTGGCATTAAAAAATTGATAGTGCTAAACAAAACCATGACACAAACCCTGTTTCAAGTACAAAAATGTTTGGCAAACTATTGGATATTTATAATCAAAAGTGAAAAGAAATTAATTCAAATCACTGATGGAAAGGAACAAAAACAAAGCCAAAGCTTTTTTCAAAAAGAAATTACTTTATTAAAAGTAACTGTATTTTATTTCAGTAATAAAGACTTGTAAACTTCAAGGTAAAGAAAGCAAAAATAATAAAGGAAATAAATTACATCATTTCAGTGTTCTTCCTGAAAAGGACTGCATGCTGCTAAAGAGGTACCAATAATCCAATGAAATATCCTCATCATTACTTTAAGTCCGAATTTTCTTGTTTTGATGGATGCTTTATCTGCTAAGCAACACACAGACAAATTATACACTCTGCTCATTGACTTGGAAAATTTAGAGTCATGGAAAAAAATCCACAAAACCAGTGCAAAATATATCTGGTTTAAACTAAAATTTTCATTACCTATTTTATTTAGCTGATATTTAATTCCAGTTATCATATTAAATTAATAAATAATATCCCATATCAGATTGACTCATACTGCACAATTTTTCCAGGGGCTATCAAACAAAATAATTTGGCAGCAAAGCATTTGCAAATTAGGTTGGAAGAGGAAATTATCAAGGAAAATGGAAAACTTTCTACTAGAGAAGAATCTGAAGAATACCATGAAGTAGCAAAAAAACCCTAGAGCAACAAATAATTAGAAGTTTGAGATATTCTTTGCCTGAAAGTCTTGCAGTAAAACTACCCACATAGTTTTTTAAAGATTTTTGGTGACTCTCCTTCAAATTACTAAAGACAGGTTAGTCTCTTTTATGATTTTCATTCTGTAGTCATTCTTTTAGTTAATAGTTATATAAAAAATTAAAACAAGTGTTATATACTGAGAATGATAAAATCTATTTCTGATGGTCTTAAACCAAAAGTTTATATGGTATACTAGTTCATGCTCCTTCATAGTTTATAATTCTGTTTCCAGTGGAACTGTCAGTTAATGACTAATTAATATGCCTTAACAGTCTATGTAACAAATGAACTAGGAATGAGATTTTCACATCCCGTGATGAAGACACAGTGTTACAATAATGAAGCTTATCTTTGACCCTTAAATCAAGAAAAACTCCTTCACGTAAATATTCAAGTGAACTCAATATTTGAGTTGTCATCATCCAGTCAGTTTTCAAATTTTAATTCAGAAACAGATTTGAATACAGACCTTAATATTGTAAATATTTTAAGTTAAAAAGGTTTAATTTCACAAAGTTACAGTTTTAAGTATTAATGTTAAAATGCTTGTATGCTAAATTATATGTAGACATGATAGAATAGCATGCTTAAATAGTACTGCATGTTTTTATATCTGTATGGACTAAGAAGTATTAAGGACAGTCTCTTGACTAGTTAAAGTACTAGCAGTTTTACATATTCCCATCAAAGAAGACATTATTTCATTTCACAAAGCTCTAAACCAAAAAAATAAGCAAGTCTAACCTAACAGATGGGACTAATGAAATCAAAAGCACTGTGGAAATATTAAGTTTGCTGCATGACATTTATGTTGACACTGCAATCAACTACACATTAGGAAATTCATAGATGTAATCTCCTTCTATTTAAGGGCATTTAACAGGCAACAACAAAGATAATTCTTTATAAATTAGCTTGGTGCCCCATTACTAGAATCAGCTTTAGAATGGGAGTAATCCTAAAAGTAAGCATACATATCACCACCTTATTCAGAATCAATTATTCAGAACCTAGGTCTTTATATTAAAAATATAGCAATACAAGATCTTTTATGCTTATTGCAATAGGTCACTTAAAGCAATTTTTTTTAATGTGGTACGCTGAATATACTTCTCAAGTATTAATTTCTCTGTATGCCACAGCTTTAATTCTTTTGTTTTTTTTTTTATTGCAAAGCTGGAAAGGGGAACAATATGGTTGACTTCGTATTTTCTGGCTTACTGCACTGGAAAGACATTTTGTAGGGACCTTCACTGTAGGAGATTTAGAAGCCTGTCCTGCTTCATCTTAATTTAAGAGTACAAGTTTGTTATTCAGAAGGGAAAGTATATGTAATGCAGCAAACAGGTGCATGTGTCCCACTGTACCCTGCCTACACAAAGGCAGCCCTGACTCCAAAGACGGTACAATCCCACAGGAGTGTATTTCCTACCTTTTCTAACCAAAAAATAGTTACATACCTGATATAAATAATCTTCAAATACAAAATAGTAGTCATCATTGCTTGCTGTCAGCTTTACATCCTGTAATTAAAAAAATACAGCAGTTTGAAGCCAAAAGGCCTCATTTCAGGCTCCCATGGAGGCTAAACAACACAGCAGAAGAAGACAGTTTCACCACTGAATCATGAAACAACTGTAGTTAAGCTTATACTCCATATTTTAAAATTTAAAAATACTGTATTAACACGATGAAGTATTCAGAGTAAAATCTTGAAATGGAAGTTGTCATACCCTGTTCTTTCTTCCTCACAAAACCAGTTACTCCTTCAAATGAAGGCACCATTTCTTTACAACTTAAAATTTCAAATTAAATGTCTTCCACAAGAGACCACTGCAGCAAAAGGACTGAGTTCACAATAATTTCACACTAATTCTTCCTACATTCCTATCTAATATTTTCCTTGTTAAAAAAACCCAAATAACAAGATACCAGAGTGATGAGTATATAAATAATTCAATCACTGTTTAGTGAACTACTTACTTTGTAAATCAGGTTGTCCACTAAAAGGTTGTGCTGAATCACATTTGACTTAAGCTGTTCATAATACAAGATATCCTAAAATTAAAAATATTACCATCATCAGTCTGAGACTTAACTTTATATTTAAGCTAACAAATTCAATTTTCAGCAATTGAAAAATAAAAAAGCATGTATTCAGCTGAAGAAAATCATTTCATATTTATGAAGCATTGTATCATGTTTTACTCTAGTTTAAGCCATAAGAATTAAGACTTCACTGAAATTCACAGAATATTCTGATTTGGAAGGGACCCACAAGGATCATCGAGTCCAACTCTTAAGTGAGTGGCCCATATGGGGATTGAACCCACAACCTTGCTGTTATCAGCACCAGGCTCTAATCAACTGAGCTAATCTCAGGATCTTGAGACACTATAAAATGAGCTCCCCTTTAGATATTTAATAAAATGAGAATGAAGGGACTAATTCAAACCAAGGATCCATATCTTCCAACCTTTGGTTCTCTCTCCACCTAAAACCTTTCCAATGCTCAAAATCATTAGGCTTTATTTCTTTGTTACCCTCTATTTTCATGCACCTCTCCACCAATAGGTTTTGTCTTACCTTGGAGCATCAGGGAGTTGCTGCAAATGTTTGACATTAAACTAATGCTAATGTCTCAATAATCTAAATCTGTGCAAAGATGAAATGATAAATACGTAAAAAATCTTGTGAAGAGTACAAAGAACTCAGATCCTTTTTAAACTCCAATTACTTTCTGAATATCTATAGAACGTGAACAAGGATGAAGTGATGGGGAAGAATCAGAACATTTTTCAGCTTTTACTTATTCTATCCCTTTCTTCTTAGAATGAGCTTGCAAAGGGAAAAAAAAAGGGATAATTATATATTGCACTATCATCATGTAACTCCCAAGTTCCTAAATACCTCACTGCCATTACGCCTACAACTGAATAACAGTTTCTGATGGATTTGAACTAACAGATAAATTAAATCAGCTGTCCTGAGGCTCCTTCTCCCTTCACGAAACTATTTGGAGTTCAAGGTATCTATATGAACACCACACAAATATTTGTACATTCCAAGCTTTACATGTTTACTGCTGATTTCTTTGACAAATGGACAAGTCTAAAGTAAGGATTTAAAGAACAAATGGGAAGTAAGATGAAATTTTGAGAGGGAGAGAACAGAAAAAAAATGAAGTCTGGGGAACTGGTTTTTGTATTTAACTGGTTTTTGTATTAATCCAAAACTAAGAAGCAGTGAATAGTATACACTTAGAAACTATTAGAATGAATATATTATTGAACTGTTAAGTTGAAATGAAGACAGAAGCAGTATTTATTAAGTACTATAAATATTAAGTATTTATTGACTATCACAGGGAAATTTTTTTTTTTTTAGAAATAAAAAGGGGAGGTATAAATATTGTACTATTACTTCACAAAGGATCATACATAAATATTTACTAAATGTAAATTATTTGCGGTATGAACATAACATTCTGTTCTTCAAAGCTACAGAGAACTACTGTAATATTTGAGTTGCAACTTCAAAGCATTAATACTGTGGTTTAATCAAGTGTAAAACTACCAAATTAAGAATGTCTAAAGGCTTTTTTGCCATCTCAAATGACTGTCTATATTAAAACACAAGAAGCCAATAAAAAAACCTAAACCAAATGCCAACCAAAAAAAACCAAAACTAAACCAAAACCCATGCCCAAGGGGTTGGAACTAAATGATCTTTAAGGTCCCTTCCTACTCAAACCATTCTATGATTCTAAGGTGAACAGAAAGGCAAGCTGTCCACCTGAGCTAGAATTCATGCAAAAATGTTTGAGAAACACATCACAAATTACCGAAAACGGGACTTGCAAAGCAAACACAATCATAATCATTCTAAGAATAAAGCTTTTAGCTCATTACTTGCCATTCAGTTCCTTTAAAATTGTGATTGTTGTGATGCAAAATGAAGTGGGCTTGGGAATCACGCCAGGTTTTCAGCCACTATGTGGCTACAAGAGGATCTTGCCCATGTGTCTTAATAAGACCAGAGGCTTGTGACTGATGCTGTATTAATAAATTTATTCCTTAAATCTGAACCATAAACATGATTGGTCACAGAATTACGTTCAAGACTCTCTGGTGATCAGTCTCTCACACATGGAAGAATATTTTAAGAGACACACTTAGGCTTCAAAAAGGATTCAAATCTCCTTTTACTGTTTATTGGCTGCATTTCTTTCTCCAGATGAGATAATTAACTCACTACTAGCAGGTTTCAGGAGTGTCCAAAACCATGTTATATTTCTTATGTTATTTAAAATGTTTTCACTTACAAAACCAAAATATTATCATCTTCATCCAATTCAACATTTCTTCGTCTGCCAAATCTTCATATAACTTTGATTTGTAAACTTTTTCCCTTTTAAAAATGTGTTACATTTTTATAGAGACTGCAGTTTTTCCTCAAAATTATATATTTTGTTATACCACATCTCCAAATCTTTCCAAATTGAAATAAAGTACACTTCAGGCTTACAGTGACCAGCCCTCTTGACCTTACAAAGCCACATCCCAAAATTTCACCCCAACACTCATACTGTACCCACTTGAGAGCTTAAGGGAGCTCAAAGTAGCTCACAAGCAAGAGAGAACAGTACCTTTCAGCAGAACCCAGTAAAGCTACTTTAAGTAGAATCTGGTGATTCACCTTCTTTGAAATGAAAGTTTGGATTACTCAGCAACCTCTGTGCAGGCACAATCCACCTGTGTCATGTCATGAAATCCCTCACACTAGAGCTGCACTCTCACTGCTGAACTGTAGGCAGCTCATGAATCATTTTTAGCTCCCCTTGCCATGTGATTGTGCTATCTACACTTGCCTCTCCAATCTAATACAAGAAATGAGTGGGTGAAGCACAGAAATAGGAATATGAAGAAAGACTGACAGTGGGGAGACCAGAAAGGAGACACTACGATTTATAGGAATGGGATAAAGCCTAAAGAATGGCAACCAGCATTAATCAGGTGAGCTCTAGATTTTGAAACAGCAGCACCAGAAACAAGTACAAAATAAAAAACCTAATCAGATTACACAAAGAGAAAACAGATAAAAGAGTTAAAGGAAGTCCATCCTGGTAAATCCTTGAGGAGGGTTCAAAACTTTTTCTCCTTTTACCAGAGATCTGTGAAATCTACTTGCAAAGTACATCCTTCTCCAGTCAAAGATGATGACAGTGCATTACTGCTGCTGGATTCTCTGCTTTTTGGATGGGGACTTTTGGCTACTGATCCTAATCTAAAAACCACTTCTGATAAGGCACAGATATACATAATGCTCCCTCATCTATTTATTAAGTTTTCAAACCTCAGAAACTACATTCAGTAAAAGCTGTAGTAAAATAAAACATTGTTAATTTTTGCATACTGGAATTTCCAGAATTAAGATTTGCAACCTGTTAACTCAAAAAAATTACAGGGGAAAAGAAAAAGCCCATCAGATAATGAACAAATTCTTTTCTAAGCACTGTTTCAATAGCATGCAATGAATAAACAATCATGAAATACTCCAAACAGAAGGGAAAAAAAATTAAACAGATTCTCAGTAAGTATACGCCATCCATTTTGTGCAGTGAGGCAGACATCCCACAGGAAATAATTGTGACTGTGTGATTCAAGATCATATGATAAAAATATATATACAGCAAATTGGATTGTTTGCACAGACAATATTAACTGTGACACTGCTCACCTTTCAAACATTTTTCTTTGCAACCTTACAAATGCTCTTTTAACACAGTTCCTCTAAAATGTACCATTACAAATGAAAACTAATAAACAATTCATTGTCAGGCAATGTGTTTCCAGATTTCTAAATAATCCTGCATAGAGAGCTGACAGTTTATCAGTTTTATGATTATGATGCTGGATTGTCCATCATCCCTTGCCTGGGTGTATACTGGCTTTATACAGAGGCTGCGGTTTACTGAATAAAATTTTCCAAACAAGAATATTGGATGCTAGCATACCAAACCTCATAATGTCTTACACTAAAGAAAGGAAATTCACAGTTCGTGTGAGTTAGAAATTCATACAGCTATAAATGTAATACAGCCTGAACTGCAAATCAGAAATCTTACAGGCAAGGAACAACTGCAACCACACAAATCAACGCCAGTAGAGAAACTATTCTCAAGAGGTAAAGAAGTGTTTGATATGAAGTTCAGCAGATCATGCACGTACTAAACACATAGTAAAGCCAACCATAAAATAGAGTTGAATTTTAAAAGGACATAACAGTTTGACTAGCAAATACATTAACAGTCAAACATAACTTGTTTCTCTTTAAAAAAGATAATAATAGAAAATTGTCCCTATGTATTTCAGGAAATGTATTTTTCCATAATATGAAGCATTTAACCGAATATAAGCAAATGCTATGTAACCAACAACAGTAATTTCACACCTGTAATGTTTTTGCTCCCAAAAAGATAAAGGCTTCTAAAATTCAAACTATCACAGCTTAAACCTAGTCTTGAGCACCTTAAGTAAGATGTATAGTATTTTATTATTACTTCAGCATCTTTTACCAAAAAAATGAGTACATTATTTACTAGAAACAAAAGCCAATTTTATTTTTTCAAAAGTTTTCCCAGTTCTGCAAATATTTTAAATAGTGATTTAACTTCTTAAGGTATATTAGCTATACTGAAGCATGGCTTCAGATACTGCAAAAGAATTCACTGTTGAGGACTTGCATCAGCTATAAGGTACTATGAAAAACTGCTGCTGTACAAGGGAGTATGAAAACAACCCACATCTTAGTAGCTCCTCTCTAAGTGTTTTTGATTGTACATATGCACAGTATATGCAAAAATATATGAAGCAATTTATAAAACGTGTACATGCACATGATGAAAGGTTCAAACAACCAGGAAAAACTTATAACACATCTTTTTTTTTATAAAACTTGGAAAAAATAAGAGATGTCTTCTTTCCAGGACTTTTTTCTTGCCTCAATCTGAAAACATCAGCATCATACAAGAAAACCTCAGGAGCTAGCCAGCTCAACCGAATAATTTGTTCTACAGTATTTTGATCATATACCTATTAAAAAATCAGGGAAGAGCCTACAAGACTTCACCACAGCACAGAGTTTTTTTACATCATAATATTTATCAGTTTATGTGACAACTCAGTAGAGCATTTCTATTCTGGAAGATCACTCGAAGATATGTGCTTGCACTTTTGTGTTCTCACCTAGTCTTCATATTTTATTCTCACTTTGTTCCTTACCTCTGGCTGATTAGAAATATTAAGAATGAGGGCCCACAGATCAGCTCGGAGTGCTGTTGGACATCCCTGACGAACATACTGCTGAGCCGCAGCACTATCTTCCTCTGCTAAAACTGTAAGAAACAAAACAGGTAAAGAATTGATATAGTGTAAGACTTCTTTCAAATACCTTAATTTTTAACTTTAAAAACTGGTTTACCATGCTGGAAGCATTAGCTAACGGGAAAACACCGAAAAGTTCTGGTTACCACAATACAATTAAGTAGCTCCTTGGGAAACAAGGCCATTGGTATTAATAAGCAAGGCTGTACTACCTTCTGTCATAAAACAGCACTTAATAGGTATCCATGATTATATCAAGGCTAGTTGGAGCTCGTAGGCATCATGCAGAACAAGTAGTCATACACAGTCAAAAATACTCCTGCTTAATTATGAGTAGTATGTCAGCTCAAATAGGAGATTTGGCACTCGTTCTGGATTTTTTGTCTCCCTTGTTTTCATGTCAACTATACAAATATCTTCACAGGTAACTGTGGGGCAACAACTTTCCATTTCAGAGTGAACTGTCATGTCTTCTCATTACTGGAGAATTATCTGGAGGATAAAAACCTTCTTTCTCAAAAGATTTTAGTTTTCCTTCCTACTGACATAAAACAAATACTCTGCTGTTGACAGGTGTGCTTAGATGGGTGATTGCTGTGAAGCTTCAGGCTGCTCTGTCACAGGGGTCTCGTACTGAATACAGGACTGTATATAATGTAGGACAGACTGTCTCACTCCTTAATCAAATCTATACACTTGAGAGACATACATCTTTAGCTCTTGTAATCTGGCAGAAGTGTTTCCCTCCAAGGTTATGTGATTAACTGTACCCTCATACACAAAATGTCTTTTATGACAGAAAGAGAGTCGGGAGAAATTTCTGTGATATTATCCAGACATGAGGTAGGTATTGTAGTGGTACTCAGAAGTTTCCAAATCCATAACTTCTGATTTTTCTGAAGTCTCTGTGAAACAATTTGCTTTTCTAAATCTCACTGAATTCAATATTCGCAATATCTGCCCTGACATGACTCAGAAGGAAGAGGTTTGGAATTAAAAATCTATCTAATTGATTCTTGTCTTCTCGTAAATACTGAATAGACCAGTTTGCCAGTTTTCTGCTTAACCTGCAGAGCTCTAACACAGACATTTTGTGATCCTTTGCTTCTAAATGAAGGGCAAAAATTAAAAACATTCCTACATTCTCCACAAAACTTTTGAAAGAATTTAGATGCAATTCATCTTAGTGTCAATGAGTGTTTGTCCTATTTCTTTTCCTGAGACAAAGTATTAAAAAGTAGTTTTGCTAAGTACAACAAAGAAAAATCCTCAGACTTGGTAATATATCTAATACAAAAGCAAAACCATTACATCAGTGGCAACCAAAATCATAACTAATAACCCATTAGAGCATGCAGCAGGACTCCCACTGAATTAACTGGGATTTCAGTTTATGGTCAAGACTCTTTAACCTATGTTTTTACAAAATTTTGAGTTCTTGCATACAGAAAAACTAAGACATTCTTTGTAATAGAGGTTGCTCTATACAGACAAGACTAAGAACTACAATATGTAGTTGAATGGATGGCTCGGGGAGTCCAGAGAGGTAATTTATTTGGAAGAATGGGAAAAGAACAGAGAGGTGGATGGTACCTAATGAGTTGCTCTTGGATCAGAAAACTTACAATGAAGGACAGAAAGACGACCACAAAAGAAGAAATAAGGAAGGTCACTCTTTTGTTACTGCAACAAATAAAAGAGGGAAGGGAGTACTTCAGAGATGGTATCCTTTCTCTTTTTCCTTTGATAGTGCTAATGTTTAGCGGGAATCACAAGAGACAGTGAGGAGCAAATATTGAGGGATTCCAACTATTCATTGTATGTTTCTTCTATAAGCAAACCTAAGCTATGAAATTATTATTTCTTTTATCTTTCCTCCCCCCCTTTTTTTTTCCGGTAGGTTATTTCTTAACCTACCAAAACAACCCTGGAACCTTTTCAGAAAAAGCAGTATGAAGAGACAAATGAGTGAATTTTCCGGAGTGGCAAAATACTGCAATATTCTGCAATTGCAAATAGTCATTAAAAAGACTCTGTTCTGACGCACAGGCATAAATCCCATTACACTGATGAGAACTTTGTGTGCAGAGATGGGAGTCCACAGTATTTTGATTTTTAAATGAAATTCAGTAGCAGCATAAGTTAAGTTATCATCAAAAAGCTATGTCTCTGTGGTTTCCAATTCATTTTTAATGAAATATTTGCAGAGTTATTTATCTGGTAGCTACTGGTAGACTGCAAATGTTTGCTTTTCTGTCTCTGTCTAAATGACAAAGGTATTAGTGACTGTCTTATCTAAACTTTAATGGTATTACTGACAATGCTTTGTGTTAGCCTGTCTAAATTCTTAAAATTCTAAAAGGTACATGGAAATTAAGATACAAATTGACTAAACACATTCCTAACTACTCAGTTTATTACAGATAAAAACAGATCCATACCTTTCTGTCCAACACGTACATGTTCATTTTCAAAGAACTCTAGAAAATAAAGACACAGAAAAGAATGGCAAAAAAATAAAATAAAAATAAAGGATACTCCAGCTGGTGATGTATTTTATATTTTTATTACACACCATTAAATTCAGCTGATAGGTACTGCTAACATCACTAAAAATTAACCTGCATCAGCATCAAAGTTCTCTTTCAAAATCTCAGAGGAAATAATACTACAGGATTTTTTCTTGTTTGAAGGACACAAATATCAAACCAGAACTATACTACATGAACTTATTTCCATTTAAAAAGAATACTGATAATAATATTGACACTACGGTGATTTCCATTTTTATATGGAAAGACCATTTTAAAACCTCTTACATGGGCATAGATGCATCCATGGAAAACCAATAGAAATTATGCACTATTTAAGTTACTGAATATTAGTATATGGATATGTCCTGTAATATTTTCTTAAAAGTAGTTATTTAAAATACATTTGTGTGTGTGTGTGTATTAAATATATATTTATAAATATAAATATACTTATGTATGTATGTATAAATTATATATATATATGTATGTCTATCAGTTAGTTCACTTCACATTTATTGATATTTTCTGTATCTCTGGAAACAGTGTGGTTCTGTAGATCCTGAGGTGTTTCAGCTTACTGAAATTAATGCATTTTCAGCTTCTGGTACGATTTTAAATCTTACCCAAATCTGACTCTTCATGTATCCAATGTTTTCTATTATTAACTGTATTTTACTAAGAAAATCACTACAAGCACAGTTACAGAACAAATATTTATGGTTTATTATAAGAAAAACATACAAATTACTCAATAATTGAAAAGTATTCTAGTCATTATTGTTCTATTTAAATGACTGAAGCACAGCATTAGCTTACCAGGAGGCACTTGTGCTGAATCATCAATACCCAGCTGTCCTATATTTAAGCCTAGTTCACTGAAGTCTTCTTTCTGAAAAGAAACAAAATCACAAAAAAGTAATTAACAATATTTAATTCTCTAAATCACCAGAGATTTCTTCTTAAAGGCTTAACGCAAATATTTTCTAAACCAAATTAAGTTTTTTTAAATGCATATAAAATGCGTATGAAATATGGAGCCAGGTTTTAAAAGAGAAGAATCTCACATCAATTCTTGCTCTAATTTTAGTTATGAGCCCCAGTTTGCACATCAACTATGACCTACACCTGGATGTAGTAAAGTGGTGAATGAAAGGTCAGGTTAAGGATCTCTATTCCCAGCTCTTTTCCAACCCAAGTGAAAGCTTTTCTACTAGGATAAAATCCCCAAGAGTCTCATCAGCGAGGCATGAAGAAGAATTCGACTATTTTCTAATTGTAATACACTAGTACTCCAACATTTCCTTTCATTTACAATCTGACAATAAAGGGACTTAAAATTACTTTGAGAAGAAAATCAGAAGCTAATTCATTTTCAAATTACTGATCTTGTACAGGATCAAATAAAACTTTAGAATTAAGGTACATATTTGAAGTTTTTTGTACAGAAAAAAATGAGTAAGTGAATAACATGTACAGAAGTGTATTTTTGGCACAAATTAAACCTGTGTGGCATAAAATCAAAACTTCCCTTCTGCCAGATAATTTACCGTGTATGTTTTATTTTTCATTGAAAATGTCTTTTCATAAAATTTTTTTATGCTCTGTATTTTAACTACATATTTAGACTGGTTTTCACTTTCAAAAGGAGAAACTTATGATAATACTGATACTTATTCCTTAGAATCTTTTCCATTAGGAAGGCAAAACACCTCTTACAAGAAAAAATATACTTACCAATTCTGAAATATCTTTAACTTTTAAAGGAACCTGAATGAGCCCCAGATGATTTCTGAAACTAGGCTGTTCTCCATTTTCATAATTTGGGTTTCGAAGATTCATCAGTACCTTAAAAATGGTAGCTCTGTCATTCCTTGCTTACATTCAGAACTCAATTCTTAACATCACCAGTATTAGAAACAGTATATTCGGCATAAAACCATTCCCCCCCAATTTATATCTATAGACCCAAATTATTAAATTCTATCTCAGTATTTTAAAAATCAAAAAGGATTCAAACATTTAAGGAAGCAAACACATTCTACTTTGAAAAGTAGGCTCAAAATATGAAATAAAAAGGCAGAAATAATTTTTGATTTATGGGATTAAGTGCTGACTACATAGTAATATCTTAACTAAAATCTACTTCCTTATCAAAGCTACTAAAATCCCAATGGAATATTTCTGATGGCTACAATATCCAGGATATTCTTCAATATTGGTTTCTCTGAAAGTATTTTTATCCATATTCTTACACTGTCATCTTATGGAGCTTCCAATCGAATTTCTTACTAAATAACAATATATCTAAATATCTTCTTTCATTTAAGAACAAAAGTAATTACAGAACTGAAGACCTAAAGCAAGTATAAAATTTAAAGGACAAGGAATCGTGTCAAGAGAAGTAACTGTGATCTATAAAGGAATTTAAAGTCTCTTCCATACTCTTATTCCATGGTCTAGATTTTGATATGATGTTGAATTGCAAGTATTCTTTCTAACACAAGTTTCCAACTGCTATGAAATTCTTTAATAATATTCAATCTCTACAATTCTCACTCTTGTAAGTATTCTAATACCATATAACCTCACTGTCAGACTCATAAATTTAAAGAAACTTCAAACTCTGGAAAGGAAACAGTATAAAGGAAAAAGAGAGTGATCATGGGGGTAATTGGATAAGGCTAAAAAGAAGACTGATTTGTTTATAGATCCAAGATTAAGAACACAAGTTGGTTGTTAGTATCGTGATGGAAAACAAAATAAATGAAACATTTTCAAGATTCTTATGACAAGAGAACAAAAGGAGCTCTTTAGAAATGTCATAAAATGGATAGAGAGTTTATTGTTGGATTCAGAAATGCATTCACAATTCATAACCATGAAACAATTTACACTTAAGTCAGAAACACTATAATCTCCTCTACAACTCCAAAACACATTCCACTAAATTTGCACTGAAACACTCTGAAATGTGAATACATTAATTCTGACTGATATTTCAGTAAAACTTCTAAGTTTTACTCTGTAAACTTGGAGGCCACCTTAACTCCAGAATTCTACGCTGTTGTCATGCTCTAAGATGATTTGTTTCTTGTATAACTCAACGGATATACAGATAAAAATTTTAAAAATTTTATTTCCAATCACATTTTAATCCAAAAATCTCCTACTGTGTCACCATTAAGTTCACTGTTGTCATTTACTGTCCATTATTCCATGCTTATTCCAAACATAGCTGGTAAAGCAAGTTCTGTTTTACTAAGATGTTCTGTGCTTGAGTGATACAAAATTATGAATATTACTGTCATTTCTGAGTTTAAATCCACAGTCACCATTCTTTTAATGGTTCCGCTTGATTACAGACAAAAGCCTCCAAATTCCACACAGTCCTGTTTCATGTCTGATTTTTTACAGCCTTCATAGATTACCTATAATTTCAGCTTCATACAGGTCTGCAATCCACCACCAACGAGCGTATGAGCTTCACATATTATGATTTATCAGCTTAATGTACTGGAATTTAAAATGTAAAATGATTTACAAAATCAGTTGGAGAATTGCTCTCAGAGGAAACAGTTAGCCCAAGACTGTTCTTTGGAGAAAGGGAAATTTATCACAGGTACAATTTAAAACTGCAATTAAAGAAAAGGGACAACAGCATTTTGTCCAAACGTGGACTATTATAAAAAATATGTCAAATTGCAGTTGCTATAAAGGACAACTTGTATGAAATATACTTGCCAATTATTTTTCCCACTTCACATAAAAGACTATAACAGAGATAAGTCAGTGGCTGAGTATTGTTTCATAAAGGCTTACCTCAAGGAAATCTTTAGGTGCATAAACAGGCCGGAAGAGACTTAGATCTGAAATGAGATTTCAATGAACTATGTTAAAACCAAAATACAAAAAAAAATACACCATATCTATAACACAATCTAACAATCCGAATAACATATGAGAGCAAAGATCAAAATAACACTATCACAGACATCATGCCTACAACCACCACATATTCTCTCACGATTATGCTACTGATAGTGCCTTGGTTTTGTAAACCCCAAGTAAATGGAGGGAGGGCTGTTCTTTAAGGTCCCTTCCAACCCAAACCATTCTATGATTCTCTGAAGTGAACAGTAGTCACAGGATGCTTTCACTTAATCTCATAAGTCTTGAGACTGAACCATTCCTAGACATGAGATATGATATTCAAAAGCAGGGTATTTTTTTAACAGCTTAGATTGTTCAGTTGCACATACTGCTGTGAAACAAAAACTAGGGAGTGGTCATAAACAATCCATGAAAAGTATCTGCCATCAGACAGGTGCTACTGTGATAGAAATTACCACCTTTGAAAAATCCTTTATTTTAAGGAACTTGGATATGGACTAGCAGTGCAATTAGTTTTGCTCTCCAAAAGTATATCACTGACTATTCTGTGCAACAGTTATTTTTATCTTTTTCAAGAAAAAGTCTGAGCTTAATTATCCACAGTTCTGAACATTTTCTTTCTGTCAGCCAGAGTTTACACACTAAGAGGAGCTGTGTCCTAATTGTATAAATCTCTAAAGCACTGGAATATGGAGTATTCTACCATAACCTCTCAGTGATGATTCAATACTAGTATACCATAACTTGGAACAAAATAACAGTGAAATACTTATTTACGCATAATGACAAATTACCAGTGAGAAAAAGGACTGAAATCAGTTTGCTTTGAAGTGATTAATCTTTGACTGATAAGTAAGATGTCTATGACACCTTTCTATGTACAAAAATGTAATGCATGTACAATTATTTGACCTTACCTGGCTCATCAGTTCCCATTTCATTCCATTTATTAAGGAGTTCTTTCTGTTCACTTACAGGCCTCTGAAAGGCACAAAAAGTAACCCTTCTTTTTTTTAACAGTATGAATAAAACCATGCCTATTTCAAATATGTATATATTAATGTAACACTTTAAAAATAGTATCAAAAACTTATTTGCTTAAAAATTTTCCCCAGTCTGAAGGTATATTCTCCTGCAGGAAGCCCAAGTTCCACTTCCAGGAAAATAAAGGAGTCCATTACATAGTTTCAGGTGTTTATTAATGAATTTTATGCTATTTAGTACTTAGTTTCACGTTATTGAAGATTTACTGCACATTCCATAGAGCTGTTGGATTTATTCCTTCCCTGGCAGTCATGAAAAACAAACACAGCTGCATCCTTTATCTCATGATGAACCACTGAGGTTCTGCCACCTATCACAGAGGTATATCGGGGGAATGAACAAAAAATTGTAACATTGCTCCCTAATTCCATGATCTTTAAAATTAAAGCCTCTAAATTAATAAACAACAACAACAACAACAAAAGAAAACAGACCAGAATGAATGACAAACAAAATCAGCAATGTGCCAGTATCTTTCTCTCCGCTAATGTACCAGTTCAACTACAGCCCTCTCTGGCACACACAGTACATCTATATCACACACAGGATGCACAGCTAGAACTTACACTGCTGAGTTGGCACACAAAATGCTCTATTTAAGAGCAATGAATACAGTAATTAGCTTTACAGTGTGCTGCAATATCCCTCAAGAGGATAATTACTGCAACAGCAAAGAGGAAAATCTACCTATGGCCTTCATTTTCTCCCAAGTTGAGTTGATGCATTCATCTCCACTATCCCTATATATATGTAAAGCTCCATATCTATCTCACTATCTACCTATCTAAACATCTTTTAAATAACTACTTTTAAGAAAATATTACAAGACATATCCATATATTAATTATTCTGTACTAAAATTATTTGCAGCTCTTGATAACTATGTGTAAAATGAACATTACCTTACAAGTGTGCAAGACAAGGCCTAATTTAAAAAACAAAGTCAGTCTGACCACAGAAAATTACATTACCTTCTGAGCTAGTGGGATATTGAGTTCTGTGCACATGCTGTTCAGACTTTTTAGAATTCGCTTCTCCCAGCTTCCCTAAAACACACACAAAAAATAGATTATAGATAATTTATTTTTTCTGAAAATTGCATTTATCATGTAATAACAAGGAGCCCTCTCAAGTCATGTGTAAGAAAGGATAGCACTACTCACTAGCTGACACTTGAAAAAATATTAAGGGAATATTTACATGCTTCTTTACATGAAAATAACAGATCAAACAGATTTCATAATTTACAACACAATTTAAAAAAGCCAGAAAATTTAGTTTTTGAGATGTCAAAGAAAGCATGTATTTTTTACAATTACTGACTTTCATATATGCCTAATGATCAAGTTTCCTTATAGATCAACATATAACAAATTTTCCCAATAATTATAAGCCATTCAACCAACTGTGCATAGCAAGTGCCTTCTCCACTTTGTGACTTGATCTCCACTTTGTGACTTGAAGAGAGTCTTTCTCTACAAAACATATCTTAGATGTTGTCAGAAGTTTAAAAACATTAGAAATTTGGTACTCTGTAATGCTCAAAAAAATAGCTCTTCTAACATAGTGGTCACGGAATAGTTCTCTAATCTGAGAAAACCATAAATAGACAATACCTCAGTAGAAAGTGGCAAGAGCAATCAGATTCTTCTGACTATTGCATTAGACCGCAATAGTGCCTATCCAGTGGCTAATTCTTCCTAAGTTAATGACAACTAGTATTGACTTCCTTGGCAACTGACTTAGGATTTTCCTTCCCTGATTACAGCTCCACTGGTGGGTTTTATATTTAATTTGTTTTCTGGGGATGATGAGTCAAGCCTCGATCAAATGAATGCAAAGAGTCCTCTTAATGTCATTTAGCTCTGTTTATTATTTGTAATTTGCTCTAGACACAAGTTCTACTACAGTTAGTTACTGTCTAACCACGCTCCTCAAATTTCTGTCCAGAAGAGGATGCAGTTTATTAACAGGAAGCAAATGAAGGGAAGTGCAGATGTTCAAATGCTCTGTTAAAAAATAAAATATGTATCTTGTCTATAATTGTTTCATTTTAGCTTCTATTTACAAGACACTCTCATACCTTTTTCCATCAAACACAATAGCTCACTTTCACCAGACTTTTTTTCTCACAGTCAAGTCATCCCTTCACTTTCTCTTGCATAAACAAAACAGATCTGAGTTTTGACTGTATGGAATGTTTTCCAAATTGCAGTATTTTTTCTCATATTCTGTATAATATTTCTATTTAACTATATTTTTATATTTAAATTCCCTATAAATGCTGCTGTTAGACAACACCATGCCACAAATTGGTTAACGTCTCATAGAGGAGCAGTACAGGGCATTTACTATTTTCCTGAGAAGTGCGGATTTGTTGCTAGAGAATTAAGAAATGAGAGAGCATGAAGACTACTAAGCCACATAGGATAAGAAAGTAGAAACAGAATAAACAGGTGTTAGTAGCAAATTAAAAAATCAAAGTGAAATTATCCATATCGTAGAATCACAAAACATCAGGTTGAATGGGGACCTCAAGGATCACCTGGTCCAACGTTTCTTGGCAAAGCAGAGTCTAGACAAGATGGGCCAGCACACTGTCCAGCTGCATCTTAAAGTGTCCAGTGTTGGAGAATCCACCACTTCTGTGGGGAGATTATTTTAATGGCTGATTATTCTCAGTGTGAAAAATTTTCTTCTTGTGTCCAATCAGAATGTCCCCATTACCTCATATCTTTTCCATGTGACTCATTGTAAAAAGGGAGTCATCTTCTTCTCTGTAGCCATCCTTTAAATACTGAAACATGGATAAGGTCTTCCCTAAGCCTTCTTTTCTCAAGGCTGAACAATCTCAACCCTCTCAGCTTTTCCTCACATTGCAGGCTTCCCAGTCCTTTGATTATCTTCACAGCCCTTCTCTCGACCCTCTCCAGCCATCCACATCTTTTTTGTAGAGTGGGGACCAAAACTGAGCACAGTATTCCAAATGTGAGCTGACAAGCACTAAGGAGAGTGGGATAATGACATCTTTATCTCTGCTGACCCTGCTGATGCAACCCAGCATCCTGTTGCCTTTCCTTGTCCCAGCAGCACACTGTTCACTCATATGGAGCTTGTTCTCCACCAGGTCCTCTGGGTTCATTTCCACAGAGTTGCTCCCCAGCCTGTGCTGCACTCCTAGGTTATGTTTTCCCACATGTAAACTTTACATTTGTCCTTCTATTTCATAAAGCTCTTGTTAGCCCACTTTTCCAGCATGTCCAAGCCTTTCTGCATGGTGACCCTCTCTTCTGAAGCGGCTACTTCCTCATCCAGTTTGGTACCATAGCAATCTTCATCAGGGAGCACTTGATGTCATCAAGATTAAGGGAGGATGGGGGAGGAGGAAATAGCACAGATATACTTCAAGATATGAAAACTACAAAAGAAGCACAGGAGACGCAGATGGCAGCTTTGAAAGACTGAGAAGCAGCTCATTCCAAGCAGCAATGGAGGTCAATACTCTTGGTGTGACTGACAACTGCCAAACCAGACATTAATATGCTTATTGCATTGGGGATGCTACATGTTAGTAATAAAACTCTTATGGGTAGTCCTAAACTGTGCCATAACTCAGCCTTCAAGACTCTGCCCAGTAAAAGGTGTTCAAAAATATGCAAAAAAGTAAAAAAAAAGAAGGCTTTAGGGTTATGCAGCCTCTCCAAGCAAGATATCCTTCCCTCTCTCCAGGACAGCAGAGTTACCTGCAGTGAGCAGAAACAAAACACTGTCCTTGACTGAAATAAAAGGCAGAGGCAGAGCTCATAAAGTAATTTTATTGATGGGAACAATACATTTTACAAGATTTAGTTTTATGAAGAAATTTAACACTAAGAAAACACACTGCCAGGATTGCTATGGTTACAATTATAACATTCAGTAAAATAGTAGAAACTGAGAAAGGCAGCACTGCAATTTGAAAACTGCTTCACAGAATCACACAGTGGTTTCCAGTACCTAAAAGGGGCTTATAAGAAAGCTGGAGAGGGACTTTTAGAAGGATATCAAGTGATAGGACAAGGGGGATGTCAATGGAGGGGCTCAGGGTACAAATGCACATGACCTATAAGATCTGCAAAATGTCCAGTTTATTAAGAAACGCTGTGCTTTAAATACCTTCTTCATGCTCTATCTTGTGACCAGCTGTACTTCATTGGATACAAGTTACCGTCCAGATGTAAACACACATTACAAATACACTTTTAATTGGTTTATAACAGCTGTCCAGGCGGAGTAAGAGAATTGTTTACTTTATTAAACCCTACCTTCTTTCTGGCACTGAGTTCCTTTTGTTCTAACTAGAGAACTCGCAGACATGTTGGCCTTACAATTTACAATGTCTATAAAGCTATATTAAAGCAAGGCTTATAAAAATACAAAACACAAAATGAATTGCTATTTAACCCATCCTGTTCCTTCCACAGGGGGAATGGGTTTAAACTGAAAGGGTAGGTTTAGATGAGATATGAGGAAAAAATTCTTTACTGTGAGGGTGGTGAGACACTGGAACAGGTTGCCCAGAGAAGTAAGTTGTGGATGCCCCATCCCTGAAAGGTTCAAGGCCAGGTTGGATGGGGCTTTGAGCAGCCTGATCTAGCAGAAGGTGTCCCTGCCCATGGCAGGGGATTGGAACTAGAGAACTACAAGGTCTTTAAGGTCCCTTCCAATCCAAACCATTTTATAGGTCTATGACTTACAGCATTACTACTCATTGCCATTAATGCTCTTTCCTTCACTAGAAATCTGTTTTTGTTTTGAGGTAGTGAAAACAATACAAAAACTACAGTCTGCTACCTATGAGAAAAAAAGAACCAATCTGAGGAGAAGGGTTTAATTATGAACTTTTTAATATCTACTCTAGAAAAATACTAATATATTTTTAATTACTGATTCAAAGTCATTCTGATAACTGATATCATAGATGGTTTTCAGGGAGTACTACCCTTTCTAGAATTCTGAAGGAGAGCAAAATTAATTAAGATTGAAAAGGATAAAGAAATTGTCAACAAACTCATAACAATGGAAACAGCATCATAAATGGTGACTGTGCCTAATAAAAATAGAGTATGACTTATATGGACAACATTTTTCTACCAGGACGAATTTTGATGATGGCACCAAAATATTATTTTCCAACTGCTGTGATGCCAAAAGAAAATGAAGTGATAAAAAAAATCTACAAATAAAACAAAAACAGTCTTCTACTTTCAAAACATTAATTAGATTTTCAAAACCTATGTAAGTAAATGCTAAGTTTCCACATTTCTTTCTCTCCCAAAAGGTCTTAGCAACTTGTATACTAGCATTTTAGCCATTTCCAAATATTTTCAGCAAAAAAAAATCATCAAACACTTTGTAAGATTTTTACATTGTTTATTTCTCTTTAATGAAAAGGTAACAAACCAAAACCTAGTTGCAATTCAACTGATCTGATGATGATTGTTTTCTCACAGACCCATGTAGCTACAGTAATAAATGTACGTCATCTTGAAAATCAAGAACTTGCACATCTCAGTCGTTTTAGAAAATATAATGTTAGTTCCCTAACTGTGCATTTATTACTATTTTGCAACTATCATAATTTACCAATAACTCTAAATGGAAAGGATTCACAAGTCTTTCTCAAGGAGTTGTATTTTAAGAAAAAGTTTGAAAGAGCATCCACTGGTTTTGGTTGGTATAGAGTTAATTTTCTTCATAGTAGTTGGAACAGTGCTGTGTTTTGGAATTGGGATCAAAAGGGTGTTGATAAGACACCAATGTTTTAGCTGTTGTTGCAAAGTGCATACACAGCTTCAAGGCCTTTTCTGTTCTAATGCTTCCTCAGTAGCAGGGAGGCTGGGGGTGCCCAAGAAATTGGGAGGGGACAGAGCTAGGACAGCTGACCCCAAGTGAGCACAGGGATATTCCAGACCATATGACATTATGTTCTGAATAAAAAAGCTGGAAGAAAAGTTGTCTGCTGATGGAAAGTAGTCAATGTATTCTTATTTTGCTTTGTTGACATGTGTAGCTTCTGCTTTGCCAATTAAACTGTCTTTATAGCAAGATTTCTCACGTTTGCCCTTCCTGTTCTCTCCTATTTCACTGTGGGGAAGTGAGTGAGAGGTTGAGCTGCCTTCCAGGGTTATCCCATCCCACAAGATATGGATGACTAATACTCTTGGACATAGGGCTATCAAGTTTTGGAACTGGCTAAGACAGGACTTCTCCTTCTCATTTTTAAACTACTGAAATAACAGGTCTTTCTACATAAAGCTAAAAATACTGGCTACTGCAAGTATTGTATACACTTCTGTACAACAATAACCAGTGAAACTGTTTTAGACAAACACAGACATGGATAGAGCTCTGTTGGTTTTTTCAATAATCAGGCTGCAAATTGTGGCATTATATTTCACACCACACAAAACCAAGAAAAACTGGTTAATGCAATCTTTGTCTCCAAATGCTAAAGACTGAAACCCAGGAGAGCAAGGTAAGACTTCTTGGAATAAACAACAGTGCAATTTTAAAAGTAACACAATTTGTTAAATACCTTGTAAAAAATACTACAATGCATTTCTAGGCACAGCTGAGTTAAATACACATATATCCTATCTCAGATGTTTTGGTTAGATCATATTCTTGAAGCTTTTTTTTGTTTTACATTTTTATATGGATTTTTTTTTTATTATTTTTTTCAAATGGCATATATTGGCAAAAAAATAAAACCAATAAAGCCAAAATATTTTTTTTCTGACATCAAAAATCCTCATTTAATCTTTATGGTTCAGTTTCTCTTATTCTCCTTCAATATGCTGTAAGCTCCTTAGCTCTATATTTTTCATCTTCCTTTCACATTTTTAAGTCCTAAATATATCTCTTCCTTCTGAAGGTCTCGCTGTCTCTGCAGCCTGTTATCTTTCACTGCAAAACTGCCTGTGTCTCTTAAAAAAAATGTTTTTGTAGCCCCTAGTGAAATGACCTATAGCTACCCTTTTTCTTCTTAATAAAACCAAATTTTCCTCTTAGACATAGTCACATCATCTCTATTCTACATTTTTCACCCACCTGCCACTATATCATATTTCTTTTACAGCTGGAGAATTACTTGAGTAGGTTTTTATGTATGTAAAATGTCACAAATATTACCGTTAACTTTGACGCAATTACAAATATGTCCTTTTTCTAAGGTATAGAACCTAGAAATTGTACAAACACATTCTGGAGAGTAAATCTCATATAATCTAATTAAAGATCTGACATGAATGATAACACTGACAACCACCAACCTGTGCTTTCCTCATATAGGCTAAAGGTTCTTTAATATGCTCAGGCGGTGCTGCAGGATGACAGGGCAAAGGAAACCTGAAAGAAAATATAGTATACCTTAAATGTTAGGATTTAGTATTTTGCTTAATTAATCCTGTACTTGTAAACATAAACTTCTTTCATGAGAGCACTAGTAAAAACACAGTGTATGTTGAGCAAAACTAAAAATTATTTTTAGAAGTATTTTTTCTCATCCATTCTATGGATAGAAATAATATAACAATATGTAAGAATTAATAACATTTCAACATGAGTTTTTCTTACATTAAAAATAATCTCTTATAATTTCATATATTTGTAAAATAAAATCAAATCTTTACATTTACAAATCAGGTATTTTAAAAGTGTATTCTCTTCACATCATATCATCTTTATGATTCCCTGGAACTCTCACTCTCCAGGGCATTACATTTTTTCAAGAGACAATGTATTTTTTGAAGGATATCCTTTAAAAATCAATAGTGAGCATGTACATCAATTAGAGCAATTAGAACTTTGAGGTGTTGACCTAAGCAAAGTTTAAATGTTTCACTCATAAATTGCATTATACCAAAATATTAAATCTGGAACAAAAAATAAAAAGCAAAGCAAAACACTAATTTATCTTCCAGTAGTAGTGCAGATTATTTCCAATGTGTTATTGCCAAACATTTTATCCAGCTTAATTTTAATGTCTGAAATGTCTTCCAGGAAACAAAATTTACATATAGATTCTCTAATTTTCTGAATTTTCATTTGTTTACATGTATTCAATCAGTTCCTGTCATATGTTTTTGGGAAACCTTCCTCAAATTTCTTCCCCTTTTAACTGATAAGGTCATTCTTTTACTTGCTGTGAATGAATTCTGGACCACTGTGTCCCTATGTGTAAAATGGAATCAATACAAACAGATTTCAGCAATGCTGTTGTCTTGTCTTTTCCACAGTGCTCATGAAATCTTGGCATTCTTAGTTAATTTCAATTTTTCAGGGCTAATTTCATTATTTTGCTGCTTATTTCTGTGAACTCAAAGAAAGTATCAGCATTAGCCCTAGAGACAGGTAAATATTTTTCCCTGGAAAGATATGATGAAGATGAATTCTTACTGACAGACAGAAGCATTTGGCTGAATCAAGTCCCGGGTACTACTAAGGCACATCGTGCCAAACTGGTAACTCCAATAAGCTTATTTAAGTTAGCACAGATAGATTTCCATACAAATTTCCTATTTTATAGTTGCGTTTAAAGCTATATCTGTTATGAAATTCAGCTTTCCACTGTTCCAGAATGTAAGGAAACTTATGCTTCCCGAAAGTCTAATCCAAAGTCTGCTGAACAGTAATAAAAAGGAAACTTGACCAATGTTTATAACTATATCCAAGCCTGATGAACACTGTACACACTAGTAAGCCTAGAGATCCAACATCTTAAAGAATTTAAAAAATAATAATACAACTATGTGCAATGCTGTAATAAACATCTGAAAATAATTAAAACTCATTTGCAGCAACTACCTCATTTACACAAGAATTATATTAGGACTGTTAGTACCTTTGGAAACAAAGCAAGAAAATACTACAGTAACTAAAAAATTTGGTGATTTGGTGATATTTGTTTCACTCATTCTTTAAATTGTACTTGAGTCCAATATTTTCACTAGGATGAAAAAGAAATAATGAGACTTTAAAACCAGAAATGAAGCAGGTACTGTTGGTATGACAGATCATGCAGATTATAGTAACACGTTATACACCTACATATACAAATGAATCAAAAGTAAAGGATGGGAATAGAGCTCATTAAATAAAAACACTAAATAAACTCACACGTTGAGTTCACTATAAACAGCATTCTGAAGCTTCTTTTCCCAACCTGTTAAAATAAAAAAATAACCAGAAGACAACTTCAGGAATTAATACTAACAGAACATGAATCCAAGGTTGCTTTGCAGTCACTGGAGTTTTCTGTCTGTGCTCAGTTCCTGTCTACCTACCAGACAGACAGGAAGAGATGAAGAAACCTTAATCCAATTCAGACAGGAAAACTACAAGTTGAAATCTGTGTAAAGACTGAACATCCTTTATTTCCATCTGCTGTTCAAATAATTACAACATAGTTTTGGTTAAAAAATTACATCCTATTTTTTCAAAGATGTCATTTTATTAAAACATCTATTAATATTAACAGACACAGTTCCAGATTATTATAAATTTTAAATCACTTATCATAAAATCTTCACATTATAGCTACATAGCCTATAAATTCCAATGCAAACTGGAAATTTAACTAAGGTAAAATTTTCAAAAGTACCTCCATGAATATTAATTTCCATTTTCAGAAATGCCTGAATGCTCATATCACTCAGAACTTTAAAAAAATTTGCAGTATCCTATAAAATTATAAAAACATTTCTTTGCATAGTATGTTTTCCAAAATGCTGATGGAATCCAAGAACATTTTCCCTTTTAACTTTCTGTCTCCAGTTTAATAATCTGGAATCACTGAATGCCTGCTTCTGGCTCCTGTCAGTGACAAGACACCAAGCTGCCCTAAGTACTATATTCATCTCTTATGACATAGATGTGCTTACACAGATCTATACTACTCACAAATGTATCAATGAAGTATTACAAACCTGACGTCTTCAGAAATTCCTTAATATCTTCTTTTAGTGATTCCAGCTTAATTTCTGGTTTGTGTAGGCTAACCTAATATGAAAAATCAATAAATACATAAGCATCAAGCACTCAAGAGAAAGTAAATTGCATGATTTAAGTTATGAAGTAAGATATATACATGCTTAAAGTTACACACAAAGCAAACTGCTTCCTTGAGCAATGGTAATTGCGGCCAAAAAAAAATCAGTCAACTTTTTTTTCACTGAATGTCTTTGTCTTTTCCATCAGTGCTGAAAGCTGAAGGAGAGAAGAAGAGAGCAGGAGTATGCAGTGACATATACATTTAATATTCTCAGCAAGTACTCCACATAGTTAGCACAAATGGTCATAAATACACACATACACATGTAAAAACTAGCCACTCACTGTATTTTACCTGAAAGAATCAAACTGAAAACATTCTTTAACTTCTCACTTAACCTCCCACAGTTCACCTCTTTCAGATAAGAAATGTCATTTTCAGACCAAAAAAGCCAACTCTGTACCAAACATTCCCCACTGCAGCTGTGACTACTGGGTATATACGACCTCTTGTAATGAAATGCACTCCACACAGACAATTAGGCACCAACCAGCTTTATAACCATACCATGACACTACCACACAGATGGTGCTGCACATTTTCCAGCAACAGCAGGACCAGCTGCTGTAGCATCTCCCTCTTCTACAGCTAGACCAAGAAGAGAAAACAAATACACCACAAAGGTGCAAAAGGACAAAAAAAGCAAAACCTCAGAAGTTTCTGTGAAGTGACTACAAACACATATTTTTCTGAGCATGGAGTGTGGCATTATCTGATTAGCATCAGATAATAAAGCTAGAGGTTTAGGGAAAAAAATAGCAATACTGGCTGCCAACCTGAAAATAACACCGTTAAGTTTCACTGTGTGCAACTTACTCCACTGCCATAACAGCTCAAGGCATATGTTAGAAGCATATGGCCCCATCATCTCAGTAGAAATGTGAGCCATCTCTTACCAAAAGCTACTCCACAATATGCTGTAGGCCTATCAGCTACTGATTCTGTTGCAGTAAGTTATGCTGCTATTAAAAATAGTCTTTCACCAGCCTGTGCAGTTTGCCAGCCCTAACAGCAGTGCTGACTGCACAGCATGCTTTAGGCCCATCACACACAACTAAAACTCCACAATCCTATAATTTGCCTTACAATTTATACATGGAAAGGGTGTTTCTGTGCTGCAGAGCTTGCTGGAAAAGTTGGTCTACGTGAATTTTCCCTAGTTGAAAAGAGGAATGGCCAATAATTCCGAGACTGACAGCACCAGCGCTTCTGCTCTTATTTCAAGTCCCCTTGCCATTACAGGTAAGGAAAGCTTTTATATTTGGTTTATTGACTGCAATAGCAAAAGGACTGTAAGCATGCTTTTTGAGAAAGAAAGCTCATCATAATCCCAGACCATAAGGTGTGGTGAGTTACACAACTCTCACGTCAAATGACAAACACATACTCCATTCAGCACAATGGTAAAAGCTGGCAAAGGATCACTGCTAAACTCAGGGAAACCAAGATTTTCATTGGAGTTGTTGGGCAGCTCAAAAAATACCGTTTTAAGGAACAACCTCAGGGAGTATTTTATAAAGGATTCCTCCTGCTGCAAGGCAGTGGTTTTGTACCTTTCCTATAGGAATTTTAAATAAAATAACATACATCGAGCCGGGCCAATTCTGCAGTACTGCTCCCTGGAAGCTTTTGTGCACCCTTCTGTAAATATTCAACTTTTTCTTCTGAGTTAAATATGGCTAATTTTAATCTCAAGGTCCACGGGGTGTTTACCTGTCAGGCCTGGTACACACACTTTTTCGATATGCAAAAAGCCCCTCACAAATACAACTCAGTGACAGGTGATGAATCACACACAGAAAAGCTTCTGTACAATCTATTAAAAGGTGGGTTAATTGTCTTGACACTGTAAACAGTGCGAGACATGACAGGAGTGCAATCAGAATAGTATTTTAATTCTCTGCTTTTCACACATCCATGAGCTCTTGTTTTATTAAGGAAGGTCTGACAGTCCAATTGACAACTCTCAGTGGGTTTTCTGTAGATTCCTGGAAATTCTGGAAACTGATACAGTATATTGCATTAGAGGGGATAAAGGAGTTCAGCCTACAGACTACTTCCAATTTTCCCTGTAAGGCCACAAGAACAGAGGTCTTTCCTGTAAACTGCTGTTACCAAGAGCCTGTTTCCCAGATGCAGAATGAAAAACCAGTGACTCTCTTGCATGCAGCAGGATGACAGTCAAAAAGGAAGCAGGATGACAGTCAAAAAGGAAGCACGATGGCAGTCAAAAAGGAAGCAGGGGAAAACTTTTTCCAAGGATTACATTAGTGCATCAACCTCCACCAGTTACTTTCACCCCTTTTCGCCCATTTATTCAGTCAAGTTCTATTTCATTCGTTCCTAGCCCTTCTGCAGCTGCAGCAAATATTCTAGGACTAATATTTAATTTACCGAAACTTCTATCTCTAGCCTCTTTCTGGTGTAATTTCTTCTCTTGCCTGAAAATGCCCTACTGAGACAAATTTTCATATAACAAATGTGAAAATTCCACACCAAATTATAGGGACACTTCTGTCCCAACTCTTGCCAATTCAGGATTCAATTGCCAAAGCCTCCTCCCATTTACTTTCCCTTCAGTTTACTATTGCATTAGGATCGATACATTCCTAAGTGTTAAGCAGAGCAAGACAGCCACAGAAACTCTTAGGGACTCACTGCCCTCTTGATCAGGTTTTGAATCAGAAATTAGATGGCTGAAAGGTCCAGCAGACTGTCCAGCTAATGCCAGCTCTCACACAGAACATATCCTGCCTCTATATGACATAACCAGGGAAAATACCCAGTTTGCTAAGTGAAAGGTAATCTTTCAGAACTGCCTTGCTGTAACTTAACAGCATGGTGCCTCTTTAAAATTCATATGGGTGTTTGTGGGAACTAAATTGAGGAATAAAGGAGACTTAGCAGAGCTAATGCTCCAAAATTACTAGACCAGGTCTCCCACATAATTTTATTTTTCCTTTGGACTAACTTATAAGATGTTGTACTATGTTGCAAAACACATTTAGATGTTTATATTTTAGGCAGGGTTAGTTTGTTTTAAACTGCTTTGTACAACATACTGCCTAAGTCTCATTTGCATTTTCATCCTCTGAGTTTTTGGTAGAATGAAGAATATGTTTGTTGGATCCCAAAATATGATATCTGCAGAGAGGGATTTGAGTGGCCTTTGCAGAAAGCCGTGGGCTATGAGAGTTGGGTAAAAAACCTTGGTTTGAGAAACAAACAAGATATCATCGATGTTAACTACCCTGCCCCAGACCAGAGAGTCCACAACTTGATTTCATCAAACCTCTGCAGAAGACCTATTGTACCTTATCCCTCCCTTTCTGTTCCCTGAATCCTTGCATCCTGTAGAACCAAATACCTGTTCCCCGCTCCAAAATCCCCTAAGATAAAGTAGTTTTTCCCCTTGGGGTAACTGCTAAGACCCCAAATTTGTTAATCTGGGTTTTCCCCTTATGTCATCCCCTGAAAGCCCCTGTTTGTAATAAATTGTAATAGTTACAACCCCCTGTTGAATATGCAGACCCTAAACCCTTTAAATATGAACTTGTAAGTTCAATAAAGGATTCCAGTTTCTTGCCTCTGCTGGGATCGACTAGTTTATTACTCACTACATGTGTTGACAAAACTTTATTTAAATAAAAAGCATTACTACAATTTTACAAGATAAATAGTCTGGACAGGGTTTATTGGGAAAAAAAAACACCTTGATGAGATTTGTACTGATGAACTGAATTAATTTCCTGCATGATCAAAATGCAGCAGACACCCAGTAGAACTACAGACTCCAATTTCAATACACACATCTTGATGAAAGAGTATCTTACTTCTAGAAGAAAAATAACATCTGGTACTATAAGGAGACTACCACAAGAAGGGTAACAGACAGTGAGCAATATAGGGGAACAATCCATGAAGGCAAAGGGTAGCAGCCAGACCAGGGAAAAAAAGTCACAATATTCAGAGGCTGAGTCAGGCCAACACAGAGCCCTGAAAGGAAACAGGGATGAAAGTAGCACATTTCAGCATGAAATAACAAGTTATTTTTAATAAATGGTAATGCCTAACAGTTTCTTTTCCCATAAAACTACCATTGTGCATAATCTTATGATAAGGCACTGGGGTCCAGGTGTTGGGTGTCCATGTTCTTGCAAATCAAGAAGCAACTGGCTGTTAGACCTTCCTTCACAAAACAAGCTCTCATTACAGCATTTCCTGGCACCCTCTGTTCTTCAGCTGTACAGAAGAGCAGGATAGTTTTGGGACTTTCAAAATTTTGCCAGGCTTTCTGGTGCCTAAGGTGCCACTAGCAATCTTTTGTGTACATCTTTATCTTCGATTTTGGCAAAGTATCCTGCTGTGATGTATCCGGTAATGGCAGTCATCATCAGAAGTGATACTCTAAATGTAAACTCTCTGTGCCTGGATGCCAAGATGGAAAAAAATCCAGACACTCCACACAGATGTGGCTGAAAGGAAGTAAAAGGATAGCGCAGCACCAGGATGAAAAAGTTGGTGGGCACAATAAATTGATTCACAGAGCAACTGAACACAGAGATCAACCTATCTGCAAATTAGCATCTAAATTTGGAAATGGCATCATGACTGGAGCAGCATTGATCATGCAAGAGACAGATCCATCAACCACAGCACGCAAAGAAGTAAAGGAAAACGGCTAGAGGATCAGCAACATAATACAAAGAGGAGGCTTGACAGAACAAAGTGTTCCAGCATAACTCCTGGGTAAAACTATTTCTTTTCTCAACAAGAATAAACACTGCAGAGAAGTGATCCAACTAGACTGAAATGTGGAACTGCATCAGGTGAACACATATTTTTATCCTGCTGCAAACAGTTCTGCAAATAACTTTACACAATCTAAATATTTTTATAGGCTATCCACTACAATTTCTCTTCAAAGCCTTTCGGTTTAGATAAGCATGTACCCTCTCAAAGCATTTATTACTGTTCATTATGATTTTGCAGGAGGGCACAACGTTTTTTGCTTTTATTGCTATTATTTCCCAAATTACAATAAAGCATAATTCCCAAATATAGCCTAACTTTAGCAGAAGTAAATTCAATGAAAGCTAATAAATATTCACATTTCCTTATGTACTCCATTCTGCCATAACTGAACTTTATCAGGATCAAGCTGACTTGGTAAAAACCACTTCAAGTACAACCACAACAATTTTAACATAAACACTCCCTAAAAATATTAAATCCTGTAACTTTAAGGGAGGGATTTTGGTTTTCATTTATACATTTCTGTAACAGAAAGAATAATCATTCTGAGCCTAACAAACCAAATTTCAGTAAGTGTAAAACCCTGATTACACTGACAGTTTTCCAACCCCTCAAAATTTCTACAGTACTTACACTAAGGGAAGAAGTATCATTAACTTTCTTATACAAGTAAAAATAACCTGGCAGTTGAAACAGCCTCATAGATGCGTAAAGAGCTTCAAATGCTACACTGTGCTACAAGATATGCAGGGTACATTTTAAAAACATAATTTTGATGTTTATTTAAATTTTCTAGGTTTTATTTGAATATAAAATTATTACTGAAAATAAAATACACAAGGTAAAAAATAGAATCCACATTGCTAAAAAAAGTAATACTCTGCCAGTCAAGCTTGCATTGCTTCTGAACTCCTGTTCAACATACAGTCAACTACTTTCCATTTAAAATTCACTGTACTGCAAATGTTACTGCTGAACCATTTAAAACAAAGTACAAGCTCTGTCAGGAGAGGATAATAAGTCCTTTGCTAAATACAATTCATGAAAATGAACCATTAATTATATATGATGACTCATGAGGCTACATATTTCTTTGCTAATTTTTATTAAATAAATGCTACATTGCACAGAAACATTCTCTTCCTTGATCTTTTATTTAAACTGGTACTGGTATAAATTTCTTTTTTTTTTAACTGTTGGAGAAAAATGTAATGAAAATAGTATCATCAGATACCTCGCAAACCATTCACTCCACAAAAATTAATCTGTTTACCTGTACTCCCTTTAGAAGCACACAGTTGGGCACTACTCCAGCTGCAATGTTCCCTGTGCTCCCAAAGCAAGCTCCTCTTCTCTTCTGCCCCATCTGAACTCTTGTGAAGACCTTTAGCTCTTACTTAGATTAATACTGTCTTTAAACCCCTCTGGCTCTATCACAGGCCTGCTCAAAGACTGATGGCTGAGTCCTTTCCTCAGGACAACGATTCTGATCATGACATCTCCTCTCCACACCCTCTTCACATCTTCAGGTACCTCCTAAAATCTATTCTCACTCCCAAACTTAACTGCTACAGTAGGGTGTGATGGGGTGTCAGGGTCCATTCTTACGCTTACACTGCTGCTTTTAGCCCGCTTTGACAGCCCTTATTGAGTTGTTCTACAAGTTCCCCATCAAATTGTCCCACTACAGACACACCTACACGAAACAAAACTGAGAACAGCGACACAGACAATGCCCAGAGGGACTCCTTGCACTGTGAGTCTCTTACGTTCAACTTAAACACAATATAACATAATATAGAACTTTTATCTTTCATTTTATTGTCACCTCCTGTTTTAGAAAAGTTCTTTAGGAATAACTTCTGAGACTTTTGTTTGTTAGTTGCTTTTGTTGAGATCTTTTTTAAATTATTATTTGCCCCTGGCCACTAGATGTTCGGGGCAACTCTGAGTCAGACTGATTTTCTTATTAGAGGTTTGCATGGGACAAAAATGAATTAATTTATTAATAAAGCCCAACTTCCTTCAAACACAGTGAAAGAAAAAGTTCCCGAATTGTCTGCAAATGAAAATGTACTAAAAACGGAGCACTTTTTTTCATGTCTCTGAGCTGTTCCACTTTTACTGTCAGTTCACTGACACAGATTTTCCCTAAAACAAAATTCTAGCAAGATTACACAAAATAATTTGTTTTAAAACTGCATTTTGTCAATGGCGATGTCCAAGTCTCAGTTTTTATAATCACCTTTAATTCTTACCTTAAAAACCTTTACAATTCAGAAAGGAAGGAGAAAAATGAAGGCAAAAGCAAATTTGGTTACAAACTTGTACAGTGACATTGTGTCTGAGAAACTGAGATGAGATGTCTCCACCCGTACCCCACTAACCTCAGCCCAAATTCTACCTGTTGAAAATTTACTATCTAATATTTTGGCTCTTGGTTCTTTTTTCCTTCCAAACACACTAATAAACACACTCAGAAGAAATTCCAAAGCAAACAACAGGCACATTAACATTCTCTTCTGCTTTAATGTCTCTGTATTAACTGCAGGAACATCATCAATATACCAAAACTCAACCTACAAAAATCAACTTAACTTTTTTTTTTACCAAATCATCACTCACAAACACATGCCTCTACCTCTACTTCAGTCCCTGGGACAAAAATGTGATTATCTTGGTATTCCCTGAGGTAAAGCCGTGACAGCAAATCATTTGGTGCCCAGGCCAAAGTTATTTCCAAGAGATTGTGTATCACAGCCCGTGACACAAGCTCAGGCTCCCAGTGACAGTCAAGCACAGCACTGGTGTGATCAGTTCATAACCACAGGGCTACTCTATCACCTCTCACAAATGATGTGGGAGATATTGTGTCTTCCCCCCAAATTTTATTAACTTGTGAATGAAACTGTTCAAGCTCTCCTTCCTAGACAACAGAAGAAGAGATGAATTTACAAAACACACAAAACATTTTTCTTAATAGTTAAAACACTGCTCGTGGGACTACATGACCTCTCAAAATTTCAGGCAATATTATCATGGACCTTATGATCCATTCTGTCTCATGTTTTCAAAGATGGTAAATGCTTTTGAGGAACAAATATCAGCAAAGTCATTTTCTACACTAGCAGATGAAGAGGGATATTTGTAAAATATAGCTGCAGTAAAAAGATCTAAAAGAAGTAAGTTTCATTCTGATGCAGTGCTTCGAAAGACTTTCAAAATATAGTATGTGTCTCCCAAAACAGCTTAAAATTTCCTAGAAGGGAACCACCTGCAGATCAGTGCAGATCAGTGCTGGTGCAGACCAAGCACTGTTAACCAGCAGACAAAAAAACCCATCACACCCTATCAATAAACCAGAGTTCAGGTGTGATGCACAGCAATAGCAAAGGTTTCATATTTGACAATGCAACTTCAGAAATAGCCTGTGTAATGGGAGGGAAATCAAGCACTAATTTGATACAGAGTGAAGCAAAATTCAGAATCTTTCCTAATTCTGTACAGCTGCAAAGGGATGGACAAGAGAGAAGGGATATGGCCTTTGCACCTGCATAGAACAGCAATAATGTGACCATCCAAGCATTATAAATAAAACAAGTCTTCTGTACATGAACAAACATAAATGCATGCAAGGTCATTATAAAAAAAGTCTGTATCAGGGAAAACATACAGATTCCTGACAAAGGTGGTGTACATTTGGCCCTCTTAATCTAAATTACAAGCTCCACAAGGAAATTCATTTGAGAAATCCCCTAGTTGATGTATACATAAACTTTCCAGTCTTTCAGATCACTACACTGAACTATAGCTCCAATTTAATCTTCTGTAACAAGCTCTTCAAACAAATAACACCTACACTTAAGAACCAACTTGAATATTTGTTTATTTTCTTTCCCCTTATTTATTTATTTGTTTATTTTCTTTCCTCATGTGACTGGAATGATCTTCTGACCTATAAAAATACTTTTTTTTTCTTCTTTACAAGACATTTGTAAAACAGTGCTCTGCAAAGCTACCGTGACAGGTTTGACTGTGGCCATTACACTGTGTTTTATTAAATTATAGGTTACCTTAATGCTTTGATTATGCAGAGGTTCTGCTTGTATTGAGTAAATTGATGTGTTATTGGGTCAGGGAGGGAATTAGGCACTTCACTGCGCTTTCAGACACCACCCACCACCATGGAAAGGCACTGCCCGGGTCCCGTGTCCAAAGTGGCTCTATAACCTGTCACCCACCAGCAGCACTTAAACACCCAAACGAGTCCTGACTACGTCAAGCTTCTCCCAATCTGAAAACAAACTTTCCAAGGATCAAATGACAGTGAAGCCAAGTCAGGGATAAAAGAATGTGTGCAGAGGTGAGTACAAACAGGTTTCATTTAAGCAGTAGCAGAGTTGTTAAGAGAGCCCTGTTCACTGCCCGTACTGAGGGCAAGGTCTTGAACTTGCCTCTCCACTCCTCATGTCAGGCTACCTGGGATGCTGAATTCCCCAACACTCAGCAGAACCCAACCTCTAAACTCCTCTGTAATTCCAAACCCTCTCAGGTCACACACATCTGCTTACTCACATACTTAGAGAGCACAGCCAACAGGAGCAAAGCAGACACACATTTATAAAAGCATTTAGAGACCAAATCAGCAAGTTTAAATACAAAAGACACAAGAGGCACGCCGTGATGTCACTTGCTCTGGAAAGCTTAAGGACATTCAAAGAGGAAAATCATGTTTCATTTAAAAACACAACAAAACTAAGGCAGATTTAAAAAAGGGTACAATTTTAAGCAATGTTTACAAAAAAAAAAGAAAAAAGTAACCCACAAGATTTTACAGAACCCAACCCAACATATTTCAATAATGCACAAGAATTACTATAGCACCACGACTCTGTTATTAAAATCATGAAAACTGATGCAATTTTAATCTGAAACATCCTAAATTAAATTCAACTGAAATACGAAAATCAGGTTTCAAGTGCAGATAAGCTACTAAATACAGAAAAAAAAAAAAAAAAAAAAAAGAAAAAAAAAAAGAAAAGAAAAACAACTGTTTTCCGGCTAATAAAATGTACTTTCATGCGTGTTTTTTATTTTCACTTCCTTTCACCTAATTCTCATTTCCTCAGGGGCACTAGGGGAGCGGGGGAGGCGATATTTAAAGCTTTCCCAATGGAAGATTAAAAAAGCAATTCGTTTCAGGACCTATATTTGAAGCAGTGAGATTTCAGAGGGATAGTCTTCATATTCCCTGCGAAATCCTTCGGTCCCAAGGGGAGACACTGTAAACACGGCTCCAGAAGCCAAACACCCCGCTCGGCCCCGCCGGGGTGGGAGGCAGGGAGGGAGAGGAGGAAGGGAGAGGCGCCGGGAGCCCCCGGGTCCCCCGACCCCGGAGGAGGCCACAGGGCTGGGCCGGGGGCGACAGCCGGGAACAAAGCGCCGGGGAGGGGGAGCGCGAAAGGGAGGTGAACGCGGGGGCCCAGCGGCAGGTCGGGGCTCACCCGGGCCTGTCGCTCCAGCTGCGAGTGGAGGCTGGAGCCCTGCAGGCGCTGCACGACCCTGGCGATGGTGAGGGACAGCCCGCGGTCCGGGTCCAGCATCGCGACCCCCGCCCGGCCCGGCCGGGCCGCCTTCGCCGCCGCACCGCCCGTTACCCGGCAACGGCGGCGGCGGGCGCGCGCTCGCGGCCTCGCCCGGGCGGGAAGCGGCACCGCGCTGAAAGGTTCCGGAGCGCCGACGTCCCACCGCGGAGGGGAAGGGAAACTCACGGTTTGGAAATGTTCCTGGTCCTAAGGAAGGGCAGAAGGCAGAGGGTCCGCAGAGATTCAGGAAGTTTTATTAGTAAATTACTGGGAATTGGTGTGTTAGACTCTGACCTGCTATATAAGCACACGGCCGTGGGTTTTGGATAACGAGGTAGGATGAAAGGGAAGAAAGAAAAGAAGAGATGAATTAAAGAGGAGAGGAAGAGAGAAAGAAAGAAAGAG
>JAWWES010000133.1:54326190-54341692 GCA_035583135.1 Lophotriccus pileatus
AGGAAGGGAAAAGGAAGGGAAAAGGAAGGGAAAAGGAAGGGAAAAGGAAGGGAAAAGGAAGGGAAAAGGAAGGGAAAGATCATCAGTCCTGGTTCCAGAGTCTCAATCCAGCTGCTGGGATGTCCTTGGGGTGCCACCCAGGCTTGGGGATACCTTTTTATGGACAGGTTTCGATACCCTGAAGGCAGATTTCTTGCTTTCTGTGTGAATTAGTTATCATCCATTCTTTCTGGAAATGATTGGAGTGCTTTTGGGGTCTTTGGTGGCCTTGATTCCACCCTCCCCCCAATAGTCCATGCCCACTTCTTGGCCTCATTCCTTCACTTATGGTGTACTTTGTTGTGCTTATCCCCAGGAACTACAACAAGGACATTTGTCGCAGAAAAGTCCTGCCCTACTTCTGCATGGCCCCCTTCTGCAGTCACAACATCTTCTTTCTCAAGGCGTGTTGGTACCAACAATCCTCGCCTGTTAGTCCCAACAGTGCTTGGTTTGGCTCCACAGCCACTGACTGTCAGTGTTTGTTAGCCCCGTATCCTCTGGGATTCCACACCACCTCTCCCCCAGCACCTGGCAGGCTTTCTCCAGCCCACAAGCTGTACACACACTGGGTTGCATAAGGCTTGCCTCAAGCTCTCCTGACAATCTCACATTGCTTCCTTTCCCAAAGTAAATATTTATAGTGTATCATCACTAGAAATGAGCGTGAGGAAAGCCTGTGTGTGGGTCTGGCACTTTGGCCAGGCTGGTGTTGGAAACATCCAAACACACCTGGGCTGCTGGCCTTGCTCTTCCCCCCAGCGGAGCCTGCAAAAGTGTTGTCATCCTCGCCCCCTCCAAGCCTGCTCCAGCACCATGTAACCAGTTAGCATTCCAGGCCTGTCTCCACAACAAGTGAAATAATGATCATTACTTACGGCTTTATTAACCTGTCTGCCCTTGCTGTGGAAAGGACTAAACTTTCCTTTACAGTCAGCTGTTGCCCCTCAGCGGAGCTGCTGCAATCAAAAGCTGCAAGGCAGCATCTTCTCGAATTGCTTCTCAGCTGGAGTTGACAGTGCACGGGCTTCAAACACGTTTCAGTGCCGTCAGAAAGAGTAGGTTAAAAACGTCGTTAGCTGTAGTTTAAGTGGCTTTGCACTAGTGTGAGGTAACAGGATTCATATAACTAAAACTTGAGAGACAATTTAAAAAGCTGCTTTTCAGGCCCTGAAGTATCACATCCACATGGCGGGAGCAGCAAATTCAGTCCCAGGGCTCCTTTCTGTGTGCTTCTTGAGGAGTACAAGTCGGCCCGTACTGGGCTGAAGTTTTGTTGCACTCTTAAATGTTTTACCTTTGTCTGCTCAGCACGGTGAGGCATTAATTCAGGCTCAGTAGCAGGAGCCGGCACAGCCCTCATTTAAGCAGAGCAGCTGTGTGGCACTATGTACACCTCGCTGTATGATGTAAATGCAAGGAATTTTCATCTGCTTAGTCCTTCTGGGAAAATCTATTCCTATGTGCATCAGAAACACAACCATGTAATCAAGTTCTTACCTAATAAACTGATTTTCTAAGTCAAAATACTAATTTTTAAAGTCCCAGAACAATTGATAAATAAGGTAAGAGAGGAGGTAATTTGGAAAAGCTGATCATTGTCATCTAAAGCCAAGCATCAGTACCCATTTTCAGTTCTGAGGATGGTCTCTGTAAAACAAATGTTTCAAGGTTCAGAAACATCAGGTGCAACTTCTTCACTATTGTGAGTGACAGAGATGAGGAAATGATAGTTGTCATCAGCTATGTTGATTAAAAAAAACAACTAGATATAACAGATATGAAAATGCACCTGAACTCATCTGTATACAACTCGTTCTGAATTATCTGTCAGCATTTTTGGATAAAATGAAGTTTAAAGAAGAATAGTAATAGAAGATCAGAGGTAAAAATTCTTTAATGAACAGTACAGAAACCTGAAAATGTCACTTAGGCTAATCAAAATATTGAGGAGAGCTTGCTTCTCAATTCATGGATAGCGTGGAGAAATCAAGTGCCCAATTGTCTACCAATGCTTTGAATATCTATTCTGATTTACATCAAGTTTTCTGTCAGTTCTGCTCTTACATGCATGTATGAAGTTAGGGGCAATGGCAAGCACATTTTTTTCTCCGTGTATTGAAAGTTAATGAAATTTTTGTCTACATTCCCAACTGAACAATCACACAAAGTGTAATAGATTTCTGTTCTAATTCATAATAAAATTCTGAAAAATGTTCCTGTGGAGACAGTACCCCTCCTCACAATTCTTGTTTGCTTGTTTTGTTTGATGTTTTGTTGTTGTTGTTTAAAAATAGGAGGATCAATTGTTTGTGTGGGAACTTTACCTACTAAGACAAGTAAAAGCAGAAAAACAAGGCATGACAGTAAGCTCTGCAGATCAGTGCCTGAAGTCCAGGCCTTTTACATTGCAGCTGCAAGTGTAAAAGGAAGCCCTCTCTCCTTATCTGGCATAGTTCTCAGCTGCATTTTCCTTGTCTGGCATAGTTCTCAGCAGCATTTTCCTTGTCTGGAATAGTTCACAGCACCACTTTCCTTTCCAGTTTTTGTGAAAACCTGTGGACTGCCACAGGGATGACAATCTTACATGGTATTTAGCAAGCATGTTATTTATCAGGACTGCTTGATATGTGAGGTCACAGAGGTCTGTTACATTCCTGCCGGTAGCACAACACAGTGTCTGGCTGTTTTCCATGCTGTTGTCTGCAGGCACCACATTTGGCCAGATGGGATGTTGTGGAGTGGGACAAAGCCATAACACCTTGCTGATTCAGAGTGTGAGTTCCCCTCCTTCTGGGGAATATGAGGGAATGATACATCCAGTAGATGTCCTGTGCAATGAAAAAGACCTTGCAGGTCTGCAAAAGCCATCCTTACCTCTATAGGTCAAGAAAACAGGAGAAAAGGCTAATGGCAGCTGCAGACAACTACCTCTGCTCCAAGTCTGCCTTTGCTACCCTCTGCACATGCACATCTGTCACTGTTGATTCCTTGTTTTTCTAGGCAATTTCCAGTCTTGTATCTCCAATACAGATAGGAAAACTTATTTCTTGTAAATGCCGATCAAAGCTAAAAAGTAAGGCAATATAAAGAGAGAATCTTTACAGAATCTCACTGAGGGCTTTAACAGCGTCTTGTGTATCCTTACCATATCCAGTTAAGACTGCATACTTAAGTGAGTGCATCTTTTTTGTTTCCTTACAAGGAACTTATTGTGTGGCAGCTCAAGAAATACGGCGTCATTGTTAAAAAGTAACACTTAAATAACAGGCATTGGCAGAAATCCCAACCAGCTCTTTAGCCTGTCCCCCTGGTATCACATGACTGGTTTAACTTGGTTCGTGTGATAAGTTTTTGACAATTACTGCTTCCTTGTTGTGATTTAAATTGCAAATAAGCAACTGAAGTACAGTCAGCATAGAGTGGTTTTATGATGTCCATTACTGTATATCAGACATAGCTTGCTGGTTTTATCAAGAGGCCTGGTGTCGGTGTCATTGTTTTTCTGTTTTGGGTTGTTGGTCCTTCCCTCTCATTGTCTCAGTCTTACACCCTTGAACACCAATTCTCTTTTGCATTGCATTCCTCCTCCATTTGCAGATGCAGTGCTCTACAGTGTTATATCTTTGTTTAGTGTGTTTTATGTCAAGTTACAGCACTTAGCTGTACCTGATACTGGTATCCCAAGTGTCTTTTATTAATCTGCCACTGCAGGTCTGGAAAGCATCAAGAATTTGGTAATGGAAAGTAAAAATTATGTAGTCAGTTGGCTTGGCTTTTTCCATGCAATATGTTGGTTGAACTAATAAGAAAGAGGGCTGTCTGCAGGTATCACCAAAGGACGCAGTGGCTTCAGAAGACTGAATAATGGGTGAGGGAAGTCAACAAAAATCCCAGCAGTCCCAATCACAAAATCCCAGCAGTCAACAAAATCCTAGCACTTCCAGTCAACCACTCACATAACACTCAACCCCTAAGCAATTCACAGCACTCACACTGCCCTGATCCCACCTTCACCTTTCATCTTCTTGCTGCTAGAAATGCCAAGTCATGAAGTCTCCTCTTAGGGCTGCTTTCTCTGCTGGGGGAGCAGGGGTGGGGAGGAACTGGAGGGAGGAGACTGTCCCTTTACCTGTGCTGAGGGTGGGTGTCTTCATGCACTCAGTGCAGGGTAAGGGAATGAGGTATGGTGCAGAATTGGACTCAGCATGCAATTTTGGGGACTTACTACTGTAGGTGAGCCGCTTACCTTTCCTGGGCACCCTGGCTGCCAAGGGGGCTAATGCTATCCAGGGGGACCTGCACATTGCATTCACCCTGATACTGTATCATAAATACTGTGTAGATTTCCAAGTTATTCCCTCTTACTTTGTGCTGCATGAGACACTCCCCAGGAGGATGACAGCACGTGCAATCCCTAATGGCAGTCTGCGTCAGGTGTAAGGATGGCTGTGTCCCAGATTAGCCAAGTGCTACAGAAAACCATGTTTAAAAACAAACCAAACAAAAATAAAACAAACCAAAAAATGTTCCCAGCCTAACAACTTTCTATTTTCTACTGAAACAGAAGGATAAGACATTAGAGAAAGAAAAAAAAAAACAAACTCAAACGAAAACCACACCCATCCTCCCTACCCCCAAACCCCTCCAAATCTGCCTTTCTTCAGGCAGGGCATTCTATCCCTTTTCAGGCAAACTGGATTTTTATGTTGTTAGTTTGTGTTTTTTTTCATCTAAAGCACTATTCCTGTCCAAACTTTCATTTCTTCTTTCTCCTCTTGGAACCATTTTAATTCATGAGGGTTTAAAATCCATAACCCCAATCGTCCATCTCAAGCCACTAGCAGAACTTCACCTGTGAACTGAAGTGTCAGATTCCAACAGCTGCTCCCTGAATTTCTCATCCAAGCAGGTTCTTTCAGAGAACATCACATTCAGTCTTTTATTTCATGTGCTCACTTTTTATATTAGAGAATCTTATATTAAACTTTAATCTCAGTTATGGGCCAACCCTGCAAGCTCCCCTTCATAACACTGACTGTTTTCCCTGTGCAGTCAGAACCATGATATATTGTTTGGAGCTGATAACAAAGAGGTGTCATAAAATAGAAAGTTCTGTCAGTGACTCACACTGATCACTTTCAAGCTTTATTCAAATTGCTGCCCAAGAAGTGATGGTGAATATCTTAAAAAGTTTCAGTACTTTATTTAAAATAATCCATTCCTGTGGAGTAATGAGATTTATTTTTTTTTCCCCTGATAGCACTGATGGAATCTAAAGAATGTAGGAAGATTAGTTATCAAGGCAGAAAACATCTTTTATTGCAAACAGTTGTTCATGAGAAGTAATGCATTTTATCTAATACGTGGCTGAATTTGAGAGCTATTTGAGTATGATTTGACATCTAGGATTATCAGTCTAGTTTTAGGAGTTTCACGTTGCTTCAGGTTCTTGATTTTAGGTAATTTCCTAACAGACCTTAGCTTTAGATAGCTATAAGCCTCCCTAGAGAGGATCATATAACTCAGGTCATAATATCTGTTACTGGTACTTTTTAATGGCATTGCTGAGTCATAGCAGGAACTGTGAGTTATCAGATGTGTAACAAAACTACCATGCAGAAGTTTTTCTAGTGTTATTAGATTTGGTCCATTTTTCGGGTGTTTTATTATTGGTCAAGTGGCATGGGTTTTAGCAGTAACATTCTGTACCTTCTAGTTTGTAAAATCCCGTGTGTACACTTACCCTGTATTAGGATATAATTATACAGATGTAGGATTTCTTGGACTTAAAACAGAAATGGAGTCTTTTAATCCAGGTACACATTGAAGAGAAACACATGCTGAATCACAAATTCAGTTCACATATTGAGTAGTTTATGCATTTCATCCATGGCATGTGTTTTATAGCTTACTTCAGCTACTTCTTTTAAGGTTTTTACAAACTTTAACTAGTTGGTCTGTAAGCAAGAAATGCACTAAAAAGAGCTGTCTCAGTAGAGAGCTGTCTTAGCTAACATCTCCAGGTCAGAGTTTATCAGTATGTGGATATGCTAGGGTGGGTTTCTGTGTTCTTTTCAAACCTATTGACTCCAGTTTATGTGATCTAAATACCATGCAGAACTTGGATTTTTTTCTGTCACAAGAACTATTCCCTTTTTAAGAATAGGAAAAGTCTGATACAGTGGGTGATATCCCTGCCCTTGGAGGAGGGGTTGGAACTCGATTATCTTTAAGGTCCCTTCCAACCCAAGCCTTTCTATGACTCTATGAAAATTTCTAAAAAAAATATGTGTAGTAATGTTTTATTACTACGGTTTAAAAATATCAAAGCCTCTGATTTTGTATTTATATGTTATAGCGTGTTGAGCATAACTCCACTGAAACAGCTTCTGGATGCTATAATCCTACTTATTGCAGTAGGGGAATTTGTCTTCTGTGGAAAATGTAATAAATGTTTTAAGGTAGTCTGTTATACTTTTGTTCACTGCCTGGATTACATACAGTTTGTTACAGATTCATATCAGTGTGTGTTGCAAGTCTTCAACAGCAGGCCACCTTGGATAGACTGGTTAGTGTCTAGGTCATAGCTGCCTTCTCCTTAATCGTTAAGAAGTATACCTATAAACTTCAGTGGCAGAACAAGGATCTCTTCTTGGGTACCTTTTATTCTTCTGATTAAGATTTACTGACAAATAAAGTGGATTAATCCTTTCTCTTTTTGTTTGTTTGTTTATTTCGTTTTATTTTGTGGGGGGTTTTTTGGTATTTTGATTTGGTTTGGGTTTTTTATGTGAAGGAGTAGTAGATTTCCTTGTTTGAAACATTTGAAACATTTTCAAAAGAAGTTTCAAAAGGGAAGAATAAACCAAGAGGAACTAGAAACAAACTCTTATAGGGTGTTTGTAATTCTTTCCTGGTGCTTGTGGTTACCCAGCTACCCTAACTGTTCAAAGGAGTACTCTAATTTGGCCCATGGAGATTTTTACTTTAATTACAAAGATTTTTCAAATATCCTTTACCTTGATTTTTGCTTCCTTAACTTAATGTCTGCTCTGTTGGAAAGAAAGGAAATACTGCCACAGAAAGGAAATACTGAATGAACTGAACATAGTAAGCAGAACCTTCATAAGTTTCTTACAGTTCTGTCTCCACTGATGGTGCTTCCCTTTCCCTGTATGGACAAATGCCTTACATCATCAGAAGGGAGCACTGGGAACTGAATAATTATCATTTATCCTCACCAACTATGGAATAGAGTCTTCTCTGATAGATCTCAGGCTATGGTGGGGGCCTAAAGAGTCCTATGTTGAATATAATACAATTGTCCTGTAGTAGTTGAAAAGAGATTAAGTCAAAATGTAAAACTGAGCCCTAATTTTTAAACACCATTTCTCTGTTTACATACAGGAATATATTATTGCAGAAATGATCTGAAACACTGACTACTAACACAACCTGTTACAAAAATTGTTGTGCTTATATAAAAAACAACTAAATTATCAAGTTTTTGCTGTGGGAATAAGTTCATCATAACATCATGCTCAAGAATTCACCTGAGAAAGAGTGGAATGGTGAGATGGAAGAACACACTGGATTCAGAGAAAATGCTATACAAAGCTCTAGGGAGCACAGACAAACCCAGATGATTTCATTTCAGATGAAGCTCTGCACAGTGAAAGCAAAAAAATTTAAATATACAAATGCAGTTAGGTTTTCTGTTTTGCATCACCATTTAGAGCTCTGTAAAGAAATCTTTGAAATGCATAACAAATTTGCTAAATCAAAAAAAGGACAGTGGTAGTGCATTAAAAATTGTATTACTTTGTTAATTAACAGGACACAGGGTTGAATCTTACAATCTATGTTGCAACATGTTCCCAGAAAGAAAATTAGAAAACATTCACACAGGTCATAGTGCTAAAGGGCTCAGGAAGGGTTGGAATAATTTGTATTCATTGCAAAAAAGGAAAGTGAAGAGACAAGTTATGAAGCTGATAAACCAAAAAGTGTACAGCCTAGCTGAAACTATGAGTCATTAATATGAGCAAGCAGTCACATAGCAATGTAATTTATCATTGATGACTTTTGCTCTTCACAGGAAGGACCCCTGTGGCCAACATTCGTACCCACTGTTTACCAAAGGACATATTTCCCAGAGCAGAGGGGATAAGCGGTTGTCCCAGCTTAAATAAATATATGGATATACTCTGGTAGTTGGTGTGGATAAAAATTTCCTTGACTTTATCTGAAACTACATTGAGGCTTGCACTCATAGAGTAGAGCAGGGTAAATTTCTGCTGGGTAGTGTATAGTGTCAGCCCAAAACACAGAATTAAGATGCCTCATTGGAGCTGTTCAACAGTGGAAAGCCTTTTCATTTTGTGAAAATTAGGCTAATAATAAAAGCAGCATAATAAAATCAAATAAGATCAAAGATGTGACACATAAGCCTGTACCCTCCACATATATATTGAAGCCTGTACCCTCCACATATATATTGACATACAGGGAAATAATAGCAGGAGATCACCACAGAACCATAGAATATCCTGAATTGGGAGGGACCCATCAGGATTATCAAGTCCAACTCCTGGCCCTATGCAGGACACCCCGAGGGTCTCCATGTGCCTGAGAGTATTGTCCAAAGGCTTCCTGAACTCTGTCAGGCTTGGTGTTATGACCACTTCCCTGGGGAGCCTGTTCCAGTGCCCAACCACCCTCTGGGTGAAAAACCTTTTCCTGAGATTTGACCTAAACCTCCCCTGACTGAGCTTCGTGACACCGAGTGAAGGAAGCTGCTTTTAATCTGTAGCTATTTTTTTTCTTTCCCAAATAAAACTGTGAAGATTTGCAGTAAGAGTATGAATGGGACAAGGACTTAAAATAGCTATAGAGCAGGTTTGGTAAGGAATTTGGAGGAGAAAATGTATCTATGGATATTGATTTTATAATCAAATATTCACTTAGAAAAACATTCTATTTTGGCAACATTATGCAGTGATTTAGGACACCAACATCCCCAAATATCCATAGCCATGCAATAATTTTAACTTTCAGTGAAATTGTGATATCACAGTGAAACTGTGATATGAGTTAATATCCTTTTTTAAAATTTAAAATATTATTTTTTAAAATAATATCCTTGTGCAGTATGATACTACTAGCTTTCAGAACTTTATCCAAGAGGCACAAATCTTTGAGATTTAACCATTTATTTCCTCCTTAGAACTGGATATAACATCACTGTTGAAGGTACTGATCCCACCTCAGTTTCGTGGCCTAAGGGGTGAACACTCTGGACTTGAGGTGCCATTTGCAAATTCACAGTTTTGGTTAAGTTGGCTTAAAGGAGGAGAAAACTACATACAAATAGGATGGCAATAGGTAAAGAAACAATCATGAGGATGCATAGAAGAAGAAACAGAAAGAAAGAAGTTGTTATCATGTCACTAACTAAATGAGCCACCATGTCAGGACGACAGAAAACTCGTAAGGAAGGAAAACTCGTAAGGAAGGAAAATACTGTTTTGTTTCTCATTCCCCTGTTCTACTAAGGGAAATGAAATTTACTGCCTTCTTGATAAGTAAGCTGGATTTAATAAAAAAGTATCAATTTGTACTGCCAGTTTCTTCTCAAACAGCATTAAATCTGTATGGCCTTGGATACGTAGTAACACATATCAGAGCAGAAGAACAAAAGTTTCCTATCATTTTAGGTTGAATAATAGTGTGTATGGTTTGCCATCTACTCCTCTTGAAAAAGAAAATGAAGATTTATTTAGCAATTTATATCATGATCTGATTTTTTAGAATTTATTTGAAAATTTTCCATAGAATCCAATTTTAAATTTCCAGCCTTCTCTATGGAAGATCTTGTGAAAGAGATATTCCGGTATGGAATGACTCAGTCTAACAGCTAATGAAATAAACAGTGTGTTGCTTTTTATTTTGCCAGAGCATTCCCATTTGAGTTCTAATAACAACTTTCATGAGCAGTCACTGAGAATTAAGTGAAGACTTTGGGGAGGTCTGTCTTTACAAAGTAAAAAAATCGCAGCTGACATTTCTGAATTTCTAACTGAAATGTAAATTAAAATTAAAGAGATAAGACCACTGTTAGATTATGGTTTGAGCAAGATTATACTTCAAGTACTGCTGAGTTTAAAACTAGAGTGAGTTAAAGTAGGATCTGGGAGCATTTCAATGGCATATCACTTAAAATATTTAAAAAACCTTTTATTTGCCCCAACAACTTCAGTAAGCAAAGCCTGTAGAAACAAAATACAAATTTTTACCTATCTTTTATCATTATATCATGCAAAATACTATTCCTACTGCAATTTATTATTTTTTCTCACATTGCAGGATTGCAAAATGAGTGCAATAACTAAAAGGAGAACATTGGGAAGAAGTAAAATATCCAAGAAGGGACACAAATCCAAGAAGCAGCCACAATTTCTGAATGATCTGTGACTGTTTTGCACTGCTTTGTCTGTACAAAGCACACTTAGCACCAGTGAGTTGATTACAGAAAGGGCCAAACCAGTATGCATGAGATTGCAAATGGGAGATCATGACTTCAGGCACACACACAGAGATATAATTAAGAGATTATCCAGATTAGCTGCAAATTTTCAAATGCTTGTTAAAGCAAAGTCAAGAGTGTATCATGTAATTTTTCTATATACAAGGCTTACATGCCAAATATCCAACTTCTGATGTGTTTGATTTATAAGCCCTTGATACCTGGGGACACCATGGCAGCCTAACTGAGCCTGGCTCTATCAAAAAGGGAGAGTAGAGAATTCAGAGCAGAATTTGTCCTTTGACTTCTGTTTCTCCTATCTTTTGAGAGTTGAGTCTTCTTGGCAGATTTAAAACAGTTTTGTAATGTAAGTAAAGACTAAACAATGAAAATGAATTTAAAATGTACATACTTTCAATCACATTAACTCCCTGCACAATGTAATGTTATATAAACATGGGCAAATAGTCCAAACTAACTATGGCAATTGTTCCTCAGAATATGTTTTCTTAAGAATTATATGGACAAAAGTGTGGCAAGTAAGGCCAACAATAGTATCATTTAACAGCCCATCTGTGCTGAAACTCTGGAAATCATTATTTTCAGTGTTTCAATATTTGCATAATGTTTTGAAATCGCTATCCAATACTTCCAGGACAGCTTAGCACAACTGAAATAAATCAGAGTAGTTGTTATCACTATGGCCTTGACTCACCTCTCTCAGTTTCTCAAAAAATTGTAACTGCCAGCTTTCTACATCCAGTTATTGGATGGCATTATACCCACCAAAGAAGTCCAAAGTGCAAAGAGAATTTAGGTAATTTACAAATAAAGATGAATGTTCCAGAAATTAAATCCTAGAACAGAACTTCAGTTGGGATAAACTGTCTTCGCTCCTGAAGGTCTCTCTGTACCTCATCTTACTGGGTTCAACAATTAGTTCAACCTGTCAGCTAGCAGAGGTCCATTTATACAAAATAACTGGCCTGGAGATTGTCACAGTAAAAGAACAAGAGTCAAACAATAAAATACTTAATTGTGTATGATAAAATGCAGGCCATGAGCCTGATTTAAAATCTTACTTTCATTATATAGGCCCCACAGCTTGAAGGGGGCAACCCATCATCTCATGCCTGAGTACCCTTCCACGAAAAATCAAGACAATGGGAAGCCAACAAAACTCTAGCCATCATACAGTCTTTTGCTTTTTTCTTTATTAGATCAAAATGCTACTTTGGTTAAGCACTTTAAAGGAGGGAGTGTTGTTTCCATGTGGGGTTTGCTGATAAGGATTTACAGAGGACAGTAGCTGCCTCTGTTGTACCAGTAGTAATGACAGAAAGGTCTTCTAAAGGAGAAACCTTTTGTAATACCTTGTAAAATTTTACCCCCACTTCCTGGTTTGAATTGTCTCAAATAACTAAAATTCATATTCATAATTCAGTTGCTGAGATTTAGCCAGTGAGTTACCTCGTAAAAAGTAAGGGTGTGTGCCCCTCTTCAGCTACTGAAAAACAGAGAATTTACAAAGAAATAACAAAATTGTATGTTCCATTTCTTGTGCAGATTTGTGCAAATTTATGCCATTCTAGATGACTGCTCACAGTGTTTTCTATAAGAAACTGGAGCTTTTAAGAACTACTGTTGCTGATTAAATTAATTCTTATGTAAATGTAATTTTCAGTATTTGTCTAATAGAGACAATGCTTTTATTGCTTCCCATAGCTTGGGTTCCCTTAAGACAATTATTACATAAATCTTGGGTGTCAGTGAATAAATTTTGGAAGTGTTACCTTAAAACTATTTTTCATGAAAAGATAATAAATAGAAACTGGTACTTCTCTAAAAATGTAGATGTTAGGTGAAATGTCATGAAACACCAAGTAATTTCCCTCTGTACATAGTAAGACACACAAACTTTGGAATCTTAAATTAAAGTCCTAGCTTCAAACTTGCTGGTACCAATTCACCCATCATCTGATTTTCTCTATTTCCTCCCTGCCAACTGCACCGCCAGTCTCTTAATGACTTAGTTGTTAATGACTGGTGGTCTGAAACTAACATCGCTTTATCTAATTCTGCAGAAAAGTGGAAATCTATTTGATCTTAACGTTATGAGGGTAGCATGGTTTCTTTTGAGAACAGTGTGTCTGACAGCAGCAGTCAGAAAAGGCTGCCTTTCTTTTCCCAGCTCTTCCACTCTCCCACTAGGTGGCCTGTGCCAAATATTTTGCTTCATTTTTTTCATCATTAAACTGAAACTCATAGCGGCTGCAGTTAGCATAGTTAACTTCTTTATTATGCCTCTGTGAGATCTACTAATGAAAATCTCTTGTGGTAAAATAGTGGTGACTCTCTGTTATGTGCCTAACTGGAATCTTAAAATAAAAGATTATGGTTCTCAATTATTACAAGTGAAGGCTTATTTCGCAGCTTGTTGCAGTCTTGAGCTTTGTCAAGGAGCTGAGTACTGTCAAGAACAGTTATACCATTTTGTTGTTGACATTATAACCTACGGGGGTTGTTTCTGGTGAGAACCCCTGATAATTTATCTGTTTTTTACAAACCATGTCAAGACTGTATCTCAGAGAAGTCTCAGACAACTGGTACCTTAGAACACATGATTTTGACTGTGACTGATGCTAATCTACTATGCAAAGCTATGGTCAAAGGAGCCCATTAATGGTACCAACACCCAATGGTGTTATTATAACCCAAAAAAGAGACCTCTTGGGACATGTGTTGATGCAGGTTAGTTGGCATGAAGTTCTAGCACACACAGTATAAGGGTATGCAGGGTTACTTCCTTGCATCTCTAGCTTGAATCCTGAAATGTTTTTTTCCTGGCAAACTAATATTCACAGGGTGAAGGAAAAAAAAGAGAGTTGTACAACCCAATGTATAACATGCAAAAGAAACAGGCACCTTTAAAAATACCTATATTCCTCTTTCAGAGGTGTGTATTCATTCCTCATAGCACTTACGCATCAGTTATGATAACCTGTGAAAAGAAGGGTCAGCTTCAGCTGTTCTGCAAGCATTGATGTAACTTCTGCCCTCAATTTTTAAGTTAGTTAGAGGGCCAGGTGTATGGAGAGAGGTGATGCAGTTGAGCCCAGTGATAGGCTGGGGAGTGCCAACATGAGTTGCAACGTGCATGGTGTTAGAAGGATTTTTATGTGATCTTATGTTTCACTGGACAAGTCATTTACACATATTTCTTTGAAACAGTTTCCCTAAACTTTATATAACACTTGCATAACAATCGCTGGAGCAAAAGTGAGTTTCTGGCTGTTCTTTCATCCTGAAAACTCATAGAAACTTTAACATGATTTTGAAGTTGCACCTGAAGATTTGCAAAGACAATATCACAGAATCACACAATCAACTAGGTTGGAAAAGACCACTGAGAACATCGATTCCAACCTATGTTCTAACACCTAACACCATTTTGTCAACTGGACCGTGGCACTAAGTGTCATATCCAGTCTTTTCTTAAACACCTCCAGAAACAATGACACCTCCCTGGCCAGCCCATTCCAAAGCCCAATCACCCTTCTTGTGAAGAACTTCCTCATGTCCAACCTAAACCTCCTCTGGTGTAGCTTAAGACTATGTGCTCTTGTCAGGCAGAGGAGACCGACCCCCACCTGGCTGCAACCTCCTCTCAGGTAGTTGTAGAGAGTGATGAGGAGCCTGGAGCCTCCTCTTTTCCAGGCTAAACAACCCCAGCTCTCTCAGTGACTCACTACAGGATTTGTGCTCCAGACCCTTCACCAGCCTCGTTTCTCTTCTCTGGACCTGCTCCAGCCCTCAAAATCCTTCCTAAATTGAGGGGCCCAGAACTGGACACAGCATTTGAGGTGCAGCCTCACCAGCGCTGAGTACAGGGGAAGAATCACCTCCCTGCTCCTGCTGGCCACACTGTTCCTGATCCAGGCCAGGATGCCATTGGACTCCTTGGCCACCTGGGCACACTCTGGCTCATGTTCAGCCTCCTGTCAATCAGCACCCCCAGGTCCCTTTTTTTCCTGGCTGCTCTCCAGCCACTCTGTCCCCAGCCTGTAGCGCTGCAGGGGGTTGTTGTGGCCAAAGTGCAGGACCTGGCACTTGGCCTTGTTGAACTTCCTCCTGTTGGCTTTATTTATCCCATTCATCAGAGAGCTTTAAACACTGTACATAAGTCACAGCCATCACCTGGGAAGCCCCATTGCCTCCCTTCTGAGAAAGGTGGTATGAAAGGCTGACTGGATGCCATGAAGGCATCAGGGCCAGCTGTATTGCATTTCACAGGTAGGTCAGGTAGCTGGTACTGCAAACATCCAAAAAGTCAAACACTATGAGTTGGCACTTCAAAAGAAAGAAAAGTGGTCAACCCCCAACTAATTTAAAAGATACCTTGAGATATGTCCACATAGAATATCATAACTGAAGATCTGTGCAGTCTTCCAGGCATTTATTAAGCAACATGACATATAACATGTGACATCTGGAGAAACATTGCAGAGACAACAGGAGCACCTTTTTTGCTTTTGATCCCATCTACAGTTGAGAATGGTATTGTGGAAACCACTGAAGGTACAACAAGGTGCTCTGAAGTAAATTTCATCATTATGTTATTGAGTTCCAATGGGTGTGGTATGAATTGTTTAATTGCAGCTACTGGGAGACACTGATAGGACTCAACCTCAGATCACTTTGAAAAAGCTTACAATAAATATGTTCCTGATAATTTTGTGTGTTCTCCAAAAGTGTGGGCTAATCCTGATCTCCCTGTAAGTTCTGCCTCTGTGAATAAGGGCACTGAATCAGGGACCTAATGCCAGCATAAACCTGCTAAGTGAGAACAGAATTCGATCACGAGTTTTCATAGATATTTTTTTCTAATTAGTTTATTGTATTTCATTTGTCAGGACAAAAAAAGACATGGCAACA
>JAWWES010000133.1:54341792-54376240 GCA_035583135.1 Lophotriccus pileatus
CACGAGTTTTCATAGATATTTTTTTCTAATTAGTTTATTGTATTTCATTTGTCAGGACAAAAAAAGACATGGCAACATACCGAAAGTTGGATACAAGATAAAGATAAAGATAAGCTTTTCCAAATTCACAATTTTACAAATAGAATTTCTATTTAAATTTCAGTAGAGATCTTTGTCAAATGAATGAAAAAGCAGAACAGTTTATTCTTCAGGAAAAAAAATAAATGAGGCAACTGTAAATTGATGTGGCTTGGTTTTGGATGAGAAGAGATGTATACACATAGCAGGAAATGACCGAGCACAGCAACTGTTTTGGCTGCGAAGCCAAAGTGTGTTCAGTATTTGACATCACAGGGGGAAAAATTATCAAGGCTAAAATTCAAAGAAAAAGAAAAAGATTCTTTTGTTGTCAGGGATTAGCAAGCCTCCTTTGAATATAGGGAAAAAAATGTTGTATACTTTTGTCTAAACTATCTACACAGGCACATTAAAGTATCTAAATTATTTCTTAATTACAAAGCCAATTTGATTAATAAATTATTGTTGTTAATGAAGCAGCCAGCTCCAAGGAAGTTCTTTCCTAAAACTTCCAACATCTCAAATAATGCATGATTACATTCAAGTGGGACAGACATTTGATCATCAAAAATTGTCAAAATAATTTTCTATTCTCCTATATAATAAAATTACATCTGTGATTAGCAAACATTTCATTAAAACCATCTCCTCTATTTTTCCTGTCCAAAAGCTTGCAGGGAGACAGTGAGATTATAGTGATCTGTATGGAGAATGATCTGTCATGAAATTAGCTAAAAGTAGTGGAGAGAAATGATATTATAAAGGCAACTCAGAACTGTCCAAACATGAGGAGTATTGGCTGTACATTTGAGTAAATCTGTGCAAAAAATAAATGCCTATAAAAACAAAACTCTTTGATCTTGATATGTTTCATGCAGAAATTGACTCCGAGAGGAGAGTCAAGAGTTCATAGCAAATTCTTACTCATTTACTCTGGCAATTTAACCATCAGATGCTGAATCCAGCTCAGCCCAGGACCAGATGGTATTCATCCAGAAGTTCTAAAGGAAATAGTAAAATTATTAAACATGATGTGCAATCTATTGTTTAGAACTCCACTGTTGCTAGGGGGAGAAAAATAGTGTAAATGTGATGACAGTGTTTAAAAAGGAGTCCGGGGAACTAAACCCGTGGAACTATGAGCCAGTCTGCCAGTAAGCCTGGCACTCACAAAAGGAAAACTGGTGAGGACTGTAATAACAGATAAAAATCTCTGGACACATGGTCTGCACAAATTTACTAAGGATTTAGAGTCCTGAGCATTTGAACAGGATGATCCAGTTTTGACAGTAACTACACAGTTGCTGGGATTTGTACAAGATATCATTCCCTCACTCATTCAGCACTTACTTGTGGTTGAAATTAGTGCCCTCTGGAGTCAATCACAGCTCAGTACTTATCCCTCAACTCTTCAAGTCTGTGCTGCACATGCTGCCTCCCACCACTGTGCTCTCTGCTCATTTGCTGTGTTGAAAGGCTTCACAGGGCAAGCTGCATCCAGCACAGCCTGGCTCAGTTTGCCTCTTTGCTGACTCCATGAAGCCTCCAGCCATGACTGCTGGCCTCATTGGCTTCATCCATCTTGTATGTCCTTGGGAAACATGTCTTGACATGGTAGTGGGCCCATCCCTTGGGATGGGGCTCAGTGAGGGGCTCCTACTGTGCTGGGGAAGCTGGTGCTTCACATTGCCCCACATGTATTTGAGACCAACCAGAGAGACGCGCAGTGGCTTTACGGTGTTTGTTGCGCGGCCCTGCAGCCCTGGCCAGCCTCTCACCCTGCTGGCAGCAAGTGGGGCTGTGCAGTGGTATGGACCACTGATGACCAGCTGCATCCAGGACTCCCAGAGGTAAAAAGGATAATTGAGAAATTAGAATTTTCAATGTAACTTTTCAATCTACTCCCCTACACACCTATTCCCATATTCACACCATAAAGCAAAGCTGGCAGGACTGGAAAAGAAACCCAGGCATTCTAGTCTGTGTATATCAACTTTAAGGGGTTGGGACTTATGAGGAATGTGTTATTGCTCTGCCTGTTTAAGTAGAAGAGTTTTTAAATGTGAAATATTTTTCCATTAAGTTATAACAGATTAATTTCAAACATTAATTTACATTTCTGACTATAAGCAAGCTGTATACTGGAAGTTAAAAGCCCATGACTTAGTAAAAACACCAGTGAAGATGATGTTTATGTATTCAAAAAGCAGAACTTTTAAACAATCAAGATCACTGAGTTTTACACCGGTGTGTGACTAATGTGCTCCAATTTATCAGTTTAATCAAGTTTGTATTCAACTTGTATACAAGTCCTTGCACAGAGGAAATGTGCAGGCTTCTGCTTACATTAACTAACAATTCTAATGTACCTTCATAAGGCTTGATCCAAGAACAGTGAAATTAGTTAGTTTTTCTATTGCCTTGCTGGGGTTTGGATCAGGCACATTCTGCACCTTTGTGTGAAGCTAGAACTTCACCAAATGAGCTAAATGTAACAGCTCTTATTTTTCTAAGCCTTCCCTATCTTCTGAAAAATATGAAGATAAGAATCATTTCCATGTAAGGAATGAAAAAGCTTCACTATGTTTTCCTCCTCTCTGCCTTTTATTTTATTCAGCTACTCTTACCATTTTAAATGTTGGTGTTTGAGAGACAGATTTATCACTCTCATCACTCACTGGTTCTCATTCATTGGCTGTGGCATAACAGTCTGCCTCCGAGAAACATTACAGAGATGAGAGCAGAAGCAATCTTGCAAGGGGTTAATGCTGTAATCTTTTTCTAGGCTGTTTATAATCCCAACACTAGTCCAGTAACAGAAGAGGGTGGACCTAAAAAGTACCAGAGGGTATGTGTGTGTGTGTGTGTGTGTGTGTGTGTGTGTGTGTGCATACATATGAGTGTGTATGTGCACACATACTTTGCTTTTCTGAATTGTCTTGTGAGACCCTGGAATAAATCTTGTTCAGCCTGAACAGGGCTCTGTGTGCTGGGTGCTCCTGTCAGAGTCAGAAGAGCTTCCTTGAACAACTGCCTCTCTTGTATTTCTCCTGAAGACTTCATTCAGAAATGTATTTATTTACTGGAAGAGTGGGCAGATAGTTACAAACCCACCCTCTTCTTCATCAAAGCTAACCTGTGGATACAGAAGAATGGAAATAGTTGATGCAAGCTTCCTCGGGAATAATACCAACATTACTGCTTTCCTGTGCAATATCATCTTGGAAAATGACACTTTTTACTGTGTGGATGATCCACCTTATCCTTCTAAAGGTATGTATAGAAAAATGGATTTTTTTTCACATGGTTTTAGTTCTAGCTGGATGTAGAGATACTATGGAAAGAAAGAGCTATGCAAGGCTTTTTCTCCGAGGAAGTGCAAAATCAACTGCTTGCTGATAAGTTAGGATGAGAAACAGGCAGCAAAGAATTTAGTGTGTTCTGTTTTTTCAAGTTAAAAATTCAACTCGAAAAAATGTTGGATATAATGGAAAATTAAAACAGTAGCACTACTGGGCACAAAATATAAACAGCTCTGCTAAGGGTTTGGAGAAACATGATTTTTACTCAATTCAATAACAGTGGAGTGATCAGATCTCATACTGGGTATGAAAGTGATTAAATATGAAATCATAGCACTCTGAGGCTGGGAAAAAAGCCACCATGTATTAAAATATTTTTGTTTGCTATATAATTTCTTACTCCTGCATAAAGGAGGAACTCTCATGAGGAGTGCTGCGCCCTAAGTGGTGTGAGCAGAACATGCTTTAAGAAGTTGCATTTGACTCTTCAAATGTACATTGCATTTCATGTATTGTAGTTTAATGCTATGCAATTCAGGTACATCAGAATCAGTTTAAGAATTTCAGCTCTTTAACTGATTTTGCATTGGTGTAAAGACGTAAACCTTAGTAAAATTGAATACAGAAAGGCTTTTACTTTTTGATTAAAGTGTGAAATATAGAATACTAGTCTGAGTCAAATACTACGTAACTGATCTTTTCTTGTGAAATTTTCAGATTTGCATCAGATAATACGAATTCTGCTATATTGTTTGATATTCTTGCTCAGCATTTTGGGGAACATTCTGGTTATAACAGTGCTGATAAGAAACAAGCGGATGAGAACAGTCACCAACACGTTTCTGCTGTCGCTAGCAGTCAGCGACCTGATGCTCTGCCTTTTCTGCATGCCTTTCACCCTCATTCCCAACCTGCTGAAAGATTTTATTTTTGGTAGTGCTGTTTGCAAAACTGCCACTTATTTCATGGGTAAGTCTGGGAAATTTATACCTTGTTTTGAAGTCTGACTAATGAGACAGGTGAGAAGGTCTTTAAGGACCTGTAAAAAGCTGATTGTTTCCACGACGTTGAAGTTACCAATATCACGAAGAAACATCTTTGTAGTGCAAATCTTTGTGGTTCTGGTTTCCTCAGTCTGATCCAGCAAAACACAGAGACACCTGTCTAACTTTAATGACATACAGAAGTGTTTTGCTGGATCAGGTTAAGTGAGAAGTGTGTTGCATGATCCAGCTTTAAAGAGGAACCCAGCACATGCATGTGCTTACCCCTACCCAACAAAGTTGTCAGCAGTGTTGAGATCAGCCACCAGCAGTGGTGGGGTCGTACATACTCACTAAGGGCAGATTTTATCCACAGATTTTTGGTAGCAGTGACACATGAAAAACTAAAATAGGCCAAAGTAGGAGTAATTTGCAGAGCTGGAATTTAGAGCAAGTACTTTTTCAGGACAGGTCAGGTGGTATCAGAGCTCACTAGGAGACCATAAGACACACATATAGGTTTTAGAGGCTGACTCTAAAAAGCATCATTTTTATATGCCTTGCTGTACGCCTTTTTTTTGCTGTGGAGCCAGGAGCCAGGAGTTTCAAAATGCCTGGGTTATGCCTGTGTATGCAACCAATTCTTGTCTCACTTCCAATACTTCTCATGCATTTGCTGGTTTCTTAAAAAAAAAAAAAAACAAAAAAAAAAACAAAAAAAAAAACAAAAAAAAAAAGAAAAAAAAAAGAAAAAAAAGAAAAATAAAAGAAAGAAGAACATCATGCAAAGTTTTTGCCACTTTTGGGAGAACCTCAGTTAATTACAGAAACCTCAGGTCCTGCTTCAACCTGTGCCCTTGAGACCTTTGATGTAATGTGAAAGTACACACCTAGAGTGTGTGAATGGGAAATCAACATCTTTTTGTAGATAAAACCAATAAAACTAAAGGCCATGTTTAAACAATTATAATGAATTGCTGCCATAAATATCATAAAACATTACTGAAGCATTGTCATCTTTCTCTTATTCACTGTGTAAATTACTTTATTAAAAAAAATCCAGTGAAATGGATCAAAGGTGAACTTTCTCATTATGAAGCTGTTTTATTTGAAGAGTTGGAATGAGGATATTTCCCATTAGTGGTTCAGGTAACAGTGGCTTCAACTGACAAACAGACACTGACAACCATTTCATCAACTATGTTCAATTTTTCATTTTAAGATGTAGAAAGACATATTTTAAATTACAGATGATTTGTGTAAAGCAAACTGTAAAGATATTGGTGTTTTATAGTTTGACCCACATTAGAACATTCACAAAGACTTAAATGAAAGCTCATTCACTGAAAGAAAGATCTATGACCAAGTTAAGAAATATTTATAATCTTGCAGTGGTGAACTTGGGCACCTCAATGACACAGACCATTGCATTATATTTTATAATATATGAACAGGAAAAATTAAGGACACTCGAAGGACAAAGTCTCTGCTTCTGTGTAACTTAATTTCTCCTTCTTTGTAAGTCCATTAGCATCTAATTAAAAAAGCTGTAACATGTTTAATTCTCTTGAATGAGAAAATCAGATCACCAATCAAGCAGAACACTCAAAAAACTTAAAACAATAGAAGAGGGACTGTGAACATCTGTATTAAAAGAGTAATTAACCACATAATCCCATTGATTTCAAATGCTTGTTTGAATTTCAGTGCAATTAGTGAAGTGAATAAACCGCAGCAGCAAGAAAATAATTAGGACAAAAAGTGTCTCTTTCTCCTGTTACTAGAATTTTATGGTTTGGTGGAGTGTTTCTTTTCACTTGCACTTTTGAAGTTAAAGAAAGGGAGAGCAAGAATATCAGTCTGGAGACCCAGACCCTTTGCCCCTTTCTCTTCACTGACTTAAACCATGTGGTATTTATAAACATTTTAGCTTATAAGTACTTTGCTTTATTTTTAAATTTCTGTATGGATTCAGAAAGTTATCAAGACCATTTGAAAATAACATGAACATTTAAAACAAGAGAATAACCTTTTTCTTTCTTTTATATATATAGGTGTCTCTGTAAGTGTATCTACATTCAACCTGGTAGCCATATCTCTGGAGAGATACAGTGCTATTTGCAAACCGCTGCAGTCCAGGGTCTGGCAGACAAAATCTCATGCCTTGAGAGTGATTGCTGCTACCTGGTGTGTCTCCTTCACTATCATGTCCCCATACCCAATCTACAGCAAACTGGTACCTTTCACCAAGTATAACAACATCACAGCAAATATGTGTCGGCTCATTTGGCCCAGTGATGTCATTCAGCAGTCTTGGTAAGACATAACTGGCTGTTAGCAAATGCATAATTATCTGGTGGAAAACAGGATTTCATGGTAGCATTAAGCCTATGGAAAATCAAGTATTAACCTTCAGCAAACCTTTACACTCTATCATGCTTATTTAGGAAGTAAAAAAAACCAAACCATATTTTTAAGCTGCTTATATTTTGACACTTGCAAGACTTCTCCCTTGTCATAGGAAAGATACCCAACATGGCAAAGATTCTCACACTATGGTCTGCTAAGCCCCGACTGTCACAGTAAAGAAAGCATCTGTCATCATCTGTTAGTTAGGAATAGTGCTTTCACTCATTTATACATAAACTTTAACATTTTCAGAGAAATCCTTGATTAGTCTTCGAGAAATGCAGACACGTACAAGCACCCCTCTGTGTGCTGCCTTGCTTGTTAATTTGTTTGAAGCTCCTCTGAAGCAGAGAAGTAGAATCTGAGGTTGAAAATGTCTTACCTGAGAATTGAATCCTTTTGGTCACTTATGGAGAACAGGGTCAGAGAGAAGAAGAGAGAGACAGTGCTCTGAGTCCTACACATCCAGGCAGGGTAGGTAAACAGCAGCACTGTCAAGCAGCAATAGTACTTAGACACGATGTCCTTGCACGGTGACTGAACACTGACTGGCCTCCCCCAGTTCTTAGCTGGATAAAAAGGAGTTTTTCTGGTTTATGCTGTTCCCCGGTCTCAGTTTGACTTTTTATTCTTTAGGTACACTTTCCTGCTGCTCACACTCTTTCTTATTCCTGGGATTATAATGATGGTTGCATATGGCCTAATTTCTTTGGAACTCTACAGAGGAATAAAATTTGATGCCAGCCAGAGAAAATCTTCACGAGGTAACAATACACTTAGTTTTGGGGTGTTTTTTTAAGTTCCAGTTGAAAATACGAGCAGTCATCTCAAGGCTAGTAGAAGGAAAACTTTCTATTTGCAAAAATTATCATTATGGTCAGTTATGCCATGAAGTTGCCAGCTGCATTTGTTGATTGAAGTTATTCTGTTACTCACTAGCAAATAAACCTCTCTTGTGGTTTGTTTGCAAAGACTTGGGGGAGGGTACATTACATTTCTAATTTGTATTTTATAGAAATATGAAGATTTTTTTTTTTTGCTATGGATGAAGACCATTTCTGTCACAATTGTCAAATTAAAATAGAATCATATCATCTTGAAAACTATCTTCCATCAACACTGGACTTCAACAGTGTTCTTACACCTTTTGCATCAGTTTGTATAGAGATAAGATGTGAGAATATTGGGAGAAAGTGGATGCAGAGCAGCTGATAACATGACTGACTCAGAATAGGCCAGTGCTTTCTTTTGTTGTCCAGCTATGAATTATGTTATTTATTTAGACTTAGACTGCGTTCTTCATTTTTTATTTTGAATCACTGTTCAGAGATGCTTTGCCAACTATTTAAACACTAATTTATGTGTACAGAAAGAAAAATAAGTACCTGCAGTGCCAAATACGAGGATGGAGATGGATGCTACCTCAACAAAAGCAAAAGAAAAAGGAAAATGCCTTTGCAACAGCTCTCTGTTATGAGCCACAACAAAATAGAGAGGGTGAGAAGCAACAGCTCTTCTGCCAACTTAATGGCCAAGAAACTCGTGATCCGTATGTTGATGGTGATAGTGGTTTTGTTTTTCATTTGCTGGACTCCCATCTTCAGTGTCAACGCCTGGCGCGCGTTCGACACCGCTTCAGCTGACCAGCGTCTCTCAGGGGCTCCCATCTCCTTCATACACCTGTTGTCCTACACTTCTGCTTGTGTGAACCCCATCATATACTGCTTCATGAACAAGCGTTTCCGCATGGGCTTTCTAGCCACTTTCACCTGCTGTGCAAAGCAAAGGCCCCCTGCCATACGGGGAGAGGCTGGCGAGGAAGAGGAGGGGAAGACAACAGGGGCTTCACTCTCCAAATGTTCTTACACACACATGACTGCTTCTGCACCGCCCTGAGCTGTGTCAGAGGAGGCAACAAGTGGCCTATTGTCTGCTGGTGGAGTGTGACTGTGGCATCAGTTGAACATGATTTAGTTCTGAGTTAATGAAACACTTCAGCTGACAGTAAACACAGCGAGAATTTTAAGGGAAATGGATGCTATCACTGTCTGAGTGTTAGATTACTTTCCCTTTCAAAAGTACAAAGGAGGAAGAGGGCTGTGAAGATAAAGGACTTTATAAAAAGCCTTAGAAATGCTCTGTTTGCCATAAATTTCATTGTAAAAATTGGTGTCCTTTATATCAACAATTTTGCTCAGTTTTTGGCTGCAGTTCTGAGTATCTCTTTAAATTTTGAAGATGCTAATAGATTCTCCTTAAACATGAATACTTGTATTGCAGTCTTCAAGTCACTAGCTACGCATTGTAATCAAAAATCTTTTTACTATATTTGTAGCATATTTTCACATTATTTTAGCTGAGCTAATACATGTTGAGATAATTTTGTTGTCACACTCACTTACAGGAATTCTGGGGTGGGGAGAATGGGCCTGTCCATGTGAAAATAATGCTTTTATGTAAAATAATTTCCTTTTTTTTAAAAATAAAATGAAAATAAAGTTAAAATAAATATTGGTGACTTTGTGGACGGAATGCATTCTTCACTCAGGCAATAACATAAATTAACATAATTTAACGTATTTTTAATTTAAATAAACACTGCAGAACAAGCACAAAGAAGCATCTTTCTTCTGTGCGGATGTAAGCACCCACACGTGCAAGTGGCAGGGTCTTAAATGAGCCCCAAAGTCTCATGTGGAAATTGTCACATGGGGTGGCACAGGAATAAATGCTTGGGATAAAGCAAGGAAGTGTTTTACAAAAGATGCAGGACTGCAGATGCAGGTCGGTGCCTGCAACCTTCACGCATTTCACAAATACATTCACAGTCACTCCAGAGGCAGCACTGTCCACATGGATATAGAAGCCACTAGGTGCAGAATGGAAGAAAGAGCAGATACGATGAGCAAAGGCTGAAAGACTTTGTCAGAAAACAGTTTTTTTAAACTTCAAAGCAACTATTTTCTGCAGCTACACATACTTGTAAACAGACTCAACATAGAAAAAACCCCAGCTTTGAATGCTGTTATTATTGGTGCCTTATTGAGCAAGGATTGCAGTTCCTTTCCTATGCAGCACACAGGTGAGTGTGGGTGTTCAGGTCATGTCTTTTGCCCCATGGAACACAGATGGAGAAGTTATATCACTTATTTTGTTCTGTGAAAATATCCTGTTGGAGATGTTTCTATCTTCTAGCTGAATCAGTATCATTAAAAAACCTTGTTATTAGACAGAGATTAGATTTGAGCACAGCGTGGAATGTAGATGTGGATATTAAATATAGCCACTCTCAAGGTTTTTAATCAGGAAAATCTGTTCTCTTTACAGAATGATTTTAAATTAGAAATATACTGTGAGTTCCAGTCATCCAGATCCATGTTCTACACTGAGTTATTGCCTGAAATGGTTTACCCTTACAACTTAGCACACAACTTTAGCTATTATTTTTTTGCATTCAGCTTGTCCACAGACAGGAAATTAAAAAAAAACATTCTCAACACTATTTATGCACAACCCATAGAAACAATGTTTTGCCTGCCACGTTAATAAAGTAGAACTGTTCCTGGAACAGCGGTGAGACAACTGACATCGATCTGACCTTTTGCAAGTACCCAATGAATTAAATTATGGGATTTAATTCATAACAATGAAATGAAAATTTTACTTCACTTAAGGATGCAAGTGTCCTGTGTTGAAGCTGAAGGGACAAACAGCTGCTTTGGGATTTATGTGGAAGAGTAACAGCAGAAAACATATTTTGAAGTATCTTATACCATTTGAAAGATCCAAATAATTGGATCTATTATAGGTCATAGTTTAAAAATTGTTGTTTAAGTAAAAAACCTCTCACATTTCAATAATACACTGGATGTGACTATTACTGGCTATGTGCTGTATAGCAAGACAACCCCCTTCACAGCTCTGTTGTGCACTTTCAAAAGCAAATTCCTTTTTGTAGATGTAGTTTCTTTGGTACCTTAAAGTGACGTAACAGGACGTGCATCGTTCACCTGCTCCCACTGATTTAACCCAAGGATAGTGGTTTCAGATGAAAGGCAGTAGCTATTTTCAACAATGCCTTAATCAGATCTCAGCCCCCCGTGGCCTCCAGCACCTGTGGCTGAAAGGAGCAGAGTTTCTGATTGATTCCCCACTCGTAACTATCAGGGAGCACAATTTGGAGGTGATGAAATGAGGAAGACAGGAGAAGATCCTGATGGAGTGGTGGCTGGGAGACGATGAGGGAAGGGATGAAATGTGCCAGAGCAAACACATTTCCTTTTGTCCAACGCCTGTCTGTGTGTGAGTCACTTTTCCCCTCCATTGTCCCCTATGTACCTATATTCTTTTTAAACCAGCACAATAACTCTTCTGATCAAGCTCCCAAAGCCATAAGCTTTAGGCCAAAGTCCAGCAAGAAGTGGGAATTAAGTTTTTAAAAAGCAATATTGCAATCCATTCATTTTGTCTTCTACCCTGGTCTCCTACCACATGAAATTTCAGTCTTTCTGCATCTTAATGTCATTTTCCCTGATCCATGCATTGCAGAAGTCATGCCTGGGTCCAAATGTTGCCCTTTCATTGCTAAAGAGTCATGGTATCCTCCCAGCACCTTTAATTAAGATGCTGATGTCAGTGAAAACGTATCTTCAGCAACAAATATGGGTGGAATAAACATATCAAAATAAAACGAGACCATGAAATCTCATTATTTTAACAGTAGTTTACAGGGGATGTGGGGGAAAATCCTATCCTGAAAGTTTACTTCTACAATGAGAAGCCCCTAAAAGCTTCTGTTTCCCAGATGCAGCAGACAAATGGCAAACCAATAAATTTCAGGTGTACAATGCCCATAAATCTCTGCAGCCTTTATCTTCTTTCCCTTTCTTCTGACTCCCCACTTTTTTTTCCTCCCTTTGTCTTTCTCTTATCTCTTTCAGCTGCATGGCACCATCTGTTTTTTCTCCTGTATGCTTCCCAGTCTCTAGGTTGCTTTCCCCCCACCAACAATTGCTAGATGACTTTTTCCTCTTTGACAGGTTTATTTTCCTTTGCAGATTTACTTTCCCAGAAAGCACTCTCATCTTCATTTCCCCCTATCATCCCTGGCTGAGAGACTCCTGAAACACACTGCTCCAAGCAATATATCCTGCCCACAACACAACAGTTCTGCAATTGCTCCTTACAACCCTGAGTTCACACGTCATCCCTTTTGAAAGCAGCTCTTGGCATGCTCGGGCTGGACATATGCACTACTTCAGAAAACAAAAACGTAGCATTAAACAGCATCCAAATCCTGCTTTGCTGCTTCTGTCACTATTACTTACAACCTCTATTTTTTAGGGCATGCTTTAAGACTAATGCCTTAAAATACTACTAAATACAAGACTTGGTGATGGGTCAAAGTAAAGATATTTCACTGTTGCCAAGGCAAAATACCAATGCTCTTGAAGAAAAGCCGCATGTGGACTTGGAACTAGAATCACTAAAGGTTTGCACCCTCTTACATGATCCATGGCCTGTTTTCTGATGCTGCAAAGCCCTTCTTGGCAAGGTGGTGAGGCTGTCCAGGGTCCTGCCTGCTCCTCCATCCCCTCCTGCTCCTCCTGCCTCCGAGCCAAGGGATGGTGCAACCTCCCTGCACAGATCATGGCTCATCAGGACACTTTCCTGGTTTGAATAGATGATCCTAGGACCAGTCAATACTGAAATATTGCAATACGATACAGAAATATTGCAGCCAAAGCATAGCAAATAAACACCCCCACACACACACACACCCCTTTTCTAACAGCATTTAGCAGGATTTCCCTTAAAAGCAGGCACTTGCTCAGAGCATGTGCACAGCCATAGGGCAGAAGGCAGATCTGGAGATAGCTGCCTTTTGTGGGACCTCATGGATAGAGGGTGCCAGGAAAATCTGGAGGAACAGTCATGTTAGCACATGGTATAACCTTGATAGTGTTTCTGAATCAAAGCTAATCTATGGTCAGATAAACCCACACTATGTGCAGGCCAGAATGTGGGATAAATTTACTGACTGCAGTCAAACCATCTTGCAACCAATTGCTGTAGTGAATGCAATTTATAAAATGTTCTTTTCCTCATGAAGCAGTAATCTTGGAAGTTTCAGTTAGGTGCTATGAGGATTTGAACAGTTACTCACCTTTAGTTTTTCAGATACCCATTTTTCCATAGGTTTTTTATACAAATCAAAACACAGATTCAAGGACTACACTTCTTCTGTTTTTCAGGACTTTGGTAAAAAATGTCTCTTTTTTTGCTCAGTCTAAACTGAATGGATATTGAGTTAAACTGAAAGTTTCTGGTGGCAAAAGATGCCTATTCTCAAAAGGAAAGTGAAGAAAGATAAAACTTAATGGTTTTGATTTTGAGTAAGGATTATGTGAAAGCAGAGGCAGTAGTCTTTTTATTACAGTATCAGAGACAGAATGGTAAAGTATGAAATGAAAGTTGAGATTTTTGGTCTTTGTTTTGTGTTTGGTTGTGTCTTGTTTGGTTGGTTTTTGTGGGTTTGTTTGGTTTTTTGTTTTGCTTTAAATAAAATGTCTTGTTCTTTCACTTCAAATGGATCAACCAAATCATGCTTCACTCAGGTATGCATGTAGGTCAGCAGTTTGCTTGCCCTCTGACCAGTTTTCCTGTTCATTTTACTATATGAATTATTCATTTTCAGTTAAACAGCTTCAGCTTTTTATTCACAATCCATCCCTGGATCTTCTCTCATAGGTTACATCCAGCATAGTAATGTATGCCTTTAATGTGCCAGATTTTCTAAGTGGTGTATAAAAAGACCCATTTCCAGAATTACTTTTTAATTTTTTCCTTCTGCAATGCTTGTTAGGCTGCCTTGGGCACCTCCCAAAGGAAAAAAAATGCAAAGGAAATGTTCACGAGTTGAAAAGCTTCTGCTTTGCTTGCCTAACGGCAAATCATCCCTGCCAGGAGCTATTTGTCTGCATCTCCACAGATAACTATGTCATGAGGAGTTTTCTTGGCTTCTACTCCCAGTTGTGTCCAAAAAGCACTAACTCTGAGATGGTGAGACGTCAGTTGTCCCACTGTACGGTGAGATGGGAACAAAACATGTTCATTAGCATCAGCTGGTAGTAAACATCAAACAGGAATCATTCCCTGTGGGGTAAACACCAGTTAACTGATGTCCCCCTATTTTGAGTTATTAAAATTTAAAAAAATATTTCCTGATAGAATGAAGAAATGCAATTTATACACCAAGTTCGATTTAAAACAAGAGACAAATCCCTGCATAGCTCCCATGAATGTCATACAAATACCAGTGTTAAAAAAGAGGCATGAAGAAGAAAAGTCACACATACTGAACTTAAATCCATAGGGAGGATGAAGGGCTGCTCATGCTCTTTACTTGCTGTCAGAGACAATTTTTTTATTATTACTATTAAATGGACATTGGCTCAGGGCCTTGCTCTGAGAATATTTAGCAACTGCTAAGAGGCTTCACTCATGACCAAGTGAAGAATGACCACAAAGGTGAAACCACTAAACAGATGACAATACTCAAGAGAAAACTGCCCAGCCAGCTGGGAACTCTGCATTGACCTCTACAAACCTGCTATGGGTTTTCTATCACTTGAGATCTTCAGGATTTCATAGCTACACTGCAGGCAGATGTGAAGCAACCAGAGCTGCTCCCTGCTCTGAAACTGCTTCACAGTTGCATGGGAACATCTGGCAGTGTTGCTGTGACTGGCTTGCTATTATTGTAAGGATAGTAGTGTCATCCAAGACACTCTGTCTTTGGAGTTGATTTCTCTGTTGGCATCCCAAAAGGTGTTCCTGCCACGGTCCATATGCAAGTAGGAAAAAAACCACTACAGTTATGGCATTGAAAAAACACTACAGATATGGCATCTCATATCAGAGAGGGCACAGCTCTTGCTTCTTTGGAAAACCCAGCATGTCCCTTTTAGCTTCCCACGGTGCTATGACTGATTTAAAGTAGCTCTGACCATCTGATGGGTAAGGACAGAGGTTATTTTAGGATAAGGAGTCTACTGCATCTTGAAGACAGAGCTTTTTATTTGCTGTCCAGATGTGGTCAGTGCTCATGAGAGTTACAGGAAAATCAGCAGTGACTAAAGCAGTGACTAAAGCTATAAGACAGGTTCTCACAGTGCCTTTTTATCACAAAGAAAGTTTTCCTAATATCAAAGCTCTTACTTCACTGAGATTGCAGATCTAGAAGAAGGATCCAGAAAACATATCTCAGTGCCCTTGTGTTTTTAAATAGGAAACCTGTTTAAATACTGTCAACTGAAGCAAAACAAAACAGTCCAGGAGAGCCTGTCAGGCATAGCTCTGTGTTCCCTGGTATTTCTCAAGTATTTTTTTTTTAAACTTTTGCATTTATTTCCTTCCTTTTCAAGCAGGGAAATTAAAAGCTGATGGAAATTCAAAGGATGTTTATTCATGTTTTCCACAAGACATCAAATGTTTGTTAACATCCAACATGACTCCTCTACTGCACTTTGTCTAATATTTATTAAAGCCAGGATAGACTTTCTTTACTACACAGTGAAGCCAAGACTGAGAAGCCTCCAATGACAGAAGCTGGGTAGAGATGGAAAGGAAGAGAGTGAGCTGCAGGTGAACAGTTTTGTCTGAGACTGCTTCTGTGGGATATGTAAGAGATTGAAAACTGGCAGAAGAGAGAATATTTAGGAAGATGGCGATCGAAGACAAAGCTGACTCTGATGCACTTGCAGGTGAAAACGTGGTTCTGCAGAGCCCAAACATAGGGCTGGGATAGGAATGGAAAAGAGGGTGAACAGGAAGCACTTTGGCCTTGTAGAGTGGGGCAGGGCAGGAGAAGTTATAGTGAGGAGCAAGGAACAAATGTGATCGTGGTCTGTGGAGAGAGAAAATCATTGCAAATGCTTTTTAAGATTGGATTGGGCTCTTGATCCTCTCAGGAGTAAAAGAAAAGGCAGATGTGCCATGTATGAGAAAGAGGCACATAGTGGGGAGGGGGTAGAGAAAAGTTTCTTCAGGCAGCAAGATAGAAGATAAAATCAAACTTTGTTTCAGGCAGAAAAGTACTCATTTTAGGAAAGGGGGAAAGTGAAAACAACTATTCTGGAATGAATTTCTTTTTTACAGGCTTTGAGTAGGGTTTTGCTGCTGAAGGGATTCTGGCAGTAGGACAGACCAGACAGGCAGAGCTGGGTGTCTCTGCAGTGTGCCCCAAGCAGAGGAGACAGATGGAGAAGAGCTCTCAGGGCCATGGAGAACCTGCAGCGTGCACAGCACTGCTGGCAGCAGAGAGGCTGCATTACACCTGTACGAGTTGGGCATTTCTCACATGCAGAGTTCAAACCACACTGCCACGGGAACATCATGTTCTGGTGTAGCTGACAGGCTAAGACAATATAACCTGTGCTCCTGTCCCAAAGCCTAATACCCAGAACGCTGCACCTCCACATCCTGTCCACCAGCCAACACAAACCCTACCTCTGGTACCACTGGCACGGTGGGAGGCAGCCTAAAGGGACCAGACAGAGCTAGAAGTGACAAAGGTTTCAGAAACCATAAAACCCAGTTGCAGTCAGGTAAGTAGAAAAATAAGTACCTAATGAAGCAAGGGATTATTTAAAAGAGAAACCAAAAACCCCTCACTACCAATCCCTTTCCCAAACTGGCGTTTGCATTTAATAGTTACCAGTAACTGAAACAACTCCTCTGCACTAGCACCCTATAAATGAAGGTAAAAAGTAATCTCTGCTATGAGGAAACAGGCATTGCCTCTCATGCCCCACCTCCAGCTCACTTTTCTAAAGCCGTTTTTCACCACAGAGCTCCTGTGTTCTCACTCTGATGACTGACAGCAGCAGCCTGCTCTGCATCTTGGTGCTACCAGTTGGCTTCACTAGATAATAATTTTCAAACCTATGTGTCTGCTTAGGCTACAATGCCTTGTGGGTTCAATAATTCTCCTACCTCTACCAAGAGCAACATGTTTCTAAATTAACATTAACTTACCAAAATGTAATTTTATACCCGATTCATGTTGTGTCTGCACTTCCTCCAAATTCAGTTTGAATAATGTTTTCTAATCTACTACTGCATGAAACAAACTGGAGAACTTTGATATTATTTCTGTGTGCCTCTGGGCTCAAAAGTAGCCATCTGTGTAACTTCAGGTTCTGCTTCTGTGCCAAGAATTGTTATTTACTTACATTTGTCCTTGGTCCTCCAGAGGAACATATTTGTGCAAGTGCTTTTGAGTACTTAGTTGTGTCTGTGAGACTCTCTCCACCTGTGTGACCAGTTATCACAGATAGCAAGTGGGAAGGCTTTTGAAAGAGAGACACTTGGAAACACCTGCTTTTTAGTTACACAATCAAGTAACTTTACATCCACTTTTTAAAATTTATTCATATATTTTTAATTATTTATACTGCAAAAATTCACATGTGGCTTTAGTTCCCTCTACTTCATTTCGTAGCTTTAATACGAATCTTCCTCGTTCACCTCCTATGACTGATGTCTAGTTCTGCCAATTGCCCTTTTCCTTGGGGAGTATCTCACACACAGGTCACCAACAAAACAACTGTTTTTTCGTATCCAGGAAACTAGAGCAATTTTTGATTGCTTCTCCTGATAAATTGTGTTTGGCTTCATCGAATTCGAAAGGTTAATTTTATTAATATTTCAGGATTTTCATGTCTGCGCTGACAAATCACCCTTCCAAATTGTTGGACCATCTTGTGCATTTTGGTTTCTTGTATTTGGGCCCTTCAGCTCTTTCCATGGGGTGAAGCGAGATGTGGTGACTAATTACCTGTCATGGAGCGGCCCACCAGGGGCACCGAACATCAGGGGAGACACAGATGTATTTTCTGTATTTCATTCTCTGCAATACATTTTAAGGAGTGACAGCACATACATACACATGCCTTGTTAAGGAGGGCAGAGGTCTGGGCAGCAAGGCAAGAGTAGATTAAAGTTTTTGGCGCTTGGTGAAGCAGGAGAGCATTTTCAGGCTACTGAGCAAGTACATAGATTGTGTCTGTATTGGAGAGGAAATTAGTTTAAAATTCAGACATTTAAGGTCTTTTGGAATGGATGAATGGATGAGGTAGTTTACACCTGCAACAGAAATATTCATAAAGGAACAGATCTCGGAAGATATGGTACATATCAAGATGCAGAATACCTGAGGTGCTGCGATGACAACCCAGAAACCTTGTGTACCTTATTAGCTAGTTCTGCTTCCAACCCAGTCTGGGTCAGGCCCATCTAACCTTGTTTGTTCCCAAACAGTAGCTGCTGCAAACAGCTTTGGGTTTACATTTGCAGATTCTGTTGCAGGTTCATAAAGCACAGCCTCAATTTTCTCTGGGTATCCAAGAGGAAACCATATGTTTGTTTTCAAGCATTTGTCCACACTGGTCCCAAATACCTCTGCCCAAAATCCTACTCTGGGTGGGTCCACTGGGACTTTTAATTCTGACCCCAAACACCCATCTAAGGAGGGTGGCATGAGGCTGGGGCTTGGGAGGCCACAGAAGCCGAGAGTCCATTGGGACCAGTCAAAGTGCAGGCTTCATGGATTATTTTTCATACTAATTAGAGCACGTAGAACAGTTTTACTGCTGTACTAAGGTGCTGGAGGGTTTCTATCATTTACAGGAAAACAGTTCTTCTTTCACCTTCCTAATGAACTGAAATTTTAGCTATGCCTCTGAGATTCCTGCATCTCTCCCTTCAAAAGCTCAGCTGATTACCAGGGTGACTGATTTAGGTGGCTTAGCAAGTAGCTTATAATTGGCATATCCCTCAAAGAACCACCAGAGCAGCGGTTTTCTAGGCAGCAGCAAGTCCAGTAGCCCCCAGTTTCCTTTATAAACAAATCTACTCTTATCCCTTGTGTTTTTGCTTCAGGTCTGCCATGTCCAGATCCTTAATGAGGACCTTTAAGTGCTGAAGGCGATGGGTTTTCAGCATCCTCAGTTAACAAGACTTTGATTTGATGTGCACAATGAATTCACATTTCTCCATCTCACGAATATAATTCACTCCTTGAAGAATTTTACAGTTCAACTTCAGCTGGGAAGTTAGGTGAAGTGAGAGTTTGTCGGGAGCTTTCCTAATAAACTATATAACAGAAAAAATTTTGAGGGAAATAAGCCAGTCAGACTTAATATTTTTCTTTTTGGCAAGGAGAAAGTCCCTGTTATCCAAGAGGGTAATTCTGATTTAAGGTGAGAGAATTAGGTTTTAGTTCTTCCTGCTCCAGAAAAGGGATTTAAACCTCAGTTTGCTCCATTTGCTCCAGGCAAGATGGACTCACCAAATGGTTATGTGGAAGACAGACTTCAGAGCCTCTCTGGTCTGGGGTTTATCAATGCCTATGCACTACTCTTTATTGGAAAACCAAGAAAAATGTACTATAAATCTCTACAGAAATGATTATTTTAGTGAGATGCAAGAGAGCTACTCACATCCCAGCTTTGCATCCAAGTTATCTTGATGAGACTTTTTTCTTTATCCTTTTCTCTTTTTTTTTCTAAACTTGCTCTCTGTGACCCTGGCAAAGTACATCAAATTGGTTAAGATTAGGTAAATTCAAGATGAATTCAGCTTGGATAGCACACACGCCTGAGCTTTACTAGTAGAAATCTTGTATATGATTTGGGATTTTTTATCTGAGCTCTTGACTATTTACCAATGACAACTGATAAATAAAAATTGGTAAATAAAAAAAAAAAATCACTAGACAACAAGAGTTTTAAACTCAGTTCTCGTAGAGTCCAGCAGCTTATTGATTTGTAATTATAATTCATCTGTTATTTCATTTTTCCCATTTTACATCACTAGGTTTTAGAATGAAATGATTAATAAATTCTGGCCATCAAGGCAACATATGGTACCCAACAGAGGAGTTTCATGTGTGATTTTTTCCACAAACAGCATATTCTCTTGTCTTACATGACTATACATATATATACACACATATATGATTACGGTTGGAAAGTTTTCATAGGCACATAAATACTGAATTAATTGAAAAGCAGGATAATTATCAATGTTGTTAGTATTCACTCTAATATGACCAGCTGCAAAGAATATACTTGTTAAGAAACTTGTTAAGTACTAGTAAAGAAAGTACAGGTGAGAGAAAGGAGTTAGATTGTAATATAATGTGCAACTGGTTAATAAAGGTTTTGCAGATCCCAGCAGACGAATGGCAAAACTCTACTGTATTTCATAACTGTATCCCACAAGGTGGCTGAAATAACAGGCTACTGAGATCTACATATAGTTTTTAAAAGCTATGACTGCATGACATAACTAAATCTTGACCTTGCCATGAAGAAAATTCCCTATAGGTAGTAAGCTTAGTTTAGAATTCCACCATCCTAAAATCCAGTGACAGGAGACTGATTTTTTTAATGTTCTAATTTAACACATTTATACTGGTAGTCAAGATCTATTTCCTACATCTTTACCTGTAAACTGACAGTAGAAAGTTGTGCAAAAGGAGAATTTTGTAAAAATGTATCACTTCAAGCTCTGGATTTTCAAGATGTCCAGGATATAAAGACAATCAGATTGTCAGTTTTAGGATGAAACACATTTGGCTCCAGACAACTCAAGAGCCAAGGTATTTGAAGGTAGAAATACAAAACAACAATAAAAATCACATTATATTTTTTCTTTTAATAACAGCACAAAATTGCCATTAGCTTGAAAAATTAACAACTTGGTCAAAACTGCAGTTGTATTTAAAAGTCTGAACACTCACCAATTGCATTTATCCTCCCAAAATAGGGAATTTTCCTTATCAACATGAAGAATTAAGCCCTTTTTTCGGGCCGTCATTTGATTTGCATGTCTGTCAAATCTCCAAGGTAAAACTGTTTACCAAAAATTGGTTTAGAAGTCCAAAGCTTTCTGAATGTGTGAGGCTGGGAAGATGACATAAACATTACTCTCACACCTGAGGTCACCTCAGCAAGCATAGCCTAAAACCCAGAGGACTCCTTAAGCCCTGGCATGCTGTAAAAAGCAGTATGGGGCAGCACAAGGATTTTCAAAACAGATACACAGGCCCAGACAAAGATTAATCCACATCAGGCCCTTCAGAAATAATTAAATTTGCTTGGAACTCTCTTCTAAAATTTGTAGTAACTGATCAGTAACATGCACAGCACTGTCACAAATCGCTTTCATTTGGAACAAAACTAAACCAAACTCCTCCTTTATCAAGGATGTTGTGTTAGTTGTCTACTTTTTAATTTAACACCTTTTTAGTTTTTATGGTTTTGTATGGCATTCTGCTTTGTATTCCTGCAGACTGCCAGACTGTGCCACCTTAGCAAGGATACCTAACCACAATGGTTGAAATTACTTAAAGAAATCAGGCTGCAACTCCTACAAAAGCTAAGGAGGATAAAAGAACAATGGGACCACTCTCCTTCTTTCCTCAGAAGTAGTAACCAGATGCCGTGTTAGAAATGGCGTTAGACATCGAGACTCAAATCTGCAGCTGCCTTGTCTGGATGCTGAGGCGCTTGTTTTCTCAATTTTGCAAACACGTAATTCCACAGAATTATGTCAAACAACTTGAGAAATTTGAAATTCTTGCTCTCAAAGGCCAAGCATAGAAACACCATTAAGATGAAGTACATTAAAAATCAGATATACCATTTCCTAACCTAATGATTTTTTTCATGTTAAAATCTAAAAACCGTTGCTGAATCTCTCATGTGTTGGGGGAATTTCCAATTATATTTTTTAAGGCAGTAAATTCAATCATCATGAATCCTCTGCTGCCCTTTCCAGTTTCTATGAAGTAGAATTTTTGGCAGCAAGAGAACTAAAATGGAATTTGAAGCATACCCAACAGAGGACAACAAGCAGAAAAGAGCACAAGAACAGGAAAAGGACATAATTTAAGACACTTTAGTAATAGATTAGTAGCGACAAAAGGGAACAATAGATGCTAACAAGATACAAACCAACCATTTGTGTTCTTTGGTTTTGATTTGTATGTGTGGATATCTAGGCAGTGCTGCACAAGACATACTTATGCAGGTAAAGAAGTATTTATAGTTAGCAACAAACTAAACTCTGCAACTACATTGCATGTGCAGAAGTATCATGCACAGTTGTCTTGGACAGAGACCAAGTTTGAAGGCCCTGCTGTCATGTTTGCCATGTGCAATGAACACACCAAACGGATCTCATGATCACATCCCATTTAACAGCACAGATACCTTGGCTGGATTATCTCTAAACAAACCATGTACAATTTTATTAGAATTATCAAAATCAAGAAGAAACACTAGAACAAACTGTCTCAAAAAAAAAAAAAAAAAAAAAAAAAAAAAAAAAAAAAAAAAAAGAGAGACTGGTCCGAAACCAGAATTAAACTCACTTGGAGAGTTTAGGAACTAATTCTACTTTTGTGACCAGTTGACTATTAAAATAGACAATTTCAAGATAGAAAACATAGTACGTATAGATCTGTGTTTCTATTATATAATTGTTGAAGTTATTCTTCAAACAGAACTAGGAAGCTAGGAACACTCTGCAATGCTGCAGCTTCTGTAACAAAATCCTTCCTTCTGTAAAAGATGGCCAATGGAGAGCAATTTATTTAAATGACATAGGGTACTGGTACAGCAATGAACAAACAATGCAGTTGCTACTGGTTATTTGTATGTCAAAGGCCTCAAAGTCAAGTCTCTCAGGAGACTCTAAAGCAGCAAGATGAGATAGAGGGAGAGCATGAAGAGGGAGGGCCCCATCCTGCCTGTGAACACACCCATGGGGATTCATGGAGGTGGAAACAAATTTCCCAGTCAACAAATAGAACAAAAAAGACTGAAGATTTCAATGAACCTGGATGAGGGGGCAACACAACAGCAAATATAATTAAAAGATAGATTATTTAATAAGCAAAGAATTTCTAAATTCAAAGATTTACGAGCAACTTCACACTGTTCTAAATTACATGTGTCATTCTCAAAGACAGACCTGTAGATCATTAAGGCCAGGTCTGTAGAACCTTCCATTCCATGTACCTACAAGCAGCTTAAGAAACAATCAACTAACATTGCTTTCTACCCATTCCACAGCACAACAGCACCGATGGCAGCATGCAGTCTCAAAAGTTATAATTCACCTTACTTAACACTGACTCCTCTCCTAAATTATGCAGCAAAATTTACACATTCTGAGAAAAACTGCAAACTAATTAGGATCTCGAAAAGTACACATGAAAAGTAAGGGAACTGAGATTAGAATACAAAGGCAACAGCACACAGAAAGGACATCATCAAACTTCTAACCATCCCTTTCCATACTTGAAGGAGATCCAGAACCTGAAAGATGTCAAATTCAAAAGACTTTATCAGATCTTTCTCAGAAAGTAGTTAGCAAGTTTGCTTCTACAGAGAATCAAGATTGCCTGAACTTCTTTCTCTTTAGCATACATAATTAATGTTGATATTCAATACAAAAGTACTTTAAAACAAGTAATACGGGCTAAAACTCCTCATGTTTTTGGCCTTACACTAAGCTTGTGTTACTGGATATCAGAAATATATATCCTTTACAGAGACATGAATTGAGCACAGAGTTTTTTTTCTATTCTGCTCAGAAGCAACTCCAATCTAAACAGGGCACTGTGAAAGGTAAACTACTTCACCCCATTCTGGAGTTCCAAATGTTCTGAAATGGCATGTATTAAATGTAAACACCAAATGAATCCTTTCCTCTAGCCCAGTTATTTCACACCATTCTCCTTTTAATCTTCTACTCTGGAACTTAAAAAGATTTACTATTGAGACTATCTATGTAGGTAATTGCCAAGGTTTAGATAAAGTGATTTTTTTAATCTGCAGTTCTTTGTCTAAGACCAGCGCCATCCCAGGTTTATTCCAGTGATACCAACGCTGAAGTTCAGCAAGTGACCGTTCTCTTTGCCGAAACTTCAGATCTAATTTCTATTTTATTCCAGAAGAATCAACTTATCATTCCAGAAGACAACTGTGAGAGTCTTTAAAATAATTCTGAGATGTAATCTGTCCATATTGTCCCTGTTTCAAACAGCAAAAGCACCACAACTCTTGAGTTTCTGACTATTTTAAGTGCTTTAGTAACAATGGCAATCACCTCTGCAGATGTTAAAAAAAAATATAAAAATCTGTAATCCTTCCTTAAAGTCAAATGATTTATTTTTCTCTTGCTCTTGTCACCCCTTCTTAACAACCCCTTTTGGACCCTTCACAGTCTTATGGATAAGTTTTTGTATTAATTTAATACAAAACCAGTACTGGTAGGTTTCTACTATTCTATATTCTCTCTCTGCCATGTTGGCTTCCCACTTCAGAAACTTTTTTCAAGTGACTGTGTCACTTGTGCTTGGAAACGGAGAGTACATAACTTCTAGCTGTTCCTTACAGCCCTACTATTCTGTCAAAAAAAGAAATAAACTTATTTGCTAAACTTCTGGCTCTAGTTATCAGTCAACTGAAAGAAATGTCAGACAGTCTGCTATTAAGAACAGGAGGAAAAGAAGTCAGGTATACTAGATGCAATAATAAAGTTGCTAAAGTTAAACAACTAAACACAGTTCATTTTTTCTTATTTAATAAATTATATAAAAAAGTGAAACTTTTTTTTTACACATTATTAAAAAACAGTTTCTTATCTAACTTCAGCAATAATACAAGCAATAATGAAACCGATTTAAATTTTTGGGTGGACATTCCATATCCCGTTTAAGTGGAGTCCAGTGCGCACAGCCTCACAACTACTGATGATGTTTCATTCCCAGGGTTGGTCTTCTTTTGTGTTGTTCTGGTTCCATAGACGACCTCGCTGTTCATTTGGGGAAAAAACATCTCAAACCAAACAAACAAAACCCAAAATCATACCCCTTGGTTAACATTGAAAAAATTCACAAAAACGCGGCAAGTTTCAACACCTGCTCAAATCGTTAAGTACTTTTGTATCATCACACAGATGTTCAATTATGGTTGTCACATCAACAGTAACATGGCATTTTATCTTTAGCCTTGTAGGAAGAAAACCCGATAGTATATGCACATGCACACACAGAGTACACTTGACAGAACACTTTTACGTGGTTTACATTTCACTTTTATTTAATCCTCAAAACTGCCCATATTGCAGGGTTTTTCTTGATGAAATATGGAACTGAGCAATTAATTCTACAAAATTATGGTAAAAACTTGCTCATTTTTCTACCTTTATTGCTAAGAAACTTTACAGGTGCACAGTTTGTAAAAATAACCCTTTTAAGACTGAATGTACACACATGCTACAGGATTTTAAAAAAATGACATTAGCATAGCACCTCCAGATGGGGCAAATGCAGTGCTGAACACACAGAGAATGTTCACGAAGTTAGAACTGCTCATTTATTTTACACCTTCTAAAGGGAAGAAATTGTTCAGTCCTAAAAGGGTTAAGTAGAAACCCTAATATACTTCTTTTTCTAACAAAGCTGCCACTCAATCCCACAGTACAGTGCTTGAAAACAAAGTCAAAAGTCTGGCATAGGAAAGTATACACATTTGTTCAGTACTCATAAACACAGCTGCTTTTGAAAGAAAGTAAATAATATGGTTAATAATTGAAGAGCATCTTAGTTTCAAGATGGACACCTCTATGGAGTCATTTAATCTACAAGTGGGTAGCTTACTTCCAATAGGTAATTTGTTTCACTTGGCATTAATGTTTTGTATATGGGGAATTCACCAATTTATGTATTGAGTTCATGTCTTTTCAGGTAACCATTCTGATCTTTTAAGTCTGTGCAATGAAAAGAAGTACAGAATACCATTATTAACACAGTTGTGGGATGCCCTCAAGGCAAATAATTAGAAAAAACATCAGCAGCAGATTATTAAAGACTATGCTAGTGTTGAATTCTGAAATGCAGTTCCAAACAACAGAAAACAAGAAAAGGCATAGCTAAATTAGAGCACTCGCTTTGTCTCCCTAAAGTTGGAACTCTAACAACATTCTGAACACAGACTCAATTTCTATGTATACAGAATTAACAGCAGACTTAACAGCTAGACTTGAACAGTTATAAGAGTTTCATACTGAAACATTCTATAAGTAGTTTTATCAAAATCTTGAGATATCGTTAATATAATGAAAATTGATTAACAGCTCACAAGGCCAATATATGTAACAATATCACCCCACAGAAAAAGGTTCAGGAAGATAATATATCTGAACAACTGGACGTATTAACAACAGTAAGGACCTGGAAGACCATTTCTGTACTACAGGATAACTACTGGCAACAATAGAGCCACAAGCCCAATGGAAAATGGGGTTTAAAATGGTCTTGTAAGCAGAACTTAATAGGCTCTTTTTTTGACCCACTTGGCTGTAGTGTGTAGAACAGCAAAAATTAGGCTAAATCTTTACAAGTCAAGGAATATTATATCTATTGGGCAAAATTACTGCACGTAAGGAAACTGAATATAAAAAGTATTGCATTTATATGTAAAAAATTTAAAATAATGAGTATAAAAGCACGTGTCAAGTTCTGAAAAGATATTTTAAATAGTCTTTGAAGGTTAAAAGGCTTGTTATGGTTTGCCTGCTGTGTGCATATCATGATGTCTTCAATACCCTCTAAATCTGATATATATATCTTGTTTAATTCTCGGTCTAATTAGTGATGAAAATCTGTGGCTCTTGAACAAAGCCGTACTGTAAGATACTTATGTCCTTCTAACAAAAACACTGTGAAATGATTCCTGCCACAACACAATAAAACAAAATTTTATAGCACATACAAAGGTAAACAGATTTGCAAGTAAATGCCAGTAAACAGTTTAAAACAGAGATAAGGCCACAATGAATTCTGCCCTTGGTCACTGGAACGGAGATGAGGTGAGGCAGCATTCACTAGTGATCGGAACCAGCATCGCGACTGTCACGGGAACAAGTTTGTAACACAGAATAGCAAACATGAAGGCCTGTGGTAGAATACAAGCACGTTTTAGGAGGACAGTGGCACTGATTTTACTATTTGCTAAATATGCTTTATAACCGATCTCTTCCTTTGAACACATCCTTCTCACACATACAACGGAGCACTAAAGCAAGCAAGTAGAATGGAGCATCAGAATATGCAAGTATGGTGCAGAGTCGATGCCTTAAAATGGTGGTGGGTGTTGAAACTGGAATAAGTGGTCAGAAATAAAAACCCTATGAAAATGGTCAACAGGTAAGCTGGTAAGCAATGCACTGCTGTAGGAAGCCACAGGTTCACATTTACACAGCAGTTGTGACTTTTGCTTCAGATACAGAAAAGGCTAAACATGTAATGAAAGTTGTATTTTGGCTTTTAAAGAGAAGATCACACTATCACAACTTGTCCTACAAGCCTATGCCTAGCTCTGTGACTACAAATGAACTACAGGGGGTATACTTTCAAATACAAATGAAGCAGGCAGGTCTACAAGGAGGGACAAAACATGGCAAAGTCAAAAAAAATGCAACAACCAACAAAGTCAAAGTGCAAATGAGCCTTGAATTTATGATGGAGAGAAGACTTGAATGTTGCACAAGCTGTTGGCAGGGAAAAGGAAACCCACAGGAAACAAAGATGGGAGGAGCTGACATCTTCATAGTGCTTTTATGATTTTCTATTTCCCCATTTCTAAGTAATAAAATTTACTTCTAATTATTACGGTATGATCACTTCACAATGAAAGCACGTTCTCAATACAAGTGTTACATGAAAGTCTGGCCTAATTTACTGAACAGTATGAAGAAAAACATGCTTGTTGTGATTCTCAAGTGATGGAGGGCATCGCCTACCAATCCCATTTGTAGCACATACTTCTCATGGTACTTTAGTTACATGCCAACAAGACAGAAGACATGCTTCCAAATGAAGTTATTGGGAACATTCCACTTTTGAAATAAAACATTTAACTTACATTTAATACAAATTATATACAAGATTAGAAAAACCTGAACAGATCCTGAAACATTTTCAGATGTAATATGACTGAGCAAGGAAGAGGGGGAGTAACCCAGTAACAACCCTTCAAAAACACCAACATATGCCTGTGACATGAACAATCATTAATATGACTGCTTGAGATGCCACTTTAGGAAAAAAAACTCATGTAATGTTAGAACCTCATGAATTATCACTATAAATACGTATTTAAAAAAAGAAAAATAGAAATAACTATTAACAATGACTGAAAACAGAGCACTAAAGTTAACATACATTGCATGTATTGCAGGCAAGGCAGAGGCATTTTTTAAAGCTTTTGCACAGACTTCATATAATCTTAAAAAAAATATGCTGGCCTTTACAAGGTTCTACTTGCTGAAATAAAAACAATTTCAGTCCATAAAAAGTCACAAGACTTCAGTTTAAAAAAAGGAACAGTTCCAGCCACAGACCAAAAATATATTTTTTTTTTAAAACTGGAAGAGTATGGTAATTAGATTATACAAGCATGGTCAGGCTTTGGAACCTGAATATACTTCAGAGCAAAAGCTCAGAGAAAAAAAAATATAAACTATTTGGTAACAAAAGTGTACTATATGTCGTGATACAAAAAAGGTATGGTGAAAATGTACCTTTTATACTAAAGCTTATACAAGTTCCTTGGTCCATAAAAACTATGTCATGTTCATGTTTTCTAGTTTGCTCAACATGTATCCCAGCCACATTTTTGTTTCTTGCCCACTAAAAAAACCAGCTGAAAAATAGATTTTCAATAAAGTTCTTATGTTTCGGCTGTTGGTTTGATTTTTTTTTTTTTTTTATCGTGGCTTCTGTTTTTAAGATCTCACTTGCAGGTAACAAGGTTCAAATCGTATCACCTAAAATGGAAAGGTGTTTTCCCATGAAACCACAAAAATTGTTCAGTTCTCTTGAATGTAGCACATGACAGTCAGTTAAAGTCCAGACAAACAACAGTAGTTAGGAAACTACAGTTGCTGTAGATGATGTGACATTGGTTGGGTTTGTGCTGACACTTGTGTAACTTCCCTCGCTGTTTGTGTTTGTTTCACTGGAAGCCATGAGGCTCGAGTTGGCTCGGAGGATTGCTCCAGCAGCGCTGCAGTGTGGCCGTGGCCCTGGTTCCGGTGTGTACGTAAAGGTAAGGCTGGTGGAGTAAATTATGCCATCGTTACGGACCAAAGTTACTGGAACCTGCACTGGCTGTCGGACCCATCTCCAACCCTCTCGAAATGCAGAAATGTCTGGAACAACACACAGCATGCTCTCTGCACATCTGGAAAACAGGAGAGTCCACTGAGCAGAACATACTTAAGTTTAAAGAACAGAACAGAGTAGTTCAACACTCATCTAGTCCACACTCTGACCGCTGCAGGGTTGACCAAAATTTAAAGCTCTTGGTAAAGAAATGTTGTCTAATGTCCCATCTTCCCTGGTGCAGCTCTGAACCATTGCCACGCATCCCGGCACATGACAGCAGGAGGCAGAGCACAGCACCTCCCTCTCTCCCTCCCCTCCTCAGGAAGCTGCAGAGAGCAATGGGGTCCCCCCTTCAGCCTCCTTTTCTCCAAACTGGACAAGCCTAAAGTCCTCACCCGTAACGCATAGAATATCCCTTCAGCCCTTCACCAGCTTTGCTGCCCTTCTCTGGACCCATTCCAGTATCTGGACATGCTTAAACCATCAGGCCCAGAACTGCACACAGTGCTCATGGTGAGGCTGCACCAATGCCAAATACAGCGGGACAATCACCTCTTTTGACCAGTTAGATGTGGTTTGCCCTCCCTCCCTTCTGCCAGGGCACACTGCTAACTCATACTGAGCCTGCTGGCAACCAGATCTCTTTCTGCAGGACAGAGAAGTATACACTTGAGCGTGTACACATGAGTATATACTCTTCACAGCACCCAGGAGAACATAATCACCATGAAAGTAAGAGAAAATACTGTACCTGTACATGGTTTCAGCTTCCACATCCCCAAACCAGACACGTAAATTTGGAGTGAAGTTCTGTCCTGTAAGTTCCAACATTGCTACATCCCCGCCACCATTCAACTGGAAAACAAAAAGAAAATCCCCCCCCCCCAATGTATTAATAAATCATCTATCAGAAAAAAAAACATACACCCCAAACAAACAAAAAACTCCACAACCCACCAAAACAAACAAACAAAAAACCCCACAAAAAAACAACAAAAAAAAACCAGCCACCAAAAAATGAACAAAAACCCCCAAACAAAACAAATACCCGCCCCCCCCCCCAAGACAACAATGAAATCCCAAAATCTTCACATGCAAACAAGAACTGTAATCAGTGTTGTTTCTGTTCAGCTGGCCAAAACCAAAACACAACCTACACAACTGAACTACAAAGAAGTAACATATCCAAAAGGTACTGCCAATTAACTTGATACCATGAGGGAATTTCCAAGTTTTGATAGTGGCCACTTAAGAAGTAGATCTCAACAACGCTTTGAAAACAGAACAAAATCTTCCAGATAGTGTGTTAGGAGAGCTTCAAGTTTTTCCTTGGATGAATGCTGATCTTTTAAAATAAAGCTCTCTTTGATCTGTAATTGTTTAAGAGGCAAACCCAATTTTTAAATAATCAAAACAGAGTGGAAGTCCTAAGGATATCACTACCATAGTATTTTAAGACGTAAAAGTCTTATTGTATACACAGTATTAACATTATTCCTGTGATGGACAGGTTTATGTATTCTGAAATGTAGGTAAGAAAAATTATTACAACATAAAGTAATTTTACTACTTATAAAGCCATTAAGACTGTTTTCCTACAGTATTCCAAAAAGGTACCATGATGGTTAAAACAGTATGACAAAAGTGATCTAACATTAAAGAGTTTATTAAAACTAACAACAGACTTACTTGAAGACTTTCTACAACAGGCACAGGCGTCACTGGAGCATGGACCGGTCCCATCCCCTCATAAAACGTATATTCAGCTTTGTCTGTGCTAATGATTGTCCAAGAAGCTCCGTCATTAATCATTTCCTTATTTGGTTCTTTTGGGCATGGAGTGGCCTTAGAAAGAAAGAAAAGTTTTAAATCTGACCTGTAGACACATCTGTCAAATCACAGACTTAAAAACCAACTCAGCCAGTAATAATGCCTGTTCTTGCAAAAACATGTTTCCTTATGTTTTCCTCTAACCAAGTGACCAAGAGAAACAGCTACATACATTTCAGAAAAACTAATAGAAAAATAATATTTGTGAGAACACCACAACTATCACCTATCACCTCTCCTTATGTTTGAGTTTTATTTTAGTTCAACTTTTTAAGTTTTAATGTTATTCAATAGCCATTATCCAAAAAACTACTGCAACGAGAAGTAGCTGCTTTAAAATTGATTCTATTAATGCAAAGTGACTAAAACAGCTACAGACTGAAGTGGAATACTTTTCATTAGTTATGATTTACACCTAGTCAAGGTTTATTTTTTTTTTTTTTTAGAGAGTTCTTCACCATCTACCAAATGATGAAAACACAAGCTTGTATTTCAGTGTTTGTTAAAAGACACGGGAAAGAAGCTGAAACAACAACCTTGCAAATTAAAGAATCATAGAATGGCTTGGGTTGGAAGGGACCTTAAAGGTCATCTACTGTCTCCCTCTAAATATTACTAAATTAGTACACACACACATATATATACATATATATATCTACACAGATAGAAAATACACTGAACAGAAGCCTCTCTGAACAACAGCAACAACGCCTAGCAATCAATAAGGAAATTGTGTATAGGTTACACATTGGCACAGAAAAAGAGTGGGACTCAAAAATTCTAATACCTAAATTCTGTTTTCCTCCATTACGCTTTAAGAATATTTAAGTAACCATAACCTTCACTCTTCAAAATGTCAGATAAACTTCAATTAGTGTGAATTGACCAGTTCAGATGTTAAAATCTAAGCTGAATTTTCACGTGGAGTCTTCATTCTGGTATGATCATGTAAAAAAGCACTGAAAACATCTTGCAGGGTAAGTGTGCAACACGGAGAGTAACTACAGATCTTTCCAGACTCAAGACCCAAATGATACTTCCATTAGAAACATATGGAGCTTCTAAATTGCTAGTCCAACTTCAAAAGAGGAGCTGTTGCACATGTTGTATGGGAACTGTTGTATACTATTTTGAAGCATGACATTTTTCCTACAGGCTGATTGCAAATTCTCTTGGCATGGACTGACGCACTTTGAGCCACGACAAATAAAACCATGGATATAAAAAAATGAATGAACCTGTAAAAGACCCTTGACTGACTTTTTTTCAGATCTTCTAAACCCACAAAATGGAAGCCAAATGCCACAGAATTTGTTCTCAAAGTTCTGCTACATCAAGAATCATTTCAAGAATACATTAATTACTACTTCTGTCACAGAACTCCTTGAAAGATTACGATTCCTATTCTAGAGAAACGTTCCTCCTTGTCACTTCTAAACACAGAAGTTTACCTCCAGGGACATTTCCTTCCCTTTCTTTCCTTTTATAACTAAAGTTTCTCAATAGATGGCTCTGGAAGATTGCAGTGCCTTAACATCATGGTCTGGCTGCACAAGGAGACAGAAGGTACAACTCCTAATGTTGCCACTCACAGTTTTCTGAAACCACCACCACAATGTGCAGTGGCAGCACAATGTTGCACACCATCAGAAAAAAATACTGAGAACAAGCTATCAGGTGTTATTTTGCCAGTGTAGGTGTTTTGTTCACCTAATTCTGGAATACTGTGTGCAGTTACAGTCCCCCTGTCTAAGAAAGCCACGCAGAAAAAAAAGAGAAGGGACAGAAAGGGCAACTAAAATCACCAAGGAGTGATGACCTAATGAGAAGATATTGAGAAGACTGACTCTACAATTAGCAGAGAAGAAATTAAGATGTTGATGGCTAAGGTGAATGCTGAATTGTTGCTCACTAAATCCTGCAACACTGGAAGTAGGAATCACTCACAGAAATTGTTACATCATTCAAAACAAATACAGCAAAAGTTTACTACACAAAGGACAGGAAACATCTTGAACTTTCTGCCACAGTTCAGCGCAGAAAAAGAACATCAGCACATCCAAAATAATCAAACTGATGTGGTACACGTCTACAAAATTATACTAAAACAGAGGCAGGGAGGCAGCCTCTAACAACACTTAGTACAAATAGTGTGGATGCTGGTAGAGTACAACTGCACTAGACTGCATAAAGCAACCACATCCACCTGCTTCCCGTGAGCACCAACTCCTACTGCTGCTGTTAGACAAAGACACACATCAGTGTGCTCTGATCCTGTAAAGAATCATTTATATTTTTTCTCTATGCTCCAGAACATATGGATATCTTAAAAGAGAGATCTGGCTGGTACTTCAGCAACTGAATTTCAAGGTTCATGCTCCCTTGCTGACTTTTTACAGCCTCTCTGCTTTAAGCCTCTCAGGTCTCTATATAGGGCTATTTCCATTCACCCAAGGGAGACCTGTCACCCTAAAGAAAAGTTCAGGGGTTTTGTAGGGTTCTCTTGTTCTGTTTTTCTTTTTCCTTTTTTTGTTTGTTTGTTTTTGTTTTTACAGTGACCATAGTTTGCCTAGATTCCTACTACAGGAACAGTATTCAAAAGCAAATGCTTAAAAGCAGGCAGGTGAAAGACACTACACTGCTGTTTCCCTAGTCTTTGTCTTCTGATCCAAATAAAAACCAGACAAAATAGGATTTCTCTCCTGACGTTGATAAAAAGAATTAATTGTTCATAGTAATTTCACTTACCAACGCATGGTAACAGCCCAGTGTGCAAGATAAGAGATTTTACCCAGCAAGTGGAACCAGCAGGTGTCAACTCCATTAAAAGAATTCATAATAGAGGGTTGTCCTTTTATCTACCTCCTGCCCATGTGGCAAGTTCAGAGCTCTTATTCTGATAAGAGCTGGGCTCCATGAGTGCGGCAGAAACTGAAGAGTGGTAGGATGTACTGACAGTGCCACAGGCAATTTCAGGATGCTAAACTAAGGTAGCTGTCAGAAAAGCAGGAGTTGCTTCTTCATTCAGTGCTTCCCATAAATTACTCTGAGAAAGGCCAAATAGTAAGGCTGATCTCAGGAGTTACTGTAATTTCCATTTCACAGTTTTGTTCTTGATGATGGTCCATTCTCCTATATCATACTATATACTATCATACAGTATATTAATAGCTATATGTCTGCTGTGTGCTGTGGGTAGAAACAATAGATTGAACCACAGGACATGAATATGTTTACTGAAATAAGAACAAAGCTTTTCATATTTTAGTTCCATTGTCCCAATTCAGGACACAAGTCAAGTGAACCTTTACCAAGCCTTCCACTTTCCTACCTCTACTTTTCTTACCCAGGAAGCTACAGCTGTTCTGAGGAAGTCCTGAGTCTTTCCCATCTTCCTGAAGCACAGCATTATCTCTCAACACCCTTTGCTATTTGAGCTGCCCTGACATATTTAAAGAAAATTGCAATAGTTAGTCCTGAATTTGGACACAGTCTTATTAAAGTAAATGGCCAGTCTTCACGAACGAAGAGCCGGGGAAGGTCCTTACCCGCATATGCAGATAAGGCCTTTGAGCCTGCGCAGTGGATTTTTTAGGT
>JAWWES010000133.1:54376340-54427469 GCA_035583135.1 Lophotriccus pileatus
TCCCTGACCAGGAATCGAACCTGGGCCTCGGCGGTAACAGCGCCGTGTCCTTAACCACTAGACCACCGGGGGCTCCCACACAGTCTTATTAGTCTGGCAGGAATTACCACGCTGAGAGTCTGCTAAAAGCATGCTAACATACAAGAGACTAAAACCCAGTACTTTTCTCCATCTGCTGGAGAAAATAAAAGGTACTTCTGAGACAGTTATATTCCTTACAGATACACCAAGTTTTTGTGGCTTTATATTATTTATATTATATACTGTCTTCAACTGCCACAGCTGTTTATGTTTACACTGTTATCCAAGAGCAAGACATGGCAACTGCTGAGTTCATCATGAAACAAGCTTATTGTTGACTGTATCATTTCCTATTTGCTGTAACCTAGAAATGGACACACAAGTGGTGCAACTCCACTGGCATATGTCAACATGTTAAGCCACAGTATCATGAGTGCATGCACAAGTTCCTAGCGTATTTCAACTTTTTATCATTGGAGAAACCAGAATTCATTGTCTAGACAGACATGGAAGAAAGTTTTGAGGAAAGAAAAACAGATTTGGAAAGGGACAGATGAAGTTTGTAGCTTTCCATCCTCTCTTTTCAATACAAAGTATCAGACTTGCATTTAAAACCTACTGGATATGTGGCATTCATAGATATTTTGGGAATATCTGGGAAACTTTGCAACCATGCTTCTCATCTACTGAAAGAGTTTTAAACAACTTACTTGAAACTGGATTATTCTCTCCTGGGAAAGGCACAAATACATTCTCTCAGTGTCTTTAAGGTAAAATGCACATTTATGGAGCTGTGATACTGGATCATCTGCATCCAATAATGCCGTTTGTTTATCTACTTTTCGAATTATCTGTGAATGAAAATAGTACATGTATATTTAGGACCATTTCTGTACTTTATTACATAGGTACTGACAATAAAGGAAGTGAAAGGTAATTTTTTTTTTTTTACATTTACATGTCTCCTGTTCTAATACCAATATTAGATTCATAACTCTCAATGCTTTTGAAACAAGAACACATCATTGAAGTAACATTCAGTACTACTTCAATGTGCTGCATGCATATATATTTTATCTTTGTTACAGGAGTGGGGAAAAAAGTTGAAGCTTCAGCAAGATCTACTTCTGTTCCATTTGCCAGTGCAGAAGAGCAATTATTAATTATCTTACTATTTTTATTACTAATTACTATTTTTAATAATTAATACACTTCTACAGAAGCTTCCAACACTGGTAAGATCAACAACATTCTGTGGCAAACCAGTTGCTAAAGGAGAATAGTTAAAAATAAGGATTAACTTAAGCACATCTCAATACCTTTAGAGTTCTGGAAACACAGCAATCATAGTGTATCTTATTAGTAGTTGGTCACAAAATATCACTTAAAGACAACTGCAAGGAATAATTGTTCCTTACATCTGGCAGTTCAGTGAAAAAAAAAAATCTGCTGACTTAATTCAGATCTGCTTTACCAATTTATTTTTAAAAATTAAAAAGGTCACTCGCTTATAGTCAGGGAAAATCTGTAGCTCATAATTTTAATTCAACTTCCAGAAAAAAATTTAATACTTAATTTTATGCAGTATCAGTAGCAGCCAAGTGCTTGAAGATTTTTAAGCTGACAATCAGAAAGCCAGCTATGTGCTCTAGGATTTCTAATGACATTATTATTATTATTATTATTATTATTATTATTATTATTATTATTATTAATGTTTCAAGGTTAACTTTTCAAAGTTCTTTGCATTAGCCTATAAAACATCTGCAAGCTACCTTTTGATCAGTCCTGTAGGGCAGCACAACAAATGTTCCCAATGGCAAACAAACAGGAACTGTTAGCCTAATTTGTTTTAATCTATTACTACCTGCAAATAAGGCTTCTGGAATAATAAATGATGGCATCTCCTTTCAGCAATAAGAAAATATTAACAAGAAGCCCACAAATAAAGTGACATTATGTTACTGAATTTCATTTGCTTGTACCAGATCAGTAGTATCAGGTCTGGATTTCACTGTCAAACACTGTGAGTTAAGGAAAAAAAAAAATCTATTGAAATTATCATTTTGTCCCATTTACACTGAGCAGGCTACTACTACCTTCTGTCTTAGCTAAGTTTGATATTGGGAAAGAATTTTTTTATTACAGTCCCAGTAAAACGTAAAAAAGGCTGGTTTTACATTGGCGCATTCTAAAGATTGTTTCTAGTTAAAAATGGAATTGACAAAGCCTTGTATGTAATTCATAATGGACTGACAAACCACAATTTCACAGAAGATCTCATAAGAAGCATTATTTATTATCAGTCACATAAAATTCCACTTAGGTTGGCACAAAGCACATAAAAAAGGAGAAAAAAAGAGTGTAATTACACTTAACTTTATTTATAAAAACCATTACTGTGTATCCAGAAGTAGGTTGTGGGTTTGTTTTTTTTTTTTTTTTGTTCACAAACCTTAACTGGTCATCCCAAAGGTACTTCCCATGTTTTATATTAAAACAGATAGTATTAATAAATGTAAAAAACCCCCACGTTTTTGAAGGTGTAAAGTATCCTCAGGAGTACAAAGAACTGCTTTTAAATTCAAATCAGTAGAGCATTTTTAAAGCTGTGCTGAACTCAACATGTGGAATAGTCCTACTGGCTACAGATATTTTACTCATCCATTCAATATCAATATTTAAAGTACTTTGGTACAGGGGCCATACTGTTTTTAAAATAGACAGATTAACCTACTTTGGCAGTCTTGAATTCTGAAAAATATCCTATGCTTATTTTACAAGTTGTTCTTTGTTTACAGAATTAATCTGCAGATATAAAAATATGCTTTCATTAAAGTGATGCCATTTTCCATATAAAACATGTATTCACAGAGGGAAATACAAAAAGCCAAAAATTGTAAACAACGTGAACCCAACTACGGAATTACATTAAGTAGCCATCTATAAATTAATTACAGCATTGGAGAAATTAAACTGTACCAGTCTTGGGAGTGCCATGCCAGTAACTGAGCATACAAGTTTGACAGTCTGCCCATAATGAATGTAGCCGTCTCTCACTGTGAATTCTTCTCCTTCTGATTCATCATCGTCCACTGCATGAAACAGGAATTTTCAGAATTATTTGTTTTGATAAGAACAACAATTAACACCACACTATTACATCAAATATATACTCAATAACAAAACAAATCTGTATATGGACAATTAAATGGAGGAAAAAATGCAGGATGTTTTTTGTGAGGATGGAGGGAGGGAAGTGAAAAGGTATCTTGCTTTGTTTTTACTTACAGAGGTGAATGTAAAACGCTCCCCACTGTTGTGAACTGGCATGGAAATTACCACCTTCTACGTGCAAGTATCTGGTGCTAACTGTTTGGGATCGAAGTCTATTAAATAGTGCCACTTTTGTCCCTGATGCAATACATACTGCAAGGAACACATACAGACTTGAGATTATAAAATTACTTCATTATTACACAGAAAAGTAACAAAAAGTCACAAATACTGTAAAATAAACTGAAAAATACTTGAAATGAAGAAATGATTATCAAATACTGGTAATTTAGAAAATATTTATATTAGTGACAGACCAAAAATAGTAAAAAAAATTACAAGTGGGATAACAAACATAGTGTCTGTTCTCCAAAGGCATGCTAGCTCATAGAATTTTGCCGCGTAGCCAAATGGGCCAGTGCTTGCCAGCTGAAAACTCCTTCTCCAAAAACTTGTCCTTGTGAAGCTCTTATACAACTTTCACCAATCAGCTGAAGTATATTTGAAGTATAAAGAAAAATTATTCTTACAAATCACAAGCAATTGAAAGGAACATGGATGTAACTATGTCAAATTATAACCATGCAACTTGAAATGTTCTTGGATCTGAACTTACTGATTATTCAAGAGAGAGAAATGCAAAGTTTGCTCCCCTAAAAAAAAAAAAATCAGCAACTAACATTTTGCCATCAAAATGGGCTTGCTGTTCTACTTGGTTCATATTCCTTGTCCATCAAAACTATCTATCTGAATACAAATTCAACAGTGCATACTCTGAGCCCACGGGTGTGAACTGCACAGCAACAGATTGCCTTTAGTCATGTGCCAAGCTAGCGGCCCCGAGATCCACATTCCATAGGTGAATGGGTTCCAGCCCAACACAGATGGAAGAGCCTTTTAAAGCACTAGTGAAGAGAGAGAGAAAAATAAACAAAAAAAAAAGGCTATCTCTTGAGGTGCTCCAGTGGTATGCAGGAAAAAAACGCTGGAGGAAAAGCAAAAACATTCCAGACCATACATTAGCACCAGAGATATCGTTAGTTGAAAAACACGGTAAGCAAATATCTGGGTGAAATATCACCATACAGATTTCTTAATCAACTACTTAAAAGGAACCATGCAAAACAAAAAAAAAAACCAACATGAAAATGGCATGAGGAAGTAAGAAGGTGGCTGTGGTGTGACGAAGTGCAGTTTGGGTAACATGATGCTGCTCGTTTATCACTATCTGTTTGATAAAAACATCCTAAGCACCAGATCACAGCAGCTTAACAGATCCAAAAACTTAGAAAGTTGAGGTAGAACAGTCTTTATACACTTGTCTACAAGGATTTATCTTTCAGAATACAGTTTTTTTGGGTGGATCTTTTATATTTACTAAATAATTAGCTGTGACTGCATAAAACTCAACAGTGTAACCTGTCTATATTGGAATATATTAAAATACACTGATGTGTACAATTCTGAAATGCAACAAAAACCACAGGTTGAAAATTTCGTTGTATTTACTTTGTAATCAGACATCAGAATACATAAAAAATTAGTAGGAGACAAAATTAATGCTACATACAGAAAAAACCTGTAAAATACTTACAGTCTGCATTTTTCAGTGACTGTTTCTTTTTTGACGGTTTGGAGATGACTTTGATCCGTTTACTGAGGAACACACCGATGTCATCACTATTGCCATAGAACATTTTTACTGATAACATGAAGTGCTTTCTCTTGTCTGAGTCTGATATGTATAACGTTTTGGCAGTGCAATAATTCTGTAGGTGAAAACAAACTGTTGTTTCTTCTTTCAAGTCAACCCAATTCCAGAAACTATGCATATTTAATTATGAACAAATAAGAAATCTGATGCAATAGTTTCTAAAACAGATCAGAAACTGCTTTTTCCATCTCTTCCCTATGGATTTCTTTTATAACTACTTTTTAGCTTTGTGAAGTTTAACACCCAACCTCCTTACTTTACAGTCTTTCCAGGACTGGAAAATACGACTGGAGACTACAATTGTGTCAAAGCCATCTCTGAGGGGTTAAGAGCACTGATGAAAATTACATTTGAGTAGAGCCATACAGACAGTACACTGGGCATGCACAAGAGGTTACCTGTGCAGAAAATGTGTTGAGACAAACGTTTATTGAAAGGATGGGAAATCACTCAGTTTTGAAACATGAGGAAGCCACTTTTGGCTAAGTGTTTATGCTAGGTGACAACAGAAGCTCAAAAAAATATCAAAAAGAACTTTTATTATTCTTTCCTATGCAGCAATATATGAAGCATTTCTGGTAGACAGTGTTGGAAATACTAAGTGGCTATAAAATACTGCTTAATAAAACAATCCGCGGAAATGAACAGTTGTGCTTCCAACTGTTTAATTCAACACAAAAACCTTTAAAAAAAAATCTTGTAAGCAATTTAAGCCACAGTAAAAAACAATCTACTAAATTTTTAAGATGCTATTTTAACAGTATTTTTATGCGAGGGGACTTAAAGACCACTTCTAGCAGCAGATGTTCAGACACTTCCATTCAAGCAAGCCAAGGAAAGGGACACAGAGTTTGGTCCAGAAACCAGATTTCACTTAGCCACTGATGCCTACCAAACAACCTAACAGCTTACTGACTCCGCATCAAGAACCTACAAAATTAAAGTTAGTACCTTGTTATGACCTTATGAACTAAATCCACCTATTCAACAGTCCTACGTATTGTTGAGGGATTTTTTTTAAATCACTTATGTAGTATCTGCTACAGTGTAAGAAAAGTTACCAAAAACAAGCAAGGGCATTCCTTGAAATATGCACCATGTAGCTATAATATCCTTTGCAGTAATCTGAGTGATTCATTACAGTTCTTCTACCTTTCCTTCCAAGTTCAGCTGCTGCATTTCTTGGTCGCTGTTTCCTATCCCAATAAAGGCGCAAGGTTGTGATTCTTGCTCAGTGCAACCATCCCGTTCCATTTGCTCTTTTTTTTTCTTCCATCCACTGCCCATAAGATACACACATGGAGGAGGACAAAAGAACCTGAAAATGAGGAACAAGTAATAGAATTACACACAGCTTTCAAGAAAAACAAACTGATGTGTACCCAAAGCTTTCTCCCATTCACATTTTGCATTTGAGTTTGTACAGGCACCCCCTTCATTTGCCCTAAAGATTTTCTAAAAAGCAAATTAAAACAAAACAAAACAAAAACAACAACAACAAAAAACCCCCAACCAAACAAAAAAATTTAAAATAAAAAAGAAGAGGAAAAGCAATGAAAATTCAGCAAGTAGATGCACTGTCACTGAGTATATGACAGTCTGCACCTCTATAAAATGAAAATGCTTACAAACAGATTCTGAAAGTAAGTAAAAAGGCCTTAGAAGTTATAGTCTTTTGGTTTTGTAGGTGCTTAATACGATGCAGCAATTAACACACATAGAACAGTTCCACACACTAATTTAATGGATAACTGGTGACTACAATTTCGAGACATTTAGTGGTTTGTCACTAGCAAGGAGGGAGTCTATTCCATCCAAGCATAAACCTCTCTCCAATTTTTAAATGGAATAATGACTTTTTAAAATCTTCATCAGTAACTATAAAAGATACAGTCAGCAGCACTGACTGTAATCTGTCTAGAATCTACTCAGAGCAACATGTTCAAAACTAAATTCAGCATTATATTGCAATGCACTGGTCTTGAGGTTTCTCTATATTGTTAAAGCCCAAATTGTGAAAATGTTTGGTTTTAGTTAGAGAACAGCGGCAGCATTTTTATCATTAGGATGAAAGATAAAAAAGCAGAATAAGGATATCCACTTGTGAGGTGGATAAGGAGGCGTGAAGAGAGAGACACCTGAAAAAGTTTTTAATTATTCTATTTGCTTCAAATTGGAGAGTAGTCCTTAACTTGGCACTTCTGAAATCCAACATCAACTCCTACCTTGCATAGGTGGGTAGGGTATTTTTTTTTTTAATTTGGCTTAGGACAATGGAATTCCAGGCAGAGGGAACAGGCCCCATGCTGGGGCAGCAGCCAGTTGTGCACCACTGGCAGCCACAGCAGCAGGCAGGAGCGAGCAGGGCGTGGGTGAATTGAACTGCAGGCTCTGAGACACAGAAAAATTACCAGAGGATAAAATTATTCAGTTTCTAAAGTGTCTGTGGGAGTCCTGGGTAGGAGAGGACAGTGCCAGATTACTGGAATGGACTCAATGGTCTTAAAGGTCTTTTCCAATCCTAAATGTTTGTACAATTCTGTTATTTCTACTAAACACCATATAAACCTACATTAGTGGAAGTCAGCTTTAGTGTAAAAATCCAGTCTAAACCACTTCTTCATCTCACCTATTCAGCAGAAATACCTTTATTTAACAGATATAAAATGTCCTTCTAAGTAACAGAATCCATAACAGGTGAAACCCAAGTGCTGTTAATAATACCATAATTAAAGAAATGTAAATATTAAGAATTCATGTAAGTAACTGCAAATATTTGTAGTATTTTCTGTTGATGGACACAAATAATGTATATTCTCTGTCAAAGACACAAACAACTAGATTTCGGTTTACAGCTATTTAAAACGTCTCAGTGCTAATGAACAAAAACTATTGCCTGCAGGCAAAAAACCCCCAAACTTAATTTCATCACAATAAGCCTGAAGTCAAAATTTTTCACTTACATTTGTTCTATTTAAAACACAGCAAAATGGGTCCTATACCAATATCCATTCAGTTGAGGTATCTGTGAACATCTTCCAAAAGTATTGTGGTCTGAAAAAAGGACCACTTACAAAAGAGAACTGTAGAAAGTAGCTCACTACGTGACATCACAATTTCTGCATTTTTAACGTGTCCAAATTAATTTGTGAAGCTGCTCTCCAGATTGCTCTTTAAACTTAATTCTAAACAAATAGAAACACGTTATATTTTCTCCATGTTGATAATACATTTCAGCAGACTTAATTATTTGCTCCTTTTCCCGCCTTCACACTGTTCTGAAGCACAGAAATTTTGATAGAGAATTATGAACTAAGAGAAAGCCACTTGTAGAAACAATCTATTGAAAGTTTAACAACATTTTTTTCATGTGCTTATTGCATCAGTTTTTACTATTTCTATTTCATTCTTTGGGGTAATCATAGGTCATATGAAGGCTCTGGAATCTTTTTTTTCCAACTGAAAATGTAGGATACAGAGAACCAAGGTAACAGGTAGGAAGTTGCCAATTTGCAAAGCAGATGTTTCCTGATGACCTGTCAAGAAACTACATAATAAACCAACACAAAAATAACACTTCCACAGTAGCAGCACAAGAGAATACTTCCAGTAGCCCAGCCACGATGCATAAAGCTAAAATTCGTGGTTATCTGACATTAGAATGGGCTATGGTAATTTTATTGCTCTAAGAATAGAGATTCTGAAATTTGAAAATCACCATGAATAGACTGAGCAGCAACAAATATTAAACAGCACACACTCTGTATCCCTTTTAGATTGCAATTACACCTTTTGCTTCTTATCTTCTATCTGACCTCTGATGCAGCTTCTCTCCTGAAGATGTCGAACAATGCAGAAGGGATATATTTAAGTACACCACGAGTTTCTGTCACATGCTGATTAAATCTTCCCCTTACTACTACAAATTTTTGATTTGAAAACCAGGAATGCATTTCCTACTTTTCCACTGCATTTATTTCAAACACAACAGATGACCTAATTTCCCTCAAATTCTTCTCTACCCAAAAGGAAAAATTACCTTAAGAGGACTTATGTTTGTGAGGGAGACAGTGCAATTACAATGGTCAAGCTTATAAAGGTCATATTAAAAGTACAACACATATATTTACTTTCTACAAATCACTCCACATCTAACTGTTGTTAGAAACCTACTCGGAAGCTCACCTACTGGTTGCTGCAGCTTTCAGTATATTTTAGGGAAACAGAAAACCAAAGAAAGAAAGAAGTTTTAGTTTATGAGAAAATTTTTGCTTAGACAACTGTGGTAACATTAAAAAAAAAAATATTGGGGGAGGTGTGAGGAAGCAAGAGGATAAGCAGGAGTCACATTCTTATTAGAGCAAGGGGTCAAGTGAGGGCAATGACCACAGCCAAGCAGTGTACAGAGCAAAGCAGAGGCCTAAACTACTCTGCCATCCCAGATTGGGGAAATGTGACCATGGTCCTTTAAGAACAATATTTTTCAAATGCAGGTTATGAACTAAGTCCAAGCTTATGAAATGCAATTTTGAGGAGAAGAAGCTTTCAGGTAACATACCACAGAGCTTTGGAATTTTCAAACCAAAATGACACTACAAGACCTTTTCAGCCTTAACAGACATATCCCACTAATTATCTTCTGACAACCTATTTCTGATGAAGAAGTTATACACAAACTAAAAATTAATACCAGCCTTTATTCACAGAGCAATGCTTTGAAAAAAGAAACCCCCTTGTATTCCAAGCATTATAACAGCATAAAGCACATGTGACATACTTACCTTTCTTCCTCATGTACTCTTTTGTATTTATCTTACTGGTTAGAACACAAGAAAGATAAAACCGCAAACTTTTTTCATATCCTTTCTCTCATTTCAGCTTTATTCTAAACCAAGTCCTTTGAAAATCTACAGCCACTAGATGGCAATGAAGACCTTTAAGAAACAAGCTGTAACCCACTGAAGAAGAGGAAACAAACCACAATAATTAAAGCACTCTTTCAAAATTAGAACACAGAAAAAACCCCTTGAAAACTGTAACTTACTGAATGAAGAAACAAACTTTTGAAGCTGAGAACATTTTAAGTTGGGTTAAAACTATGAAAAAGAAGAGTGTGGGCATTCACAATTTGAACGGATTTTCTTACGTAACAGGCTCTTACTCACCCTTCAGGCATAGACAAGTACAGTCTTGGGGCTTTTTACTTCATATTTACAGTTCCAGAGAGATTAACTATAATTTTTCTATCTATAGTGAGTACTATCACTTGCTTTATATTTTTAAGTTTCACAGAGAATTAAAGAAAGTCTCTTTGATATGTATAAAATAACTGCTGGAAACAGGTTCTCTCATAAATATTTCCAGTGTAAACAGGAATGTAAATAGGAATTCCAGTGTAAATAGGAATCTCTTCATGTGAGAGGCTGGTTTTCAGAGAACTATAAAGAGGAAAAGAGAAAAATCACGTCCCCAAAATAAGTAAGGTAATTTATATAAAGTAAATTCCAGTTCTACTGATGGAAATAGGGTAGGATGATGTTTGGTGGAACAAATGAAAATACTCTTCCTTTGACCTTTGATTTACAAACCCTACCTCTCTTTAACCACAAAAGTGACACTGAGTGGGAGACAAAAATTCTTATGAAGTATTAATCTGAGTAAAAAATAGTAAAAAAAAAAAAATTATGTTGCAGGGACAGGTAGCTATGTCTGGTTCTTCTGAACTTGTTCAGAATTTTCAGTACAAGAAGTAATAGTAGAAAATCACATAGGATATAATTTCTTCACTGCATTTGTAGCATATTCTCTTAATACCTCTTCTCTATGCCATGAGAAGGCTGGAATTTTCTTGCTGAATGTGCAGGAAAACAACACAAGGTGTTCCTCTGTGAGGTAAACAACTAACAACTTGATCTAAAAAACACGTGATATCTGTTAGGGATTCCTTCTGTGAGCTACTTCATTACTGGAAGTATAACAACCTGGAATGTCATTCCTGAACAAAACCTATTCCACATTTGTTAGAGCTGCATGACGAGATGCAGGTTCAATGTTTCCAACTTGCTGATACAAAGCAGACTGACTGAACCAGGGTAACAGTTTGGGATACCAGGTCTCTGCAAATACTTCATGTATTTAACATATCCCTACAACATTCTGTTATGGACTCCTGGTTCCTCAGAATAGGCTCTCTGTGATGCTTCTTCTATGCATCTTTAAGTATTTATGATCAGTGTAATTAAAACCATGGGCAGTTTTAAATAAAGCTAACATTGGAACTGATACTATCTAGAAAAGGTCAGAGGATCAACCTCCAAAAAGTAAAGGGCACCCCCACAGTATCTTCTTACACTATAATTTCATAGACTGTTCAAGTGAGGAAAGACCAACCTCCTGTTAAGACTCCAGGTTTAGTAACTCGGTACAGCAAACAGAAACAAGCTGTTACTCATCTGTTCTGACAGATCTGTTCCATCAGACCAACTGGAAACCAACAATTTTTCCATGGCAAGAAAACCAAGCTGAGATTTGTCTAAGGATGCACCCCTTTATTCCAATGGAATACTGTGTTAAATCAGACAATCACCAAAGGAGAAAACAGTATTGCTTCAGGTAAATCAATACAGAGAAAATAAGATACTTCAAGTAGAGAAGCTACCCTAACTTGCCAGGAAACAAGGGGTAGAAAGTAAAATAAAATCAGCTCATGTTGTTGCTACCTGGTTCTGATGCACTCAATGCTCTCCTCAAACCACAGGCTTCTGTTCACAAAGATTTGATTTTTCAAATCCTCCAAGTCATCCTATTCATTTTACAGAAGTATTTGCCTTCAGAATTCAGAGGTTTTTTTATATTCAAAGTGACATTAGAAGGCAAGTTTTTCCTTCGTACCTGTCAATTTCAAATCGGTCAAGCAGGAAGTATGTTTGTCAATTACTCACATTGTTCTGAGACTCCCTTTTCTTAGGAGCCAAAGAGCTAACAACATCCACTAAGGAATTAAATATATCAACAAACAGATGAAAAATCATTAGGTGCTAGAGTGTAAAGGATGAAGCAGTGAAAACCATGGGGTAAGCCCTGGGAAAGGCTATGCTCTCAATAACAAGAGCACTATCCAGAGAGCAGGCACACTCAGTTCAGGGTATTTGATCAGAAATTACAGGAGCTCCTTCACTAACAGCTGTAAAAGAAGATGCAGCCAGAGCATTCTCTAGCTAATCAGCAGTGATAACATTTAAACTCAGAATAGCATGTAATACAAATACACCAGTAGGGCTCACAGTCTTTAGATGAACTGTGCCTTGAAATCCAAAACACTTCAGTCCTTTAAACTTCTATATGTTCACACTGTTTAGGCTCCGAAGAGAGGTCTCAGTTAATGGTAAATATGGAAAAATATGCAAGCACAGACCAACACACTCGTCAGGAGTAAATATCACCTGAGTCTCTACCAGTTGAATGACTCTGAAAGATGACAGTCATCCAACAGGAAACATGAGGCACGAAGTCTTAAGTTCAGCTAAAGCCTATCCCTGAGCTTCTTATCACCTGGCTTCTTTAACTAAAAAACATTAACTTTGGGAAGTGCACGGCTAATATGAAAAGTCAACTCAAAAAGGAAAAAAGTCTCCTTTCATTAATGTTACTTACAGACAAGTATGAAGAATTCTCAAACTAACCTAGAAAGTCTCCATCCACGTGACAACAACCTGGAATTGTGTTTCTGTGATGCCTATTTAAACGAGGCCACACTAGGTGAGATCTGCACTGTCTACAGCACAGTGTTTTCAACAGGGTATTTCACCATCTACTAAGCCTCATCAAAACACTGAAGGCAATTATTACGCCATGCGAAGTTTATTAACAGCAAGGATTTTCCATGACCTTGCAACAAATGAGATTTAAAGACTTCCACCTCTTGTTCCAGTTTGTTTAGTTTTTTTTTTTAGGTTCTATATTTATTTGAAAGAGATGTCAAATTTAAGAAATAATCCCTTTTGTAACTTGAATTCTTAAATACAAAAATAGTACAAACTAACTTACTCTTTAAAGATCAAAAATTACTCAGATTATATACATGTCATAATGAAGTCCCATGGAAAACATGAAATTTCTCCATAAAAACAGCTATGAAATAGGTTTCTTCCCATAAAGATGATGTATGCAAAACAACTCACTTCAGAAATGGTACTGAATGTGAAAATGGTAAAAACTTCACTGGCCGGTTGCATAAAGCAATGTTAAATTCATTTTGCTCAGTCCAGAAATATAAAGAAATAAAGGGCACATTCTGCTATAAATAAAACAGAAGCAATTAAAAAAAAAAACTCAAAAGAAGAAAAAAGGATAACCCTAATTCATCATTAAGTTTCACTAAGTACCTTAGGGCACACATGATCCAAGGGTTTAATAACAGGCACTTTTCTTTATGCTGATAACAACAGGACAACATGACTGATCCTGACAGTCTGGGAACTAGCAGAACAGTAACGGAGACTGTATACGTGGTATGCTAAAACTTAAGAAAAACTAAAATACTTAAACTGAAGAAATGAAAGCCTAGTATGTATGGCAAGAGGCAACAGGCAGAAACTGATGCACAGGAAGTTCCATCTGAATGTGAGGAAGAACTTCTTTACTGTGCAGGTGACCATGCACTGGAACAGATTGCTCAGAGAGGTTGCCGAGTCTCCCTCACTGGAGATATTCAAGAACCATCTGGATTCAATCCTGTGCAATGTGCTCTGGAATGACTCTGCTTGAGCAGGGAGGTTGGACCAGATGACCCACTGCGGTCCTTTCCAACCTGACCCATTGTATGACTCTGATTTCACCCTTTCATTTCATACCCATACCAGAACAGCAATCATTTCACCACTGTGCTACTTGATAATCAACATCCGAGCATTCTGGTCATCTTTTGCCAAGCTCTGAAAGTCTCATTTGACACGCTTCCATTTTTGAAGAGGTGAATCTGAGATATCTTTCTTGAACAAATGCAGTTGTGCTGAGATAGGACACTTGAATGCACCTCAAAAAAAAAAATGGTGAAAGAATGCCTAGTTCTAGTTAGCAACTGTTTCAAGCAGTGAGAAACCAATGACCAGTTTGACAAACATTACTAGTGCTTACGTAATGTATGTGCCACAGTGACTTTACAGCACCAAGTGAAGTACACACATATATTCAAGGCAAGAGGAATCTACGGCAATACTATGAAATGCACAGAGGCAATTTCATGAACTGTTACCGAATAAAAATTTGAATCTTTGCCCTGGATACTTCAGAACACTTATGTAAGTTTTCCAAACAGTAATGAAACTTTTAACAATCAAAATTAAACACTTTATCTTTTTATTTTCATCCCACTATTGATGCAATCCGTTCTCCAGAATAATGACACGCAGGACAGCTTTGAAAAATGTTCCTACCCTTAGGAACTGCTGTGGCCTCAAGAGAACAAAGTTACAGATACACTGTTTAGAAAAATCACTTCCTTATCTGCAGGCACACCCCTCATTTTTGAGGAGTAATATGCTTAACTCATCTGCAGTGGTAAGTTAACTATGCAACTCTTGAATGACAATACAATCTGAGAAGACAACCAGAGGTCCCTATATTGTCAGGATAAATCCTTCTGGCTGTTGAGTTTGTTGCTATGGGTCAAAGTTATCATTTACTGATAGTACAGCCCAGCACTGCAACCCCTTTGCATTTAAACATGGAAGAGAGCAAGAGGGCTGTGCATCTATACAGCAGATACACAGCACATTTGTCGGCTTTGTGCGCTTCCTCCTTTTTCACTGACTTCCTACTCGAGTCACATCAAGAATTGCACAAAGACCCAAAAAGCACTTTGAGTAAATAATTCCATAGAGCTGGACACTGCTTGAAAGAAAGGACTTGAGACAATGGCTAACAGAAAAAGCAGCACATACTGAAGAACAAATACTCAGGCACAGAATACTGAAGAACAGGTGAAAATACAGCCTGTACCTCTGTGATTCAGAAAGTCAGCAGAAAGTGTGACTTAGATAAGTAGCAATACACTGAGAAATCTGCACATTTAATTCTAACATTCCTGTTTTTCTAACACTGTCACATATGTGACATGTCTTAAACCTCTAATGTCAGAAAGCTGTAAAACCTTACTGATGTAACAGGACTTACACAACAGTGGCAAAAGAAAGGTTAAAACTTCAAAAACATTAATGTGTTAAATATGTAGTCTTTTGTGTGGTGAACAAATAATAATAATAATACAAAGTATCTGAAAAATAACCAAATACTGCACTACTTCTGTGAAATGTAAGTTAGAAAAACATCACTCATAATTAAATAGTGTTCTTATTTCATCAAAAGATGACTAGAGACCTGCATATGAAGGACCATCCTATTTGCTTGTACTAGTCATGCAATAAACACATCACACAGACTACAAGAGAAGCCTGCACAAAAAGCACCCCTGAAATTCTTCAGGAAAACACTCCTCTATAAATAGCCACTGTGGATCACCTTATTTACTCCAGACTTAAAATGCAACGTTTAAAATTAAATCCATTTCACTTCAATGGAAGAAAAGCTTCACCCACAGATAGGGAACCTGTTGGTAGAAACGGGCATCACCCCACTGAATGCCACAGGTTTGCAGCACTTGTTACATAATTAAATGATTTATGAGAAAGTGTTTTGTTTCGTGTTTCTTCAGACCACTCTGCACCCTGAAGAATTCTGCAAATTATGCACCAGACTACACACTATAGATTCCCTGGCTGGCAGCTGTAGAGGCAATTCAGGAAAGCATAAAGCCTTACCTTTTTTCATTCCCATATGATTTCTGCGCAACTTTTGCATGGAGTATTAGCACTGTTTGGTCACCTCGCTCCTTCAGGTAGTTTCGCATTGCTTCCCTGAAAATTAAAAGACAATATAAGCTTTGAAAGTTCTTCTGGTTTTGTTTATAATTAGAAGCCCTGAAAGACAGTTTTAGGAGAAAAACCCCAAACACCTGAAAAAACAAGGCAGCAATCATTAACAGGGTCAAGATGTGTTTGCTTACTGTTTAAGACAACTACACAGGAAAAAGAAGCAACTATCTTGCACGAAACTAGCAATAGGGGTCTGTGATAATTTTCAATTACTACGTTTTCCAGAAATAAAAGACGCTTGTGTCAAATTGTACCAATGCCAATCACTACACAATGTTCAAAGTCGTACTGCAGGAAGTATGATGCCACAAATATTTGATTAGAACATACTTTATTGATTCAATATTTTCTTCATGAACAATTTAGTATCTCATGATATCGACACATTGCTTAAGTTTTTTAACTAAATCAGTGCAATGTTTATATAGAAACTTTCTTTTGGTTGTGAAGAGAGTAAGGAAAAGTTAATTTCTTCAGTTTATTGTTTCATCTTGTTTTCTAGAGAAAACTTCCACTTCCTGCATACGAGGTTAAAAAAATTAATTTTTAAACTTTTCTATTGTTCATCATTCCTGTAATGACAGACGTCATATAAATGCTGTAATTACCTCAAACACACCAACAGCAATTCCTCGAGAGAACTGCGAGAACAATACACCCTATCATTCTTCTGCATAATATTCTAACTGTTCATTAAGCAGCATGCCAGATCCAACACCCTAGGGATTAGCTGTGCCGGAATGCTGGCAGAAACACTTTTAAGTTCCTGAAGGAGTTTCTGCGGGTTGAATGCCCACCAACGCACTCATTTTCAAAGTCCTCAACTAGAGAAACAAATTATGAATTTATCAGGAAGTTATATGAACGGATTAAATTCCAAACAAAGGGAATTTTTCGCTTGGTTGGTTGAATTTTTTTGTTTGGTTGGTTTGTTTTGGTTTGGGTTTGGTTTTTTTTTTTTTTTGTGAATGGCACCAACTGTTGAATTCCCTTTGGACAGACCTGGAAAAGCAAACATTTCTAGTGGAAAAAATGATGGAAGATAAAAGGCAATATTTTATTGACAAGACTTTTTCCAAAAGAAATCTCCTCATACAGTTTCATACAGCAAAGCAAGTACACTGAGTCGGGGTCGGGTTGGACAGTAACAATCCAGCTTTGCCAAGGGTGTTTTGCAAATCTTGCGTTTGTCATGGCTGCATGAGACATGATTAACGTCTGCTGGTCAGTGTGCAGATTTTCTGTCTAAACAGCAGGATATAAGAGCAGACAAAAGACTTCAATTACTGTTTTAAATTTGGACACTAACTTGATCTACTTATATTTGACATTGGTAAAACTGATGTTTATCCATGAAAGCACAGCTGGAAGAACTGCCTCAAAGCAGACAGACTTACCTATTTACAACTATTGTTTAAGAATATATTTTAAAACACAAAACATAATTCACTGTGAAATTATTATTACACACTTCATTATGATATATATTAGCTGCATTTGTTTAAAAACTTTTAATCTGACAATTTGAAATACTCTATCAAGAGTACTGTCATACTAAATTAAGAACATCTGTCATATTAAGAATTTTTGACTTTACTACTAAAAAAAAAAAACAAACACTCAAACCCAGCAACCCATGCAGAAAACCACTAGGTGCTATCTAACCTTTATTTAGCATTTTATGAGGATGAAATTTTGACTTTTCTACTGGTCTGCTGTGGATCTGAACAATCCAAGCTCCTCGGAGAACTAGGAGTGCTCCCCTCCAACCCCTCACACTGATAAAAAGAACACATAACAACTATAATTCTTTTTCACATTATTTTTCATTATTAAATCTTAAAACCCTTCATGAAGGTAGTACTTTTATAGCTTACATCTAAAACCAACTTGCACAGTATGAACAAATTGTTATTCTGCTGGAGCTTGCACGACAATGAATAGATTATTAGCCAAACCAGACTGTCTTTACACAGAAAAACCCACAATAATTCTCCAATAATTGAACTAAATGCTTTTAAGGGTTTAGAGACGCATTTTACAGCATTACATAAATCAGTCTTGAAAATCTGTGTGACAGTTTGTTTCACTTCAGCAGGAAAAAAGTTAGGTTGCTTATTTCCAGCCTCTATCAGTACAGAAAGGCTCTACAAGCTGCTGCTTTGAAGGATAGCGAGTACTTCCCAGATGCCTACCCTGCACTCACACCAAAGAGTACCTAGCACACCTAGTACCTAAAATCCTACACGTGGAATTTACAGTAAAAAACCAGAGTAAAAAGTTAAAAGACCTTTCACTCAATTATTTTTGTTGGTTTTTTTAATTCACGGAAGATCAATCCTATGAGCAACTTCAGGGTGATATTAACAAGTGTTACTACTAAAGATGGAAAGCAGTTAATTCCTTAAAACATTGTATCTTCAAATATCCCTGAAGACTGGCAGGCCAACAGCCAGGTTTCTTCAAACTTTAAGTCAGTACAGATCAATTTGTCATTAAAATGAAGTTTAATGATGACAGAAGCTAACCTGAAATTTACCCAGAAATGCAATGAGACAGATACTCGTAAAACAAAATGTAAACGCTCCCTGCCCTAAGCCCTAACATAAGGCATCATTTCATTCAAAACAGAGGTGAAGTCAGAGTGACAAGGGGCTTCCTCTATTATCACAAAAAACTACAAAACAAATGGCATATCTTTTTTGCTTTCAAGCAAACCATGGATTTTAGAGCCTGTAGCTATTTATAATGGGCTCAGTTTGTGGCATGGAATAATAAATATTCGCATAGACTGTGTTACAGCAGTTTGAAAAAAAAGGTGACCACTTAACAGCTTCTGGTGTAAATACTTCCAAGGCAGACCAGAAGCAAATCAGGCATTGTGCTCCAGTCACTCTAAGCAGTTTTCAGAATGGATTGATTGGATAGTATTATTTGATACTCTCTGACTGTTTGGGCTTCACTCAAAATTGGTTAAGATCACTCCTTGACAGCACTGTGTTCAATTCTGGAAGCAAAAAGTGTTACTTTACACTTTTAACCAAAAAACAAAATCAGCTCATTCCTGGTGATTTAAAACTAAGCAGACACACATCCTACCAAAAAAATCTACAACAACTGATGTAAAGCCAACACCATCTCTAAAAATGTCTTTTGGGTTTCATATTAAAAACAAGCCACTCTGTTTGAAATTGTATTTCTGGTTAATGATTGCACATATAATAGAAAAGCTTTGATATTTATAATTCCAGCATTAGCAAGCCACAAATTTTTCACTTAGAAATTCTTCTGAGAATGAAAAGGATAACTTCAGAAAATTGCTAAATACAGAGTTTCTTTAACGCTTACCTGGTGAGCCGTTTCGGTTGAGGTCGCTCTCCAAATTTCCTAGAAAAAGAAGAAATTCCTAATTTAAAATGAAAGGATTTAATCATAATTTTACAGTGAGATACAATCCCAATTTTACAATATTTGAAAGTGTATTGGAATTTGGTGTCTTTTCTTTGTAATTTCCTAGATAGATCTCTATCAAAGTATTAACCACCTCCTCACAACAGCTTTTCCTACAACAGCAGAGGGTTTTAGTTGGAACAGTACATAATTTTCTTTGTTAATTCACAGTATCTCTCAGAATTGCTTTTGAAAAGTTCAGATACCACAGGAATGTAAAAAAACAGGAGATCTTTGCTACAGAATTGACCAGAAGTGCCAACAACAAGCAGTTATTATCAACATACAGAAATTAACAGACATATCTCTGAGTTGACAAATCACACTGAATGCTTCCTATCAGGACAATTTCACAAAAATCTGTTTTTCATTCATGACTTCTTATGAAAAGGATGACAACGTATTTCATAAATGCCAGTACAGAATTATAGGAAAAATCTATTTCCTATGGAATTAATTCCTATGGAATGCTGCTAAGCTTGATCCATAAATAGCCTGCTATACAGTCAACGTTTTTTAGCCATAAAGTATTTTGAGAAAGCTGTACTTCCTTCAGTGCTTTAACACTGTTCTTGAGAGAGAAACAGCAGGTTAACTTTCCACAAAAGTCTTTATTTTACACAAGACACCAAATTTACACACTGCAGAAACATTTATATTATCAAAAACATCCTCAGATTAAGCCAAGATGGTTAGGTAAAAGATCTGAAAAAAGGAAGACCGTACCCAGCTACATACATCTGCTCAACCTGGTAAGGAAGTATAACCACAAGCTAAAATGATGACAGAGAGGAAAAAGAAGAGAATACAAAAACCCACAAAACAAAAACAAAGCAAAACAAAAAGGCAGGCTTATCTTAACACCTTTCTATCTAAAAATAAACTGAGAACTAAGAGGCTGTGCTTTTGGTGCCAGTGTTCATAAATATCTCTATGATTTGCCAAACTGTTTCTTAAGTGGATATATCTTTCCCTTTATGCTCCCTGGATAGGGAAAAGAACCATCTCCTACTATTTCCCTACAACAGTGTTGTAGGCTCCGTAAGACAACAAGAACATGATCACTAAGTGATGTGAAAGGAAATTCCCCTGTCCATGCAGTGGATATGTCCTGGACTCTACAGCCACTGGCGGTGGAATGATTTCATATATTCCAATTTAATTTCAGTAATTCTAGAAATATACAAATGTATAATTACATAACTATTACCATTTACAGAGTTGAGCAAACTAGCACTCTCCTGAAAAGACAGTGGTAACATTTAGAAAATTTAAAGTTATTTTTCAAGACTTGAGAAATTAGTCTTCTAAAGTACTGGCAGTTCACTCTACACAGAGGAATTGAATAAACAACATGAAGCCAAATTATTTTTTTTCAGCTTAAACAATGAAATAAAAATTTGTTTTTCCAACCAGACAGAAGTTCCTTTCATGTTTTACTTTACTGTTGTCAGTATACTGTTCACTTCTCTGACTTTATTTTAACTTTAAATGAAACAACGAAACCAAAACTCTTGCTGCAAGATTTGTTTTTATGTATTTTAAATTTTGAGATGTACTGGACGCAAACTTCATTTATCTTTTTCTCTGGGGTATGTATTACTGCATTGTCATATTTGTAATGCAGAAAGGTAAATAGAAACCCCAAACAGCTTTGCAGTTTGGCAGCGAGGAAGTTACATCCAAAGCCTTCCTGCTTCTAACATTTATCTTTTCAGGATATGCCTAGCTTCACCTCCTGAGCACACCCTGTGCCTCAGATTTTCCCTGGATAACAGTGTGAGTAGGTGTGTGTATCCCACCTCCCCAGTACCATCTGTGAAGTTGCAGTTTTCCCCTGAAGACTCAGGTTCATTCTGTCTGGCAGAGGTTTGACTGTCTGTGACTCACTGACTAGACAACAGATTACCTTTAAGCAATACTCTCCAGGCAAAAAACATCCCTATGGATTAGCTCCCTGCTTTTGAGCAGAACTACAGTCTTTGTTTCAATCCCTCTGTGCACCTCGATTCACCAAGAAAAAACAGTGAGTTACTTATTTTGGAGCAAAGAAGGCACTGTGCACACCACACTTCCTTGTACTGTGGCCAACAGATCCAACCCAAGGTGAGGACCTGAGTACATCAGAAAACCAAAAAAACCCTTACGGACAAAAACCTTACACGGCCCTAAGGCAACACACACCTATGCAGAACTCTTGAGTGCAGGAGACACATTCCCCTTGCACATATGCTCATTGTTAAAAAGAGTTTTATTAACAAAGCATCTACACAACACAGTTGCAGTTATTTAGAGAAATAAACTTCATCTTCTTCCTTAGTCAAATACTGAATATACAGCACAGGAGAGAAGTACCAAAATCCCCATTCTTCAGAGAGAGAGCTGAAGCACTGAGTCACTCTGGAGATGCACAGGGTAAACTCTGATCTGATGCTCGGTGTAGTACCTTTCTAAATCACACACAAGCTTTCCCTGGTCTCCTCCATCCAAAATAAAGTTAATAACGTCACTGCAGTCAACTTGTGAACACATATAAACGCTACCCTTAGCAACACAAACCTTCCAAAGAGATGATGTAAAGTAAATGGGGCAGATCTTTTGTTATTCTTTCAACATACATTAGAGGGAGAGGTAGAATAGGAGGACATTGCATCTTGATATTTACTTTAAGTCCCATTTTTAACTGTTTCTAAATTAATTCAGCTATTTTTCCTCAATAATGTTATCACAACAGATAACTCATGGTTATGTACCCCAGCTATGGTGTCAACAAACAGCACTTTCCTCTACCATCTCAAAATCATTTCAAAGATCCCATAAATATTCACCTCCATAGTTAAGCAGCAATAGTCAAAGAAGTTAGAATTTTCAAAAAATTATTAGGAAAGGAATAGGAAATGGAAACATCACCATGTCATGGCATTATTCTGCCACACCCCCACAATTCAGAAAACATGAAGCAGTGGAAAAAAGTTATCTCAAGATACAAAAGATACCACAAAAGTCAGTGTGGGTAATCAACAGTTTTCATATGCAATTGGCTAAAACCCCACCCTTCAGTGAGAGTGAGAGCACGAGAGAAAGGCGACAAACTGATGCAATGACATAACAGCCTAATAAAAAGTATGCAAAATGCGAAAAGGAGATGGTTATTCTCTGTCTCACAAACACAGGAAATGGAAAATATTTCTAATATCTGAAAATTTGATTTCATAATTTTTTTTTTGTCCTTGCTCTATAAGTATTGTTAAAACTAACATGTGAAACATATTGCTAGAGTATATTGTGGAGGCTGAAAGCAGAAGTGGACTTACAAGATTAAACAGAAGTCTGCTACAGAACTCCATTAAGTATAATGACCTATTTTACAACTTTGTTCTCAGGAAAACCTAAACTATGTTCTACCAGCAGCAAAAATACATTACAAGACAAAAAACCCAAACCAGTCTATATTTATCCTGTCTTTCATATTCTTTCCTTATTCATCCATTACTAATGACTAGCAGGCACAGTCCAGCATCCTATGAACCAAAGCAGCAACTGCATCCAGGACGTCAGATTTTCAGTCACACTACAACACTCAGATATACAAACTAGACACAAAAATTAAAAAAAAAAAGGAAAAAAAATAATCACACGCATTTCATTTAACATGAAAGTGCAAGAAACACATTACATGTATGGTTTTGTACTAAATGACAGACATCACACAAGCTGTGATTGTTGCTATTTCAAACTTTCATATTTGACTGGCATGTTGAAAAAAGAGCCAGTTCAGACACTCCAAGGTTACCTGTCAGAGATGACACAGACTGCAACACTTTTCTTGCGTAGGTTTTCACTGGCTTTCACTGTTACGGAATTTCTTTTTATACTGAGTATTTCCATTTCTCCTTTCTTTACATCTTGAAAAGATTGATGGATAACAAAAATGTGCACGGGAGGAAACTAAAAATATATCATAGTTCTATTCCCACAGTAGTTATTAGACAAGGTAAATATATATAATTTGAAATCCTAATTACAAGTTATGTATCATTATACCTGAATGCTCACCAGGTCTCTTTCCTTTCCTCTCCTGTTTTTTTTTTACTATCGAAGACTAACTGCTGTTTCAGGTGTCCTCTATGGGGATTCTGGACATACAATCAAGTTGCTGTTTCATTCACATCAGTTCAAACTCTATTCTATTAGTATTCTCTAAGACCCTGCATTGGAAATATGAGTGCAAGCATCAGTCACACCATAACCACTTGCTCTTGGATCAAGTTATACTTGTCCTAATAATTCTTTTCCCAGTCCCATGTTTTCTCCAACCACTAGTTAGTATTCTATTGTTTCATGTATTTTGTCTTCTCATGCTTTGCATCAATTAATTTCACTTCCACATTTTTGCACTGTAGGCATAGCTTTTCTCCCGCATCATGTCCCAAATTATTCTCTTTTCAAGTCCGTACTTCTCATTTAGCAAGTCCCAGTTTGACATTTAAACCTCTTTTCCCCATTCACAAAATGGAAGTGAACATAATCTTTTTCTTTTTACCTCTTTATTGCCCTTTCAAGTAACTATGAAAATGAACAAGTGCACTAACATTAATCTTATAAGTACAGTAGCTAGTTTTACTCAAACTTTTAATATTTTCAGGTTAGGTAAACACATGGCAAAATGTAAATTTCAAATTTTTATGGACAATAGCATGTCAAAATCCTTGGGATTCCTAGTTCAGATACAACATGTGCTATACTGTAATTTTCTATGGCTGCAGGAGGATGAATTTTCACTGTTTCCATCATGTACATAAAGGAGCACAAAGAAATCTATCAGTAGTTATATGCCTCTACTACAAGTACCAAACTTATTTTCTGGTGATAACTATTTGGGCTGAATGTTGTTCAACAGTTCTATGTGTCAAGTCAATTTTGAATGGGAAAATTAACAAATGAAAAGTAAGCACAACAATTTTGTCATCTGCAAGAAAAAATATTATGAAAAAAAAAATCTCTACAGAAATTACATGCTATCCCATCCTCAACTCTGACTGCAGATCTGTGGCCACTCAGCTCCAGTCACAACAGCTCTAGCATCCTCCTGCCTGGAATATGAACTTTAAATTTTTCTGGTATTGGTCTTCAGCCAACAACATCCTTTTTACAGTCCCTGAGAAAGTCCATTCACCTTTACTTACCGATCACAGAAGCCTTGAAAAAATATTTCCACAACATTCAAATAGAGACAAACTTCAGCAATTAGAAATTCTATCTTCACTTGGCTTACAGACTGACACATTTTGGCATCTAGTAGAAATAGCCTGGATCTTTTTGTAAATAATGCTCTCCAGAGAAGCAAAAGGCAAAAGGGAGTTGTCAAATCTGACTACAGCAGGAACAACAGCTGAGCTGAAAGTGAGTGTATTGGAGAGGCCAACATGGGGAGAGTAGCAGAAACAGTGTGGACTAAGAATGGGAAGACATAAGAATTGCTCAGTGACAAAAATGGATCTGAGAACACTATGGGCAATGGGGTACCAGAAAAGCCTGTAGCAAGGCAAAACATTCTGCTTTAACACCAGAATATACAAAGACTGGTAAAAATACACTACAGTTACTGTTTTCTGTGTTGACTTTTTTGTGACACAAGTTTTCCTGGTGTCTTAACATTGAAAATAAAAGCAAATACTTGCCTTACCCTGAAGAATCCAAAAATATATTATATAGAAACAGGCTGCCCAGAGAGCTGGTAGATGCCCTATCCCTGGAAACATTCAAGGTCCAGTTTGACAGGGCTCTGAGCAACCTCATCTAACTGAAGATGTTGTCCTTGCTTCACTGCAGGGGATTTGGACTAGATAACCTTTAAAGCTCCCGTTCAAAACACACTATGCTATGATTCTATTTTACAGTTATAGCAGATATCCATGTGTTGAGATCTATTTTCTTTTTGACTTACATGAGTGTGAAGAGATCAGTGCTTAACTGCCCAGTAGGCAACTAAACACCACTCAGATGCTTATTTCCCCCTGCCTCCACACAATTGAAGAGAAAAGCATGAATAAAGAGCAAGAAAACTTGTACCTTGAGATAATAAAATTGTTTAACAAACAAAAGAGAAGTGGAAGAAGAGAGAAACAATGAGTCAAACACTCACCACCTCCCATGAACAGATCGATAACCAGTCTGTTCCTAAACAAAAGCCAGGTAACCTCTCTTAAACCTCCCTCCTCTCCAGTTTATTGCTGAGCATGACATTATAAGGCAAGGAATATCTCTTGCCTATTATGGGTCATCTGCCTGGTTGTGTCCCAATATCTTGTACACCCCTCAGTCACTGTGGGGGGAAGGACACTGGGCAGAGCGAGAAAGAGAGAAGGCCTTGACGCTGTGCAAACATGTTCAGCAAGAGCTAAAATATCAGTGTGTTATCAACACTGTTCTGGTCACAAAGAACACAGCATCGTAACAGCTGCTATGAAGAAAATTAACTCCATCCCAGCCAGACCCAGTGAAATGAGAAAAAAAAAAAAAAGGATGCATTCGGCACAGGCAACAAGTTTCCTGTTCATTGGAAAAGTTTCACCCCCAAATGTCTGACTGCCAGACCATTCCCCACGGGACATACACACTTGCTGGTGCTTTTGACTATCTAGCGAAGGCCTAACATCATTCCCAAACAGCGAAATGAATTCTCTATTAGTCCTGTTATATCACAGCACGTCACAGTATTTGCTGCAGAACATACTAGAAGAACTCTTTAATAAGCTACAAGAGATGACTGTAATACCTCAGTATGGATTTTGGGAACAATCCCCAGACAAGTGTCACAAGGAAACTTCCCTGGAAGGAAGTTACTGCTCAGTTCAATGGTTTCAGTTCTGTCTCCTGTAGCACAAATGTCTCAACACTGTCACAAATAAGATATGGCAATCACTAAACCAGGGCAGTATAAGACCCAGAGACTCTTGGAGTAGTAACTCCCACTTGCCCTAAATAAAGCTGTTGAATAAACAGGTTTTGAGTCAAATACAGAGAGTTGTGCACAGGCTTGCCGGTGGCTTGAGATGATTAGGAATACTAAATTAAATACAGAATATAGTGGCTAAGGGAAGTTTTTACTTCCCCAGAGGAGATCCAAGGGAAACAATGCTTCAAACAGGGGTTTAATGAAAAGAATTTCAGACTTTTACACAGTCTCTAGAGACATTTCAGAATACACTATGAAATTCAGAAAGAAAGAACCTAAGAAAATCTGACCTCTGCTCTCCAATGATACAAAGTGACAATGAAGTTAGGTGAGTGGCTCTAGTTAAGTTCCAACCCTCACTGTAACAGGGCCTATTACTTTCTACCATATGAAACAAAAATACTTTTCAAAGAATTATTTTCAAGTTGCTTTGTGATCAGTTACCAGAAACCTATTAAACTACAAGTCACCAGTATGAGATCTCAAGGTTTACCTGGTCTACTGAAGTTATCCAAGATTCAGGAAAGTGAAATACTGAGGTTTTCATTTAAAGTTTGAGGATTAATATAGAAGTATTCCTTTTCAGTTGCTAACAGACATCACCTGAGAAAAGCTAAAAGAGATGGACTCAAGTAGCACTCTGGGACTCTATTTTCTCTTTTTCTTTTAATTCTCTATCCTCTGCCCATTTCCAGCTTCAGCTTGTTTACCCCAGGCAAATTAGTGAAGAACTGAAGAAGCACTGAGAAAAGTTCACACTCATGGACATCAAATACGCTTAAAATTATCCAAGCCAAGATATGCACCAGTGCCCATGTACAAGACACACTGAATTGTTCTCAGAAGCAACCTCTTAATTTGCCATTTGTTAGATATGTTTAATTCAGATTAAACAGCACACTACAGCCTACATGGTAAGACTCAGTTACCCCACATCAGACTGGTTTTAGTTTTGCAGATTTCTACATTTACGACAACATGTTACACCAACAAAAGCAAAGCAGCAGATGTACATTTTAAAACACAGGACTTTTCTGTTAATGAAGGTATATTTTCTGGTGCACGCGTTTTGGCGAAGACAAGATGCATATACTGAAAATATTTCTGTGCATTCACCTACAACCATAGTCTATTACAAACATTTTAGAGCAAAACTCCCAAGGGAAAAGATCATCTGTCAGTAGGAAACATTATCCCATGTGGTAGTTTCACAGACCCAAAGAGAATTCCTATGTATTCAAAAAGTTGACTATTTATGATCCAGCATGAGCTGGCATATAAGACCACCACAAAATTTCATACAGTGGTTTTGATTTACATTACTTCTAATATGCTTTTTGTTGGAGCTAACTGATGCATTGGATTTATATAAGTGTACCTTATTCCGCATAGATATCCTTTATTTTTAAGTGAAGCTGAAAATAGTGCACTGCTATGAATTGTCAATGGCAAAAATGCACAGCTTAAAAAAGTGATGTCCTACAGATTTAACACATGACTGGAAAAAAAAAAAATCAAAGCACCTAAAGGACACAATTTCTAAGAGATTAATGAAAAAGACATATAATTGCATATATGAATTCAGTCAACATGGAAATAAACAGAAGCAATTACTTATGCTCAAACAGAACATTTCACATTTATCTTTTCCAGGGAGGAAAATATTAAATAAATGAACCATACAAATGGCTAAAACAAAGCCTTCAGAAGGAAAATTTTATCTTCTCAAAAACAAAAATGGTTTCAATATCCACAAGTCTGATCATTATGGGAAACAGAAGCAGTCTTACTACCAGTAACATTCAGCACTAAACAAACACCACACTGGAAACACAAACCAAAAGAACTAAAATAAACAAGCTTATATTTTCAGAAGAAAGGACAAGTGATGAAGTAGTTCTTCTCTCAGCCACTTTATACTCCACAGCCTGCAATTCCACACAACCTTCATTCTTCACAAAGTTCTGAGCACATTTACTTTTCTCAGGTTACCCCCCCTCCATGTCCCACAAGATTTTGGGGTTTTTTGTAGGTTGTTGTAACTTAATGCCATACATAATGACCAGTTTACCCTGTGTCCCTAATTACTGTGGCTTTATCTGTGTAGCATCATAGAGTAAGCAGTTTTTAAATCCCTAGACTACTCATATCCTAAACATTCTACAGTCTTGTTCTTTCTACAGTATCACACACCTGAGGCACAGAAACTGCTGAAGAAATGACACCTCTCTCCCTGTTGTTCCCTGCAGACACAACTGTGTTCATAAGCACGATCCTTCTGATGCTGATGAAGTCACCAAACAGATCGGCAGTTTCCAGCTCACCCGTCACCCGCAGGCTGGTTCATCCCTCAGGACGAACACTCGCACTAACAGAGTCACGTGCAGCCACCAAATTGCTTTCACTTTTACCTGCCAGCAGCACTTAGGCCCTGATTATCATTAGGGTGCGTACCATAATAAATATTGCCATAAAGATTTCATCCTGAAGATCAGGAGTTGAACTAAAAGCTATCTCATTTTTTAAAATAAATACAGTTTGCATATTCACGTACAAAGAACCAACTTTGACCAATCTGCTTTGAAATATACTGACCCAATGTACCCTCTTCCTTATCCATCCTACAAAAGGAGATAAAATTAATTAAAACCTCACCAATCAGAATGTCTAAGGAACATGAACAATGCTAGCACTTCTCCTACTCCTAAAGTTCCTTTCTCCTCTGTACAGAGCAAATGATGGGTGGTCCAACTGCACTGTGACTCTTTGGAAGTAGGGAGCACAGCAGCCCCTGAAATCATAAAACCAGAAAGTTTTTGATCAATACACAAAACATTTCCCCTCTTCAACGAAAAGAAACACCAAAAAAGACCCACCTGCTCCAGGGTGAATGGCAGCAACCATGCACTATCATATCTTTGTACTGCATTATCCTGTACTGCTCCCAACTATACCTAAAGAATTTTAAGTCTTCCAACACAGGGAACATATTATGTGTTTGAAACAAGTCTTCCGCTCTACAGCACTGTATACAATTTTGGCACTATATCAAAAAATACTGACAAAAATACAACAGAAAAGGCTCTGCTTCATTTAGTCACGCCCTCTCATTGCAAGTCACTGGCTCAATTAGAAACTCCCTCTCCCTTTTCTGATCCGCTTTCATCATCCCACATTGCTTTCATTATTGTCCTCTCTCTTTTCCAATCCCCATAAAATCAGAGAACCACAACTGAAATTTAAATACAGCTTGCTCCATATCAGTCAACAGGCTCACTTCCAAAAAACGTATAGAAAGTTAAAAAATTCACTTCTTTATAGCAGTCTACCTACATTTGGAAAAAAACTTCATGCGGTCATCACTATGCCTGTATAAAAGTCAAAGGTCTGGTCCAAACAGGACATAATTTTAATCCATACAGAATTCACAGAGCTCTGCCACACTGAGGCAAGAAAGTCAGTAATGACAGTTTATTTAATATGGAAGTGCCTAAACATATATCTGGAGGTGTGTTTTCCCTGCCTTTGCTTTCAGCTGTAGGCCCCTGCAGCAAGAAGCTGGTAGTCCAAAGGTCCCAATTATACTGAAGAACATAGATACTATCAACTCAAAGGATACCATTAAAGTGTTGGAGTGGTGTAGAATGTGAGAAACAAATAAAAAAAATTACTCAATTTATTAATATTCCTTCATATTCACAGCCCAATAACATTGGCTCAAATGTTCAGTGGAAACTGCAGATTTGCACATGCAAACTGAAAAAGTTATCAGCTTGAAAAGTCAGCATACCAACAGAATCTCAGTCCCTGAAACATAGTATAATTTGGCTCAGCTATTGCAAGTACATAGGGAATGCACTTATTAGTTTTGCCTTCATCTCCTCAAACAAAAAAGAGTGGATAATCAGAAAAAGGAAAGCACCTGCACACAATTCACAAAATTGACCACTAAAGTAATGGTGATACATAAAACCCGCCTCGAGCATGCCATGCTTGCACTCACAACAGCTCACAGTCACAGCTTTCACTGGCAACTACTTTGCTCAGTTTAGGATTACTTGGATTCTTGTCCATCTAATACAGCAAATTTTTCCCTGGATCTCATTTTGCACATCTCCTCTGAATACATATTTCACAAGCAAACTTGACTTTTATTTCCTAAGAAAGCAATTCTCTGTCCCCTACTAAACCGTAATTTCAATATCGGTGAGCCCTTAGAAAACAAGCAGCTGCCTTTTAAGACATTAGATTTCTAAACATGGTAAGGACAGAGCTATTGAGTACTAAAGCAGTGCTGTTTACAGTTACTATCTGCCCATAATTTCAAATAAGATTTAGTCTGAAGAAATATTATTTTTAGATGCATGAGGAAACAACTTTAATACATGTATTGACTATCATCCCTGTTGCCTGATTACTTGAAAAAGTCACAAATTAGATACAAGAGGAGACTTTTTCGACCATTTTCTTACGATACAGGAGCCCTGCACTATACTATAGTACCTAAGGATTTTTTCAACCTTCATTTCAGTGACTAAATGTGTTGAAAGAAGAGTCTCCCCTCTGTATACTGAATTAACTGGAAGATAAGTGTTCATCTTCTGGCAAGAAGGTAACTTAAAAAAAATTAATAAAAAAGAAGCATAAAAACTTAAGGCTCATGGTTTTCTTTGAATTGCCATCATTCACTGTAATGCCAAAAATACATAACGGAAGGAGAAACTGTGAATGACTTTGCAAGGAAGTGGTGAAGAACCATACCGAATTTGCAAAGGCGGAAGATTCCCAAAAAGCCAGACTAACCTCACTAACCATACAGGTAAATACATATTTCTTCGGAACACCTCTTAAAGAGATAACAGGTTCCTGACAGGGACAGTCTTTGCTCAGCTTCGAGATTTCTAACCACTGTTCTATTAAAGTAATAGGATAATCACTTTTCCATGTGCTTTCTCTTACTCTATACATTCATAAACAGAGGAGGATCATTACTACAGTATCTGCTTTCTCTGAGCAGAGAAACAAGGAGAACAGACTAATTTGTCTCTAAGGGGCTTACTGTCCCTGCTGCAAGCTCCTCAGCCAGCTTCCCCTGCATCACCTGCAGAGCTCAGACCTTCAGAGGCAGCTAGCTCAGCCTATCAATCCGTCACACCACTAATTCACTGGGATGCAGGAGACAGAGAAAAAGTGGTGCTGGTCGCAGAAAGTTGTTTGGTCACCTCAGTAAATTCAACTTTAACAGAAGCCAAAACAGATTACACAGAAAGATGAGCTAAGCAAGCTGTAACTCTCATGGGAAAATAACTATAATGTAAGAAAATATACAGAAAAATTCTGTAAGGAAGATTACTTGCACAGTTAAGCAAAAGCATAATTAAGAGATCCAGCAGACTAACATCTTTCGTCAAAGTTTAGCTTATGAGAGTTATAAGGCTCACTCCAAACGCAGTCAGAACTTAATGTAAAATGACAGCTAAGTTTCTCTAAGGTTTAAGCAGACCAACTCTGACAAGTCTTGACGTGACAGTTTAAGTCACCACTGTCTCAAATGCCTTTCCCACCTCTCTACCAGGTCAAGGCAAGCAAGTCAGACTGTGGCTTCACAGGCAACTGAGCTGATTTGTCACCACTGAGACAGGTCTTGCCTGACAGCTTCCCTTGGCAACACTGACCTACCCTCACACACCAAAATCCAGCACTTGTCAGACCTTTCTACAGATAAATTCCAATCACAAACCCACTGAGGGCCAGCACCACCACAGTGCAATCAAAAGGCACACTCAGAGGAGAATGTGACCTTCCATTTGGTAGCAGGGCACTATTAGAAACCTGGTGCACCCATAGCTTCAGTTTAGACCCACTTCATTGTATTTTAAATAAAGTAAATAAATAAATAAATGCCAACATTTCTTTCACTGGTCTTGTTTTAGGAACTGTAAGATCTGTATTCTCAACACCAGTCCATGCAGTGCTTAGCCCTCCAAAGCAAAAGTTTCAGGAGCCATTTTTAAATATCTTTACTGTATTTTTACACTTCTAAAAAACACCTTTAAGAAATGGGGACAATTCCTTATTATCTCCTTCCTCTAGCAACTCAGTCATTTCAATCAACTTTTTTTACAAAATATAATTTTCTTTTTTTTTTTTTTTTTATAAACACAGTATTATCACAGTTTGTACCTCTCCTTTCATTCCCCTTCTTCCTCTTACTTCTATACTGTGAGCCTTCAAAGTACAATATGGAAGCAGCTCCTTATATTCATTAAAAGGAAACGGCCAGAGTTCTACAAGCTTACTTCTACGAACTACATCTCATCCACTGATTCTAGACTTGTACAATTCAAAAATTGTATCAGTAGGTAAGCAGAGAATAGGTTATCAACTCCCAAGCAGGTTTCCATGCAAACAGTAATTTCCAAACCGGCAAATAAAATTAATCTCTTCAGTAGGTTAAAATGATGACCCAGAACCTGTGCATAAATATACTTTTTAACAAAGCTCTATTTGGCACCAATCTGTTTTACAAAATTATAGGCTTTCCTAGATATCAGATGTTTTCTTATTTCATCACTCACGAATTATGTGGTTACACCAACATTAACTGGGCACAGTTGCAAAATGAGCTGTCAGTATCCTAGAATTAATCAATCTCAAGTATATTGTTTCGTAATTAAGCTTATGAATACATCATCCCATGAATATAAAAACAGCAGCAATAAACACGTCCCAGAAAAGAGGGAGAATTAGAAAGCTCTTTTTCAACTTTCTAGGACAGCTAAATCAGTTGGAAGCCATTCTTCACTGTTAATCTTTTTCACTGTGGTTGTGCTGAAGGTCTCTAACTGGGAAGCATTTTATATAAGCAAATTACTCTTAAACTACTAAAGTCACATAACTAGACAGCAAAATTAGGTGCTATTCCATCTGCAGTTTAAAAATATGTGTTTTAATAAAAACATAATTGATGTGAAAGATTTAAAAGCTGTGGGTTTTTTGTCATTGTTGTTGAATTAATTCACAATTAAGTTCTTTCTGTATTTCTACGATATTAATTTATACTGTAGCTACAGCCCCTGCAATAATTAATAGAGCATTCCAACACAGGAAAGACAGAAATTCAGATTCCTATTTAACAAATACTTGAAGGAGAAAGAAAAAAATATGGTAAGTATAACAAGTATATTTCTATTTAAATAATATAAGTTAGCAGCTTCTTTTAATTATTGCTATTTTCAATTCCAAAACTTAAATATTTAGAAACAATTTGCTAGAGAAATATAATCTCCACAATGCTTATCATCAAATATGATAATACTTCCAATAACTGTTATGGTAAGTGGGTCAATGATCCCTGAACAAGATAATTAAAAGGATACTCCAAAATTAAACTTTTACTCCTCCTTATCACAGTACATTTACAATAACCATATGAAAAGATTAGATTACATGGCTGGAATGTTAGCAGGCTAACACCTTATCATCCTTTCTTCTGGTATTACAATATTACAGTTCTCTTACATAGTTACACATGCTCCTATTGTGCTCCAACAGCTCTTATGCAGCATTTTTCATAAGAAAAAAAATCTGAAGAGCACAAATGCAAAGCAGTTATTATTGTCCATTTTTTAAAATGGAAATTGTGTGAATCATACTTAATTCAAGTAGGCTTGCTTTTCAGGTTTGTCAAGTTTGAACTCCACACAGATGCAAATTACTGGTAAAACTTCTCCCTGCATCTTAATGAGGTACACTATAAACCATGAAGCCAACTTGAAAACAAGAATGTTTTTGAGACAAATTTTACTTGACTTAGGTGTTCTAAGTGTTCAAGGAACTGGTATTTTAAGAGAAAATTTGACCCAGCAGCACTTAACTTCTGCATGATCTTGAACCTGCGACTGCTACAACTCCAGTTTCCCAGAATAACGCCTGTGCTGGCACAAATTTTTTGCAAGGATTTTGCAGCTCGATAAGCTGCCTAAACAGTGCTGCAAAGACTCCCAACTGCTGAGCTCTGAACCCAACCTCTTTTCAAAACATTGCCTCATCCTTCCAGGAACGTTCAGGCCAGAAGGGAAAGCAAATTGTCAGAACTGTTGTGAAGTATTAAACAACGAAATTTGTCACTTCAGTTAGCAGATACCACCATTTCAAGTGTATCTTTACCAGTTTAAAAATGATTGCCAACGCAGGACTACCAAGTATGCAGTATGTGAACATGCTGATCAGCAGGAAGATTTCTTTCATGGAATTCCTGCCTACTGCTGCTTCAAATAGGGCAGATCGAGCTCTCAAAAAAAAAAAAAAAAAAAAAAAAAAAAAAAAAAATTTTTTTTTTAAATCATGAGATAACCTGTATTAGAAGTTACTTGTTAAAATTCAGCATTTTAGAGAGATGGTATCTTTCCTTCCAAGATATTAATGCATTCTGGAAAATATGGCACATTAATATGTCCACAGAGTGGCTTAGTGCTGTAACAGCTAATATGCGTTCACTGCTTCAATATTCCCATTCACTAAAAAATGAAGCTTATACTACAAAACTGATTAGCCATCCTTGAAACTTTGGAACCCTTAAATCAGTTCTAAGTTTAAAAAGAAGAAAAGAGCTTTTAAGGATAATTAAGTTGCTATGAGTTTTATGAAAACTGGAAGCTGGATAAACATTTCCAAAATACCGATGTCATCAAAAAAGACAGGTAGAACTTGGAAATTACATACTGTTTCACAGCTGGTCACTTTGCATATGCCATTTGGATAGATAGTAAGCACATGCCTTAGCTCTACTACAGGTACACTTTGCCCACTAGGGATGAAGGAGCTCGTGGTATTGTCCTGTAACCTTTCCTCGCCATACAAGGCACAAATGCACAGGAAACACAAGTTCTTTAGTCCTGCTGTTTAAAGAGGCCAAAAAAACCCCAACCCTGTTACATGACAATAACATATATAAAATGCAGTCTAAACAAATGAAGAAAGTTCAAAATGTCAATTTTAAACTGCCTCAATTATCTTATATGATTATGGGAAAGATTAGATATTGTCAAGACAGCATTCATATTGAATACAATACCAGCATTTCATCTTACAAGTCTTTTGAACTCGTTATCTACGTGCTGCTCACCCAGGCATAAGAAACAGAGAAACCAACTGTTTGCTCTATAGTCAGATTGCAAGCAGAGGATTTCCAGAATTTCTAGTGGCAATAATACATTATGAAATGAAACTTAACTGTTGAGTTACACACAGTTTTAGGGCCCCTGCCTTAAATGGATTTTTAAACAAAAAAAAAAAGCTCATGAGTTTACTAATGACTATAACTCTCTTGGAACAGGTATCAAGTTATGTTGTATTTACTAGCCTGAAGAAAGCCTAATAAAACATTATGGCAATTTAAAGATAAACACCAGAAAAGTATAACACTGAGTAATTTTTTTTTTATTATTTTTATTTCCTCAGTGGTTAACAGGTTGTAATAATTCTGTGTGCCAAGTTAGTTACACTATTCGCTATGATGGCGTCTAGCTTTTTTAATAGATGGTACTGCTATGGGGCAGAGGAAGAGCTGCTAGACCATTTGTATGACAAGGGTAGTGGGAGAAGTGAAATGTGAGCAGCAGGTTTGGAAGCCTGAGGTATTTTTCACTTCTGTTTTGTATTTTTCCATATACACAGGAAACTCCCTTGGGGGGAGAAAGAACAACTTCCCTACAGCTAAATACAAGAACACGTGTAAAACAGAAAAGCCACTCAATGTTTCCATACCTCAACAAATAAGAATGTAAAGAATCAGACAAAAACTTCAACACTGAGAGAGTAAAATGTAGTTTTCCCACCTCCAAAATTTCTTTCAGACACCATCTTTGCAATAGTAATAAATTCAAGATTGCCTCCGCACACATATACACTGATCATCATGTACCTTCACATTTAGAGAGTCCATTCTGTTCCCCAACCCCAGACTACTGTCCATCCATTCCTCTCCACACTCTTTTACTATTCCAAAGTGAAGCAAAGATGAGGAAGAAGGAGAGAGTTAAGACAATCCACCCAAAGGTGCAGGGCCTTCCGCTCCCACTGCTACTGGATGCAAGGGTTATTCAGGCCAAGACTCCAGCGATTCATTTCTCCAACAGCAGCATTAAGGGGCGACTGAAGAAGAGTAAGACCCATACAAGCCTAAATGGTACCTCCCCTGAACATTCTCCTGTCTGTGACTATTCTCAGTTCAAGGGACTTTTAAGCCCAATGTTGACATCAGGAATGAACACAACTTTTATTAATAACTGGACCTCACATGGTCCAGGTACACTGTAGAGAGTAAAGGACACATACCAAGGGCTTTGGGCACCAATGGGGCAGAGAAGAGACCAAGGGAGAGCTCTGTTACACAACAGGACAACACTAGATGTGCAAGGAAACCCCAAGGCAACTTGCCATCATCAGTATGATCAGCCTCAAAAGGTCACCCAATCCCAGAACCAACATTCAGTTGTTACACATCAGCAAATCCAGTTTCATACTGGAGCAGCACTAGAAAAGCCTGAAAATCACAAGGCTCAGGAGCTACAGAGGCTCAGAGCGCTGCGACAGAACACCGCAGATGTCTGAAGGAATGCACAGAAACCAGCTGTCAAGTATGCCATGATAACACAAATGCTTATTAATAAGTTAACCACAAACATTAAGGGAAAGCATAATGAATCTCCACTAGCAATTTTTTTTTTGGGGGGGGGGAGGGAGAAGCAGGGAGAGGGCAGTGCTGTAGCGTTTTTCTGGTTCAAGTTTTGTGTTTTTTTTTAAACAAGGAAAGGATTTTCCAGTTTTCCCCCAGAGATTGGCAACTAAAAAGCACAATGTCCTTTGGGAAATAAATCTTCGTTAACTACACAAACAATGCCGTGATAGACATCCAACAGCTTTTCAACTGTGTCATACTTTTCAATAGTCACAACTTTCAATAGTCACAAGACCTGGTCGATCATGCCAGCACACCTGGAGATAAACCTGAAGTACAGTCAACATCAGCCTACCAGTCTTCCCAAAACATAAGGAGCATGGGGAGGTCCTCAGAGCTCCAGTTACCCTGATTGGTTTTGTAATGAAAACTAACAGAGCCCATCCTTTCAAGTATACTAGAGCCCTGTTAAAAGGGCTCCCTGGGCCTGCATGCCACCCAGCAGTTTGCAAGCAGTATGAGCGACAGGTGAATATGGGTTACTTACAGGAATGACCCTGTGCCAAGACCTAGGGCACTTTGAACTCAGAGTCCTCAAGAAGATGTTTCTAATAGCTACAATTAGCTGCAGACACTGCAGAAAACATAAGGAATGAAAAGGAATGAGACAAACTCAAAAAGCAAGTGGACAATGCAATAAACAGCCTCAGGCAGAAGAAAATGTAGTGGATTCCATTACAGATTATTTGGCAAAGGAGACGCTGATAAATGACTCAACTCCTAAGAGAACAGCATGAAGCTACTTTTGGCTTCCAAGTAAGAAATTAAGAAAGCAGCTGAAAAAAAGGAAGAGGCCATAGACTGAAGGAGCAATGATGATCTAGGACAATCCTTAAGTGTTTGCTTCCTGTTTCTCCCAACTATGGTCCAGTGTTGCAAGACTAATAGTTCGAAGGTTCTTTTTACCAAAGGAGAAAAGTTGGACACAGCAGCCTCACAGACTGGAACCATTATTCAACTACGATATGTCTAAAGGACATGACTATTTGACTTTTTAAATTTTGTTGCAAAATGAAGTGGAGAGGATGCTTTAGACAAAGGGCTACATGTGCAGTTTAATCAGCAAGAGTAAACTGAGGCTCACTGTTGAAAGAAAAAGTGCACTACTGTTACACATAAAGCTCCCAAATATCTTAAGTTTTCAAATACATATTTTTGTGAAGCGATAGGAGCAGACAAGATCACGACGTATCACAAAATCTACAAACTAATATAGATGCCTTTATGATGAGAATAAAAAATGTAGGAGAGAACTATTTCAATCAAACTGGTAATTTTTAACCTATATTAAAACACCTCAGGTACAATACTATTTCTCTAAGGTTCTGAAAAGGTATTAAGAAAAGCAAATCTAATACTTACATTCAACCACTGAACCAGGCAAAAAGAAAAGCTACAGTTTATGCAGAAAGTCACACATGTTATTTAACCCATGTTATGTTAGGAGAAACTTCTGTATAGTAAACATTAATCCAAGTTGTCTATCAAAGCAGTATAACAAATAACCCAAAGTGTATCTGTATACGCAGACACACACCCACCACCACTATTTGGGCAATGCTTATTTACAGACTTCGGCTTTCAAAACCTGGTCTCAGCTTTACTTTGTTTGCTTTCATCACTTCAAAAACAATCCTTTCTCCCAGTTCTGTTGCTTTAGAAATACACCACGTTAGTAAGAACAAAGTGTCCTGCTTCTTCACAGCTTTCAATATACACCCTACAAAGCCACCAGGAACAGACTGCAGTCTGAATTCAAAGTTCTATTTTATCCATCCTCTTTGGAGTAGCAAAAAGACAAAAAAGTAGTAATCGCTTCCCACACATGAAAAGGATTGAAACATTTCAGTAAAAGGAAATAACAAAACTTCTCCAAAATAAAGTGATCCTCCACTAGGTCTTCTTTCCCCTCCCAAAATACTTTTCCTCCCTTCACAATATTAAACACTTAAGATCTTCCTTTGGCTTTTCCCATTTAAATTAGGTTTTCCTCCTCTCTCTGTGTCAATGTTTGTTGTTTGTTACACAAGGTATCCGGGGTTCTTGAATTCTTTAGATCATGATCAAAGACACCGAGAAAGTCAAGTTCCAAGTTCCAAAAAGTAAGGAGTAAGGCTTGACTTGATTTAAAACATACAGTTGTTAGACTATCTCATTGGTTGAGTAGCAACGGCGACTTTGCCGCTCTGTAGGTAACGGTGGTGGTGATGTTCTAAGCACAAACCTTACAGAGCTAGTAAAAGCAAAAATTCAGGGGAAAAAGGGAGCAACACTATTGTGAAGTAGTCTGAAAGTACTACCCTGGACAAAGGTAAGTGAACATGGACTGTCCAGGAACAAAGAGAATAGGGCTTACACAGAACTTCCATGGAAAAAAAACAGGGAAGTATTCCAGAGTACTACTCCATGAAAATAATTAAAGAAGAAAAAAAAAAAAAGAGATGTAGAAACACAACTAATTGAGGGCTGCTCACAAAATTCAGGAGAGAACAAGACTGAAAACAACTAAGTAAAGTACAAAACTGTACATTATTTCAATATATTTATATGTAACAAAAGAAAGCAGAATTGACCAGATCTACACTGGAATCAGAGGAAAGGAATGTCAGGCAATGGCTACACACATTTTTCAACTAACTTCAAAATGAAAAAGCAAAAATAATAACTAGGAATGAAATTTGGACAATGGCAGAATAGTATTTTTTGTCTTAAAAAAAGTAATATCATTACTGAAGAAAATTTGAGGCATTAGGTAGAAGAATGTTGAACACAAGAGAAAATATCTGAAGTGCCACCAGTAAAATCTGTTAAGAAAGTAGTTCCTACAAGCATATCCACACTTTAATCCTATGCAGCAGAAACACAGAGGAAAACTTCCAGTAAGTGAAGAAGTCTCTTATCTCTACAGATATAATACTCATCACTGCCTAGTAACTTCTGGCAAACATTAGTTTGCTGCTTTTGGAGATTTTTTTATTTTTTATAAGAACTGTTCAAACTGAAAAAGATTAACTTTCAAATCTAAACTGATGCAATACAACTTCCATGACTATGCAAACTGACAAGTCTAACCAGTCTACTGCTAACTCTAAGTGCCATATAGCAATATGGTGAAACAGTAAGGCCATTAAGTAAATAATCAGAGAAACTCAACTGACCTAAGTATTTAACAATTTAAAAAGTTAAGATTTTGACAAAAAAAAACCCCTACTTGAATGAAACACTGGAAAGTCATAGGACATATATCAAGAGTTTTTTTCTTATATATTTTATTTCCATATGGAAATTCAGCCTAGATTCAATAAGCACTCACATAAGGACTGGCTTAAAACTCTGCCTTGAACAGTACTTTCAGCATATCTTCTGAGGTCGCTTTTTGTTTACTGCAATCTCAAAAGACACATGCAGACGCAGCTAGTCAAAAACAACAACTATTATCCTTACTGCAATATACTTTCTAGTAGCCTTTAACAATTGTAAATAACTGTAAAGGTCTGCTACTATTTGAAGTAAGATTTATCATTTCAACAAGCTAACTATGAGTAAAACTGATTAATAAGACCTTTTTTAAATATTGTTTCATAACAACTCCTTTGTTTTGCCTGCTAACTGCTGTGAAATACAGGTATTTTGACAATTGCAAATAAAAATGCAAAAAGTTCTGATGTTTGTTTTGGTGTAGTTCTCACATTTGTTTTAACACAGTTCTTGGTACTTTGAGAGTACTGCTTTCTAAACACAGGCACTGAGAACACTAATCTTATTTACTGTATTATCAAAACTGAACATGAACGTGGCCAACATCTATATTATTAATTAAAATAGATATCAGCATAAGTTTTCATGCCATTCCTGTTTCAGATGACCTTTACTTCAGCTGTAGAGAACTCCGTTTTCTACAGCTACATAACATACTCTTCTGTCTCTCTTAAAAGCAAACCAAGAGGCACATTTACCTCCCATAATGAGCAGTAAAACAATTAATACAGGAATCCACTCTTGTAAATTCAGTACTTATATAAAGACCTCTCAAACTTTTACATCATGATTAGAATTCCATGTTAGCATCATCTGGGCTGACTGAAACACTTTGTCATAATGCATCAAGCGTACTACAAGCCTTTCACAGAGGAAGACTGATCCCAAATACTTACTTTTATTAACTACTCTGTATGTCTTAATTAATGAGAGATTTGTAATGCACACATAAACAAAACAAAATCAACACCAACCATGCAATACTAGATTAAAAAAAAAATTTGGAATGCATATGGAGAATTAAAAAAATATATAAATAAAATTTAAAAAAAAATAAAAACCAACACCTCAAGACTCAGTGCTGGCAAAGAAGTGCTGAATAGCAGAAAAAAAGAATTTGGCCAGAGCAATACTTGGACAGAAAAGATATGTCCAAAATAGTTTTGCTATATCCCCATAACTTCTGGAAGATATTACATTATTAACGATTTTACTAGTCATCACCATATATCTACTGCAAAACTAAGAGAGCGTGAAAAGAAACACACACATGCAGAATAACAGCAGTCTTTCAATGAAGCTTTTTCTTTTCTGAATTCTTACACTCACTACTGAAGCCAGAGCTCGCTGGCAGATTTGGAAACTGGTGACATTTTTTCAATTTTGAAAATAAGTACCTATGCAGAATAATTTCCTCTGCAGTATAAAGACATGGCTACAACACACTGAAGCACCACCTCATCTTTTTTTATATCCCACATTTATCCACTGGTCATGCCCTAACCATTGTATTTGTCTCAATTATGTAAGAGCAGCACCTCTCTAGTGCCTATTCTAAAACCCCTCCATGTAACCAAAACACATTAATGATGAGCATAGTCACTCTTGAGTCTTCCTTACCATACCTTTCTCTAATGCAGATTAAAAACCTACAGAAGTTTGGTGTCTTCTGACCACCTTCCACAGGCAGAGTTGGGAGAGAAGACATGGTGTCACCTCTCAAAACCCAGGGAACAGCCTGGAACTACACCAAGCAGTGAGAACAGAGTCAGGAGACAGTCATTTTATTTCCACCTCTCCATGGACTTTCTGTTTGACCTTGGCAACTCACTAGTTTTTTGTGCTTGTTTTTCATGTTCAGGACATGAAGAGCTTTTACGCAGATGGCTGGAACAACAACAATAACTGCGTAAGTCTAATTATTATTTATTCTATTATGCCAGGCCTTAGAACTCTTCCACAATGGCATAAATTCAGAGTGAGCACAAGCACCTCCAACTCTCTAGACCTTAATTTTGAAGCTCCCTTTATGTAAGAGCACCAGTGAAAGCCATAACAGCCCTTATCAAGACACTCTCCCCTGTATCAATAACAGATAAAAGCTTAGTTTCACAGATTCTTGTGCTGAGCAAACAAGTTTAAACTTATTTTCTAAACTGGCAGTTCCGAATCCACAACTTGCAAAAGAAACACTACCAGAAAGATCCTTTGCCACTGCTTCCAGACAAAATTAAATTACGGAGTTAAAATAAGAGCTGCCAGGAAAATGAAAGTTAGGACATTGTTTAAAGAGTATCTTTTATTCCGTGCAGTTTCTATGGTCCAGCAAAAATTAGGGACCAGTATTTTGCACAATTCAATTCCCTCTTTCAGGCTTGGAAAATTCTGAATTTCATGGCAGCCTGATCAAGTTTCATTCTGATACCAAGTTTCCTGGTAATCTCCCAAAGCACCACACACTGGAAATACACCACAAGTATGGCTCTAAAAAAAACAACAAAGTGCAGATGAAATGTTCTACAGACCAAGCAATCTTACCAGGAATACAAACAGAAAGGCTTTTTTTCTGGCACGTCTAGAAAAACGTCTACATTAGTCTCACAAACAGAAAATTTTAAGTGTTCATTCTGCTACTCAAGTAACTGTAAGAAATTAGATTAACAACTGAAAGACTGACTAGGACTGACTATATAGCAGTACATACCGCTTAATCTAAGATACCAGAAGTAGAAAAATTAAATGAAGAACTGGGTGTAATCTCACACAGAGCATTTAAAAATGACCAGTTGCCAATACAGCCTGTTGCCTATTAGAGAAAGTGTTCTGGATTTTCAGTATAGTGATTACATGGCACTGCATAGAAGTTAGTTATGCAATTACAATGAAGTGGAGATAACCATTGCTCCTGAATAAGAAACAAATGCAGAAAAGTTATACCATAACACAACCGCTGTAAGGTCTCCATGTTTTCCAACTGAAGCAATGTAAACAACTGTAGAATCACAGACTCAGAATATCCTGAACTGGAAGGGACCCAACAGGATCATTAAGTCCAACTCCTGGCTCTGCACAGGACACTCACAGGAATCACACCATGTGCCTGAGAGCATTGTCCAAATGCTTCTCGAACTCTGGCAGGTTTGGTACTGTGAACACTGCCCTGGGGAGCCTGTTCCAGTGCCCAACCACCCTCTGGGTGAAGAATCTTTTCCTAACACCCAACCTAAACCTCCCCTGACACAACTTCAGGCCATTCCCACAGGTCCTGTCACTGGTCACCACAGACAAGAGACCAGTGCCTGCCCCTCCACTTCCCCCCACGAGGAAGTTGTAGCTGCAATGAGGTCTCCCCTCAGTCTCCTCTTCTCCAGGCTGAACAGACCAAGTGACTGCAGTCACTCCTCATACAGCTTCCCCTCAAGGCCCCTCACCACCTTCGTTGCTCTCCTTTGGACACTCTAACAGCTTATTATCTTTTTTATATTGTGGTGCCCAAAATTGCACACAATATTCAAGACAAGACCACCCCAGCGCAGAGCAGAGCGGGACAATCCCTTCCCTTGACTGGCTGGCAGTGCTTTGCCTGATGTCCCCAGGACACAGTTGGCGCTCCTGGCTGCCAGGGCACTGCTGACTGAGATTCAATTTGCCCTCGACCAGCATCCCCAGATCTCTTTTTGGGGTGCTGCTCCCCAGTCTCTCGTTCCCCTGTTTACACATACATCCAGGGGTGCCCTGTTCCAGGTGCAGAATCTGGCACTTGCCCTTGTTAAATTTCACATGGCTGGTGACAGGCCAGCCCGCTAACTAGTCAAGATCTCTCCGCAGGGCCTCTCTTAATTTAAATAACTACGGAAATATGTACATAAATTCAACAAGCATGCTTTCAAGATTTATCTACACAAAAAGAGCCTCACAAACTTCCTAAAGACACATGCTGATGACTGCAGTGTTCTTTCTTTAGAAGAAAAAAATCATGTCCCAGCAGCATGTCATTCATTGAACAATAAACCAAAATTGTAAAACATTATAATGATATTTTATAGTAAAATTTTATACATCAGTCAAGCTTTTAAAAAATAAAAATTCTAAATGTAATGCAAAACTAGTGTTTATCATTGTCTCTGTATTTTAATTTATATATATAACATTAAAATATATTATATATAGAATAGTCTCCATCTATTGTAAGGATGCAAAACTGCAACCCTAATCAAAAGATTTCTCATACTGTACATACTGAAACATCTACCTTCTTTTCTTTCTTGGCAAAAAAGTTTACCACTGCAAATATGTAGTTTATGCATTTACAAGCAAAAAAGCAAGAAGATATGTGGTGGCCATATGTCACCATCTGGCTAACTAAAGTCCAGTTCAAAAGTAGGAAGCATTTTTCATAAAATGAAATGCTTTTAAACAGTATAAATAGGCTTTGGAAATGGTTGTTATGTGACACAGCACAGACAACAAAAGAGAGTTTCTTCAGACTGTAAAGGGTACTTGGCTTTCTTTTAAAAAAGGCAGCAACCACAAAATACACACACACTCAAGTATAAGTAAGGAGCACCACAGAATAAGCAGAACCCCAGGAAATGAGATAATGTAAAACTAAGTTTAGCACTTACTTTTCCAAGATTAAGTAAGAATATAGATATGGAAATTTATTTTCTATTAATAATTTTCTCCTCAAATAAATTTATTGGCTGTTTCATTTTTATATTGGAAAGATATAGTGATAATTCTATATTTCTATTTCTATATTTATAACACAACTATAATATTCCATATTCTTTCACTGCCACTCATAATCATAATTATTAATTAATGCAATTATGTTCCAGACAAGTATCAAGTGCCTAATAAGCATTATAAGAATTTCCACATAAAATAATTAAAGTTCATCAAGATCAAGAATATTACTGTACACCTATAATTAAAAAATTGTTTTGAAATACTATAGACTTAAAAGGCATATCCAGTATTCAGTTTTGTCAATAGGCGAGATTCTGTCTGACAATACAGTGACATTTACCTTTTTCCTTTTTTCACCTAAATACACTGGAAAAAGTAAGCAACTCTATAAAAGCAGGGAGACATTACAATTGCTCATTTTTAAAAAACACTGAAATAAAAAATCCACTTAGAAATACACCTTCCCTGTGAAATGCTCTTGGGAGTCAGTGATCCAGCACATTACAATGACATATAGGTCAGTTAATAATGTGCTTGCAATTAACATCCAAAGAATTTATGGTGACAAGTATTATGGACATAGAAGAGATGTCCTGAAACTTCAAAATTCTGCTGACGTGATTTGCTCTCCAAATGTGAAACTAATATTTTGCATAAACTGCATTCTTCATTCCCAAGAGAGATTCAAACACTTGTTTGCATTAAATATGTATTTTACAAACCTAAAATACAATTCATTTCTTCAAGTTTATCACTAAACAGCATAGAACAGGTTTGAACTGCACCTTAACAGTAACTCTTCACCAAATGAGTTACTAAGTATAAAACCTTTTTTCAAAAAGTCTTTGCCTGCGAAGTCTTTTAGAAGACTTTACATGTACCTACAGGCTATTTGCCCTTCTTTTCAAAATATTTTTAAATATAGAAATACTGCAGTTCAAAACAATGAAAAACAACCCTAAAATGAATTAAAGAAATTCTCTCTGATTTGCAAACTCAGTATCATTATGCAATTCATAGCACAGAACAGGGTACTTAAAACAGTTACTTCTGCAAAGACGTATCAGCAAGGGATATTGTCCTTTAATTGGCTGTAACAAACGCACACATACTATGCCAAATAAAATAGTCTACAGATTATTTCTGGAGAAATCAAGCTATAGAAAGATTATTTTCAAAGTTTCTTTGTGCTTTGTATCAAGCAGAATAAGTCAAACAACAAAGAGCTACTTAATACAATGAATAAACAATGAAAGCAAATAAAATCCGAATTAAGAGCTTAACTACATAAAACTGCTCCTACTGAAACTAAAAAAGGTTAAAAGATTATTTGCCAGCATTTCAGAAGAATCCTTCAAGATTATAGTGCTCACAAGGATTTCCCAATAGTCAGACTAAGACAAGACATGCTCCTTGATAATGATTTAAATGTTAGCCACACAAAACATCTACTCATTTGATTGCAAACGAGTTTTTCCCAACCTTTAACACTCATCAGGTGCATACACACAATACAATAGCTGTAGTTATGCTATTACTCAAATCTTAATAAGCACTGTTTAAACCCTCAGTGACAGTAAAAACGTAGCCTGAAGATCCCATCCATGAATTCTAGTCCTACACTCTACATCATCCTGTTTCCACTCAAGCTTCACTTAAACCATTCTCACTGACATCTCTTGCAGCCTAACCCTATGATGAGGCTCAGAATCAATATGTAATTCTTATCTTCCTAGACTTGTCAATCACCCAAGACTACCAGCACTGCTTCTTTTCCGGAAATACTCTCCCTGACTTCCTTGGCATTGTTGCTCTCATGATTCATCCCTTATCATTCTAATTGTTCTTTCAGTATATCCTCCTGAAGGAACCTCCTCATTCACCTGTGCTATTTTATGAATCATTTAACAGGTTTCTGTTGTGCATCCCTTTCCATTCTTCTTCACTGTATCCAGGGCCAGGATTCAACTATGAACTCCCTGCCACTAATCAGAAACATCCTTTCTACTCCCTATCTCCTGTGTTTGTCCCAGCCAACACCCCAGCTTGCGTTTCCCTTTCCCCATACTGACACCTCACTATCAGCTCAGCCTCAGCAGACAACACACAGGTCTTACCCCTTCTGTCATTGCTTCAGTCTCCTTTCCACTACTGCAACTCATGAACTTCCAGGAATCTTAACAAAGCATTAGCATTCAAACCATGGTTCTCTACAGAGAATAGAGAAATAACCTGGTGTTGAGATGTTGGCGATGCCCATCACATCATCAAGATATCCCTTTGGTAGCTTAAGTTTTATCCGGTGACCACAGCAGTTCACGTCTGAACTAATGAAGCATCCTTCACCTTCCAAAATCCAGAACTGACCCTCATGAACATTCCTCTCTCAATAGCTTTTTTAGCCCAAGATCAGATTACACAAGTTCTCCCTTCACCCGTTACTTCAAGACCCTCACCGGTCAATGTCCTCATCCTAAAATTACTAATCAGGATGTCGATGAGCTTAAAGTCTCAATTAACTGTTATATTTTCATCTCCGACCTTCTCTTTACTTGGTCTAGTGCCTAGAAGAGCTCCACAAAGCAACATCTTCTCTCAAAAAAACCTCCTACAAGATTTTTCATAGTTCTCATTAAAAACAAACAAAACTACCAGATGGCTGGTACATCTATACCACTACACTAAAATTCACTGCACTGATGCCAAATATTCCCCTGTGTCATCACAGATCTGATGTGTCTTCCCTTGCCCTTAAATCATTAAACATTCTGGGTCAGGAAACCCCTCTTAACCACTGAACTCCGCGATGACTAATTCAGGCACGGAACTTGAATAGCCTGTTAGTTATAAAAGTGTTATTAAAACAATTTCTACTTTACAGTGGCTATGGAAAACATTATACCAGTCATAAGCCCACTAAAGTTATTTTTGTCTTTTTCAAGGCTTCTCAACCTGTCTGAAAAATAATCCAAATACTGTATTACACAGGTTTTCACTGGTAACTGAGTACTCGAGCCAATGCCTGTATTTATAATTTCAATCTATCCTTCCTAAATTTTGAGCACTTGCTGCTGGTTATAGGCATCTTTGCAAGGACTTGGTTTTTGGTGTTTGGTTTTTTTTTTCATTGTTTTGTTGGTTTGGGGTTTTGTTTGTGTTTTTTTGGTTTGTTTTTGTTTTTTTTGTTGGGTTTTTTTTTGCAACGGTTTCTAGTACTGTAAAGATCAGGTTGTCCCAGACTACTAAGAAAACACCATTCCATACTTTATGTAATTTTAAAATGACATAAAATTAGGGTCATGGCATTGGAGTTTTTCTGTCATATGGCTGTGTTAAGTCTAACACAGTAGTTTTCAAACTGACCCCTATAGGTACATCTGTAGTACCCATAATAATTTAAAACCAAGTATTTTGCACTCAAAATGTGCTTCTCCAATTATATAACATTTTCATTGGTTCTGTCATCTTAAAGTGATGTTTCCCTAAACTGTTCACAAAGCAAAACCAAAAATACTCCACAAAACCCAAACCCACTATCCTATAATTCCAGCCATAAATTATCCACTTCTTTTAATAACAGTTCAAATTGTAACTAATTTTCAGTTACATGCCTCGTTTCCATGTACTTTCTCATTACATCTGGTTCTGACACTCTGAAATTTAGGTTCAGTCACACTCTGCACTCAAAGCAAGTTCGATCAACACTTGAGATGCAGCGGCAGGAGTGTGCAAACAACAAAGTGGTAACATACCCTGACTGCCCCCCAAAATGACTTCCATTCCAACACAGCATAAACCGATGTACCGTAATTTACGCTCAGTCATACAGTTTTCACAGGAAAAAAAATGCTTTTGCATCCAGCTAACAGTGACTGCAGGAGAGCCATATAAGCTTTACCTCAGGTTTGAGCACCCCTTGGAACTGCAAGCTGCCCATTCAAACACAATGTAGGATTTGCACACTACATTCTTCACTTACTGCTTTTTAATTTCAAGCACTTTTTTTTCCCCTGTGCAACTAAAGAATAGACCAGAAAGAAAACTGCTTGTACTGAGTATTAAAAAAAAAAAAAAATCAGCTACTGGAGTATCATCAATTTTTAAGCCTAATACACATAATACACACAGAAAACTCCGCAATGAAGATGTACTCTAAAAACAGGTCATATAATTAAAAAAAAAATCAAGTTTCTGAGTGCAATCTAACCATAACATTAACCAAAGTTAACAGATTTCGTTTTACCAATGCTAAAGTATTTAATAATAAGAAAACAAGACTACTTGTCCAGAGAATTATTCAAATTACAGGGTTTGAACAATAAGTTTAGCATTAAAATCCTAACCTGCACACAATTTTTTCACTGCTGTCAAAGCGCTGTTTTTCCTACGGCTCCAATTATTTGATTATTGATTTATTTTAAAAAATAATCTACAGTTGATTTTGTCAACATTTTAACAGACGTCTAAGAAGGATAAAAATAATGTCAGAAACGTGACAACACTTCTGACAAACCTGTAATAATCAATAAACAAAAGGAAATGGAGCCCAAATATTCGGATGAGTAAACTAACAGAAACGTGGAAAAACTTAATTGCTAACTGGAGCGCAGGCTAATACTTATAGCAAACTTTAAAACCATTTGTTTCCTTTTTTCAACTCTAACCTCTAAAGGAGTACACTCCAGGAATCACAGAAAACAAGACTAACTTCCCGAAGGAACACTTAATTGGGAAAACATATATGAGCAGCAAGATGCCTCCATGAGGAGAGAAATCTAGCAAAACCTGCGACTTATTTTTCGACAAACAAGAGTGAGGAATTGGAAACACTACTGCAGCCAAACAAAACAACAAAATACCATAATGCTACCTTCTACATGAGAACAAAAGCATCAACCACCAACTCCACCCCACCCCCAAGCAGGCTGTTGCTCTCTAACCACAGAGCCAATGCTGCAGACAATGTAATCCCACAGGGAAGACAGAAGGTCACAGACACACTGTGAAATCTTAAAATAAGGTCCACGTTTCAGAAAGACACAGCAATTCACCAGTCAGATTTTCATTTGGAACAAACAGGTTTAGAAACAGCTTATTCTTCTCCTGTCCCTTCCCTCAACACATAGAGGGAGGTCACATGTGCTCAATGTAGTCCAAAATTAAGGACACGGCACTTACAATAAGCAGCAGCAATCAAGATGTGGCGAGGATGGCAACATGCAATGCAACACTGCATGTGTGATTGCACACTGTATACCAGCACTGGATCTGTTATTATTCATCAGCTGTAGGTGGCTAAAAGGGTGTCACTTATTAGAGTGACACATGCTGCAGCTGGCTAGCCATGATTAAGTATTACCCACTGTGGTTGAAAGGGACGGCGACTACCATTCATTATGATCCAGTGTAGTTTAGTGGGGTAGGGACGCTGCCACCCTTCCCTCCACCTGCACTGTACTGGGAGGAAAGCAGCTAAAACTCAACGAAGCCCCAGGAATGGTGTGCAAGGAGCAGAGAAAGGGAACCTCGGTCTCCGAGCCCGAGGAAAGGGGTGTCCTGCTAGCAGGGGCAGAGCCCGCCCGCGGTCGGCGATACCGGGAGCGCTCAGGAGCGCTCGGCCACGGGGTGACAGCGCCGGGCCCGGCCCGTGTGCGAGGGGCGCCGGGGCACCGCGGGGATACCGCGCTCAACTTCCACCACAGCAGCGAAAGCCTTTGTCCGAGCGCTCCCGGTGCGCGGCCGGGGGAGCCCGGGGGACCCTCTCCCGCGGCGGGACGGGCCGGGGCGACCGAGAAGGGAGAACAGCCCGTGCCAACTCCGCGTTCCCTCCCCGCCGGGCTCCGCCGCTCCCCTGGGAGCCCTCGGAGCGGGACCCGCTCCGGAGCAGCCGGGATGAGCACTGACCCTGCACGGAGTCCCGACCGGCGTGTCCGCGCCGGGGAACAGGGGAGCAAAGGGAACGCCCGGCCGCACCGTGCCCCCCGCGCCGCGGGGCGGTCGGAGAGCGCGGCCGCTGCCGGCCCGGACCCGGGGCGCCTGCTCCGTGCGCCCACCCGGCGGGACCCCAGCCCCGCGGGGTGGCGGGGCC
>JAWWES010000133.1:54427514-54444465 GCA_035583135.1 Lophotriccus pileatus
CGCCGTGCCCGCGGGCGGCGGGCTGGGGCGGGCAGGCGGGCGCGGCGCGGCGGCCCCGGGCGGCGCTGGCTCGGGCGGGCGCCGCGAACGCCCCGCACTCACCCTGTCACAACAGGCGCCATCTTCCACAAACTCTCGCCAAAACTCCTACTCTCGCGAGAGCGGCCCCCTCCCCGCGCCAGGGATCGCGCGTGCGCGGACCCGCGAGACACGCGCGGGGCGGGGGGGGGCGGCGCGCGCCGCCCACTGAGCTCCGGGGCCGCTCCCTCAGACACAACCGCCCGGGCGTGGGAACCGCGCTGCTCTCGCGAGACCCGCGTGCCACTGGGCACGGCGCACATCGGCGACGGATCTCGCGAGAGCGGAGCGCGCGGCGGGGGAAGCCGAGGGATTCCCCCGGCCCCGCTCGAGGGAGGGGCCGGGGGGGGAGGAACCATTCGGGGCACGGAGCGGGGGGGGGGGCGGGGTGGCTGCCAGCGCGCGGGGACCAGCCCGCGGATACGGCCTTCCCTTCCCCCACCACCCTCGCGGGACGCAGGCGTGGGAGCGCCCGCCTCGTGCTGCCCGCGGGCCCGGCACGTGCGCGGCCTGGGGACACGAGCAAAGGGATCGGGATCGGGATCGGGGACCCGGCCACGCGGGGATGGGAAACCGGGGAGCAGGAAAGGACATCGCTTTTTTCCAAATGGTGAAAAAGAACTTAGCAGCAGGAGGCCGGGATTTGGAGGCACAGCCGTTAGAAAGTCTGTCACGTTTCTTACGGAGGAATGTCAACATCGCTTGTTTTAGGAGTGGGTTTTACATTGAAAGCCCGGTTTCATAATATTGTTTTTATCTGCAGCCGAAGTGCGTAAGATGCGTTTGTTCAGCAAACAGGAGCGGTGGCGTGTGCCAGAATTTCAGCCAGCACAGCGCGCCCGCGGTGACAGCGGGGACAGAAGGCACCTGGAGCTGCAGGGGCGAGCCGGCGTTCGGACATGGCAGAAAAAGAAGACCCTAATTTTGGATTCATTTAACATTACCGCCTCGGGGGAGCAGGGAGAGAGGGGTCTAATTGTCCATTAGGAGACCATGTTTGAAAATTAATCCTTTTACGTCAAGAATTCGGTCCGTTCAACCTCCTCCATGTCTTTAGTACACCATATCAGTCGAACGTTGGGCACAAATGCCACACTGATTTAAAGATTAATGAGATTGCAAAGGCCACACCACTTTTATTACTTTGTCTCTGCACCTCTGCTGTCTCCCAAATTATGGAAAAGGATAATATGTCAATAATCCTGTGAATATGATTTTGAGTTTTTCTCCCTCTTTCCACTGCTAATACTAATTCAATGCTTAATGTCTCAGATAAGTAAAATCATGTTTTAAGAGACTGGTGACAAAGTGCTGTAATTCTACTCACTGTACAGCTATTGTCTCCTGTCTTTAAGGGACTTTCCCCATCATGATTTCCCCCTCCGCATGAGGTGCGAGAGGACTTTGATTGCCTCCCTTGTAGGCACAGTTCTCGGCAAAAGCACACTGCATACTGGAAATCCTCTGTATTGTTTGCAAAGAACAACTCATAATCCCTTTGGAAATCTCTTTCTAAAAACATCTCTCTCTTTTTTTTTTTTTGTCTCCCAAGGCTAAAGAATGATCTCAGCTCATGCTAACTCCATTCCATTAAGAGTAGTTTCTGGATATTTGCCATGGACTGTCTCTAGATGGTCATTTTATGGGGCCCCTCTTTTAGTGTGTTTTGAATCAAACTGGAAAAGCTAAAAATGCAGCACACAATAATCTGCAGTGTCTAGACTTTTATTAGTTTACAGAGAAGGCACTTTGATAAATAACCAGATTAATTGGGCACTGGAGCAGGTATATTATGTCAAAGAATTAATAAATATAGAAACCATTTTTATCCTTTCCATCACTGACAGCAGTACATTATGAAACAACCAACCATTGATTTTATTTTTTTTAAATTATAGACAGTCTGTATTTCAAAAGGCCAGGAATACTATTCAAATCCAAAACAATGGCCCAAACTTAATGTGAGTAGCTAGTGGAAGAAAAGATAATAAGCCACAGAGGGGGTTTTAATGTTGTTTGTGCATTGAATTTTCTTCTTGCTAAAAGTTTGTATTTCACATAGAGTGTGAGCAATTCCTATTGACTTTATTGGAAACTGAAAGCATCCAGTACCTCAGGGAACTAGACCTCACTTTCTGGCCTGTGATGAGTAAAAGCACTTCCACAGCTGAGGTAGAACAAATTTAAATACTAGGTTTGCACCAGTTAAAATTCTGTGTTTGCTGTGCAAATCAGTAGTTTGACTTTTAGACTTAAGCCCAGCCGAGGTTGGTGGAAGTGTTCTGAATCAAGCCCATCACTTCAGAGACAGTTTGGAGAAGCACAGCTTTGAGGTGCCTTTGAAGGGCATGGTTTCCATGCCTCACTTGTCTTCCAAGCAGAAGCTCTGCCAGGTGACCCCAGCTAGGTGCTCAGAATCATGAGCCACCTTCAAAAAGGGAAGGCTGTTAAAGCAGGAAATCGCGTTTACTCTGCTGAGGGACAGGACAACCTCCAACTTCTTTGGATTCAGCAATGCGTGCAGATGTGGACAGAGCCCCTTAGCCAGTGCTAAGTGGATGCCAGCAGCTTTACCTGGGAATCCATATAGTTCTCCAGTCCTCTCAGAATCTTGCTTCATGTGGAAAGAGGAGAAAAGAGAGCCTAGCAAGAACCCACAGAATCATTAGGGATCAGGCCCTCTATGTGGATCGGGAGGGAGTACTGCCTGGAGTACTGTCCCGTCACTGGTACTGCAGAAGCTGCTGGCCAGCAGTGCTCAAGCAGCCCAGCTTTGGAGGAGAAGGGCAGGCAGAAGCAGGGAGCACTGGATGCAAGCTGTGATAACTGGACTGAAGATTTCAGCAGATTGTTTGGCCAGTCCAGACCAAACTTTTTTCAGCTCAGCCTTGGCTCTAGGCTTCCACTAAGCTCATTCCTTTGGGCACAGCACTAGCTAATACTCTTCTCATTTGGTGAATACCTTCTGCCTCACTGGCTTGGAGAAAGATGAGAAAACAACAGACCTGCATCCTTTTATGTATAAGCAATCCCATGTCTCTTATGTGCTTAGCAAAAGTATGTAAGAGATGGCCAAGGTTACAAGAATCCTGTTCTCAGATCGGCCTGTCTTATTAAAAAAAAAGGTCACAGTGTGTCTTATAAAATCTCAGCTTTTCTAAAATCCAGCGACCTTAAAAAGCATTGTAGGTAGTAGAACCACAGTTATCTGGATCTTCATTATAAGCAGCAGGTTTATCTTGAGATGTTTGTATCTGGTGGTATAAATCACACATTCTAGTGGTGGGTACTGGGATACAACCCTGCTGGAATTTCATAAGCACAGGATGTACAGTGTGGTTCAACTGCGTGTCTGGGAAAGAAAATAAACAGGCAGTTGCCCACAGAACATCTCTTAGATCTGAACTTGGATGCATATGCCAACAAAAGTTATTGCTTAAACTGTTAGTCGGTCAGCTTGATGTCAGAAGTGCCTCTGCTGTTTGAAATTATGTTCAGCATAGCTCAGAGAATTCGCAACGTTGTCTTGAGGGTGACAGGGAGAAAGAATAGGCTAGTTAGCAGTCTGCAGCAGGAGCACTGTTAATTAGTTTTTGCTTGTGTGTCATAATATCAAAGAGGATGGTAGAGCAAAGAAAAATCTGAATCTGCATCTTAGTGTGGGCTCAGGTACAAGTGTGGGAGTACCCAAAGGCTACAGTTGGGTTTGGGGCTCACTGTGGTATTGCCTTGAAAGCAAGTACAGTACCAACCCAGAATGTTCTTATAGTGGAAAGACGATGCAAGGAGTATAGCAAACAGTAGGAAGGAAGAGGGGGAGGGAAGATGAGGTTAACAGTAATAACATCATGTGGTTATGTAGGTTAACAGTGTGAACAGCTTGATGACTGCTTTACAGAAGAAGTTTTATTTTAAAATACTTTTATAGAACACCCTGTTAAGACATTTTGCATTGTATTAAATTTTGCTCCTCACCCTACCCCAGAAGTGTCTTCACTTATTTTCCATTGGGTGAAATTTCTTGTCTGTCTGCATGTAAACTATCCTGCATTCCTCCTTAGTTTTACTGGGTTCTACAAAGAGCCCATCTCTGAACCTCTCTTATGCAGCAGTGCTCCTCCACTCGTGCACATGATGCCTGTTCGCCAGTTAAGTGTGACGCTGGGTTATTCCCTTAGCCCTGCTCTCTACACACAGCCCTCTGCAGTGGTGGCTGGTGCCATCAGCCTCCACACTCTCAGGGTGCCCCTGCAAGTACCACCAGACTTCACTGAATGATCTGGAGGGTAAAATGTCCTGGGAGCTGGCAGAGCCTGCCCACCACGCACCAAGCCCCTGCACCCCGGCATTCACAGCCATGGGCACTGGCAGAGGGGGGGTCCCCAGGCCCCTCCTTGGTGCTGCTGGGAGCCTGGCTCCCGTGCTGCCTTCACCTTCTGCCATGGCTGGTGTGTGCACCCACCAAACCAGTTCTAAGATTAAACCATAGTATGCAGGGTTACAGAGTCATTAGTTATAGGGAGTGCAGCAGGATAAACTAAAAATCTCCATGCTTTCGGAACATACAGGAGAAGATACAGTGCCTTTTCACTCTGTCTGCTGGCTGTAGGACTAACTGTGAGTAGAAGACACTAAAGGAAGTTAGTTGCATCCTGCGGAAATCAAGAAGAGAGGAAAGATTGAACTAGTTGATGAGACTGTGAATTACAACAAATAATTAACAAAGTAAAAGGAAAATTTAAAGATTATGATATGGCTCCAGAGGTTTTATTGATTTTATTCATATATAAGTACAAATGGAGTTTGCAATGCTAAAGTTCTGAATCAGTGTGGAAGCAGATGTCTTTGTGGAGAAAAACATTTTAACCAAAGGTGCTGTGGCAATTTTTGTTGTTTTCCTGATGTATATTAGTTCACCATGTACACTGCCAGAGGCACACTCGCACCCAAGACTGTAATTCGGTGACTGAGTTAGAGCTGATTTTTTTGAGTAGCTTGCTCTCCCATTCATGAGACACTCTGAGAAAATGTATACAGACATGCTTCACCTCAACTGTAAGTAAAATGTGTTTTTCGAAAACACAAAGAATGAAAACTCATTTGGTTCAACAAAACAGGAGAGAAACCCACAGTCTTGATTATACACATTTTTCCTACCTGAGGGAATCGTGTAGCAGAATAGTACTTAAGGGAACTTCAGACTAACTATAGTAAGGTATAAAAAGCAAACTCATCAGCCTACTCTAAAAGAAAACCACAAACTGCACGTAACCTCTTGATAAAACTACCACCAGAAACCCATTTGCCATTATAAACCATCCCATTTTACTGTGTACTGGAAAAGTCTTTGGCCCCATCATAACCACATGTCAAATGGGATGGAATGTGGACAGAAATCCTTAACCTGTAATTTTAAATACAAATACATGCACACAGGAATTCTCACTTTGGCTAGAGAGAGTAGGCAGGAAATTAAATGCTTTACAAGGAGTATAAAGCTAGGTACCACATAAATGTGATTTGGAGAATTTGGTGATGGTTAAGGCTCATGCTGGTCCTGCATGAAGAAGTTAAACCAATGCTGTGTGTTTAGGGGCTTCAGATTGTCCATGGCCTCAGGCTATGAAGATAATACTGGTTTTAGGGCTGTTTCTTTTCTTAAAACACTGAGGAAGTTATATACTCCTGAAACAGAAGATTCTTTATTATAGTCTAAAGGCATGGTCAAGGAACATATAATCCTAAAAAATAATTATCTGGTAATACTGCCATGTTGATATCTATTTGAATTATTTCTTCTGTCAAGAACATTTGCACAGATTCTAGTTGTTGTGGACCCTGTCTAACTTTCATACTACTCTCATTTTGAACCTCTGCAGTTCTGTAGACCATTTTCCATAATCCTTATCCTGAAAAAAAGAATATTTCTGGCAGTAATTATTGAAAATAAATTCCATAAAAATAGCATGAGAATGTTTGACTGCTCAGATCCAGGGTGGCTGACACCTCTTGAATTTTTTCTTCTCAGGGGATTACACGTGACCTTTTAATGCTAAAGTTCATTAGTGCTTGGATATCATATTGATGAGCTTCGTATAAATGAATGGAAGAACTGATAAGTCATAACTAAGGTAATGAGCTTATAGCTGTTGTGGAGGTAACTGAAGACCTGTCATGAGTGATAACTAATTAAAAAATTTCTCTATAATTTTATTTGTTGTCAGTCTTGGTTCAGAATTCACTCTCTCTTCGTTAATCTTAACAAGCAGTATTTCATTTTTAGTGTTCCAGACAGCTATATCTTTTTCTAGAAATGTAGCTATCCAGACATTCTTATTACTCATGGCTTCATTATCAGTTTGTTTTTCTGCTCATTACTGGCACTGACCTTGCCAAAAGCTAAGCACATGCATAATTTTACTAGTGTGATTAGAGTCATTAAAGCTAATGGGATTAGTCAAGAAAGTAAAGCTACTTCTGTTTAAGTGTTTGTTGTTTGAGGTAGTGCAGCCAAAAGCAAGATCGGGAAAGTCTGGAAGGAATTCGGACTGAACAGTAATTTTCATTAGAAATCATACAAAGAGAAGTTCAAACACTTTTTTCTTGACCCAACCCTGATGGGGGATGAACAGAAGGCAGTTTTACACTGGAGGTGAACAGGGATTTCCTTTCATTGCTTTTTTCTTCAGAAGATGGAGACTTCTCGAAACTGAACCTGGTCTCAGCAAACTTTACAAAGTCATTTCTTAAGTCTAGGATGAAATTTCTAAATGAAAGATAATGAGACATATGCACCTCAGCCATCAGCCCAGCAATGAAGGCTGACTGTAACCTGATAGCAATGTCATGATACTGTGACCTGGGAGACTTTAGTTCACCCTAGGAAAATTTCATTAATGTGGGGAGTTGGAGAGGGACAAACCCAGAACAGGTTTCCCTTGCACAGAAGGAGAGAGATTGCTCTGAATTAAACAACATTAAGGTGTTTGCTCTCACAAAGAAATGGTCTGACAATCTGGACATGGACTTAAAGGTTGGGGGTCTTGTGTGTAAAATCCTCAAGTGTTTGTGGTGTTATAGAGTGGGGAAAAAGTCTGAAGCATTTCTTTGCCATTACTCCTACCCTACCATTGTTCCTCATTTCGAGGACTGCAAGTCTGCCGTTCTTTGACCTGCCAGCTGAAAGCCTGGCAGAAGCATTATATTAGCAGAAATACAATGTTTAGAGTGCAGCTGGTTTTCAGCCCCTTTCTTTGACAGCCGTCTCAGCCAGGGCTGAGAGGGGAGGGGCACAGAGCAGTTATTCCATCCATCCCAAGGAACTTCCCTTCTGAACCGTCAGGACAATTTTATGGCGACTGGTAACACAGGCCAGACACACAGTGGATGATTATTAACTCTAATACAATATAATTTGTCATTTTTGACCTCTAATGACACACCTCATATACAATGAATTATAAAGAAATCTGGCTTCTTACTTACAAAATTGAATGCAAACTGCTGAATACAAAACTGAACATTCTGAAGCAATAAATCTCCCGTGGCCTTGAAGAAAACATCACTTGTGGATTTTCACCCATTTTATACCTTCCTTTCAAAACAAACACTTATTTTGGTCCCTGATAAATACAAATGAGAAGTAAAATTTATTAAACCAACTATTTGAAGTCTAAAAGTTAAAATTCTTAGTTAATACTGACTTCTGTACCCTGCAGAAGTTAAAAACCAGTGCAGAGGTTAAAAACCAGCAAATCCACCACTATTTAAGTCTAATATCAGGGGTGGTAGATATTTTTAACTTTTACCCACTTTTCTCTAGGAAAGCACCTGATCTATGCCCCAATGCCCACAAATTTATTAACATTGGAAGGAGACATGTGGTGTTCATATAGTGTTTAATCTCAGTGAAGTCTCAGCGCCCAAGGTTTCCTGATTAATGGCAGGGGAGGAGGACTGGAGTGACAGTTAGGGGTTGGCCAGCCCGTACTGTATATACAGCTGTTGCTGCGCAGGGGAGGGAAACGCAGGGTCTGGCTGTCTGTTCCAAACAAAAAGAAATGGCACATGCTATTACTTCCAGATCATTGAAGTCCCTGCACCACCATCTGCTGGGGGTCAGAGCAGTTGTCCGGGTCGGCGTCAGTCATGCACAAACTCAATGCCTTCCACGGAGCTGCTCCCAGCAGTACATATTTACAAGAACAATAAAGCGAACCTGCTCCCTGGACACAGGCACCACAATGCTCCGTCACATTGGGAACAAAGGGGCACAACGAAAGTTGATATGCATTACAAAGGAGGTTCTTGGGGATCACAGCTTTGTGATTTCAGGCTGTAGCACAAATTGAGGGGAAGAAAAACTGTCACCAATAAGTCCAGGCCTAGTGATCATTGTATTTGTAATTGACGCAGCATCGCTGAAAGGGTGCCTGGGTCTCTGTGTTTCCTCTTTTCCTGTTACCAAAGTCCTCTCTAGAAGATAGTTAAATGGGAAAAGCTCTGACAATAAATCTTGAAAACTCAGATATGCTATCCTGTAACAGCAGCAAGATGATCTCTGCCACTTACCCCAGCTTGTCCATGCAGATCTCTTTTTCTGGGGCTTATGCCATGTGCTGGAGCGAGGTGTGGAGAGTCCTGACTGACGTAAACTGAACAGTTCCTGGAAACCGGATGAGTACAACTGTGTCACTGTGATGTTGAAACCAAATGAGTAGTTTTAGCATCTTTTCGGCCTGAACAACCACTAGTGAGTAACTAATTTCTCCTGCTAAAAACGGCTGCTTCAACACCAGGCATTACTGCAGGATGTTGCAAACCTTCCACTTAATGCTGTCCTGCACCCTTGGCTGAACATATGTGCACAGGAGCGACGTCCTTGGTGCCTAGAACTGGATGTGGGTTTCCCACCAGGACATTAAGGCACAGAAGTAAAGCACAATCCTTCTCTTTGATCTGGGCTAGCTTGCTTGGTGCAGTGCTAAGTCCGGTGTTTCAGTGCTGCATAAAAATGGAAGCAGGGGAGCAATGGAGCTCAGTCCAAAGGCATCTGCATTGCTTGGGACAAACTCAGCAGTATTCAGCTGAGTTTATTAGTTTGGTGTCAGCGTCAGCACTGTTAAACAGGCAGCAGTGCCAGCATGGGGTGAGAGGAATAGGCAGCAGCCCTGGAAAGCTATGAAAAGGGCAGGTGGAGCTGGACTCAGAACATTTCTTGAGTGAGGCTTATTGCCAAATAGCTAGAAACTGTACTGTACTAGCAAAAACACATGAGGGACTGCTGTAGTCCGTGCCTCACATAGCCACAGTGTCTATCACAGCACTACCACATACATAATCTTTGACATTTCATCTGATGATTAGTGGTTTTGGCACAAGTAAACACAGTCTTGTTAGGTCCTATCCTCGGTTGCTTTTTACTAAGCACTACTCATTTTAGCATAAAACCTCTCCAGTCCCTGTAATGTTTGACAGCCTTCTCAGATGATTTGCCTGAAACATAATATGGAAGAGGAGACCTCCAGGTAGCTGCACGCACATGTCTTCCAGACTCCACCTCCCTGGCCTCACTGGCACCAGGACACCCCAGCTGCTGGAGCCGCAGAGCTGGTTCTGGAGCCTGTGGGGGCATGCAGAGCAGCCTTGGCCTGTTTGCTTGGAAAACCTCACCAGGCTCAGCTACATATTGGTACTTGGAGGACACTTACCCTGAGCCATTCATCGTGGAGCTGAACTCCACAGGTTTGTACTGCAACTAGGCAGCCTTTGAGCATCAGGTCAGAACTAAAAAAAGGAATTTTTTTTACAGTCTGGTCCTGTGGAACTGAGTTTGAAACAATAAGTTCTTCAGTGTTCAGGAGATATGGTGCAGGTCTTGTGTTTACTAACAAATGTAAATGCAAGGATAGATATATTCTGCCTAATAAAATAACTTTTCTGATAAAAATAAAGCTTTTAATGAGCAATTGAACAACTGTGTTGGTATTCTCACTCTATGACATGCTCCCTCTGAACCATGCTTTTGTTGGTGGAGTACTCCCTCCTCTTCAGTAATATTGTGGCACATGTAAATTCTGCCCTGGATAAACCATATTTTTATCTTCCATTTTTTATCTGCCATTGTGTGAACAAAAGAGTTCAGTGTATTTTTTCTAACTGCCTAGATGAAATGAATATATACAGTGTCCAGCCCAATGGGTATCCAGTTATGCATACAGATTAGGAGTCTAACTTTGAAACCCCACAGCATTTAGGGGCTGCACTGGAAGCTTTTTCATTTAAGTACTTCAGTGGGAGATGAGCTGTTGGGAAAATCTAGCCCAGAATAACAGTTTTACTTTTTATATTGCCTCTTTTGTTTCATCAGCATCACCCTTTGTCTCTGAGGCTGTAGATGTATTTTTATAAAGACCAGTTCTGCAAGTTACCAGATCTCTGGGCAACAAAAATTCAGTCCAGATCAGGCACAGTGAAGTGTATGTTGAATAACACAGCACACATAATACATACACATAATGGCTGTTTATGCCAGCTTTATTCTCTATGCTGCATCAATGACAACTATAGGAGAAAAAGTGTTATTTGATCAAACTCAAAGTGCACAGAGGGAAGGCTTGGCCTTTTTGAAAAAATTTAATCTTTTACCTTAAGTTGTACCAGTTGAGCACATTGCATCAAGAGACAGTGACGTTTTTGATCCGGGATTAACTGCTGTAACTTTGGATTTACTGGTGGAGCCTTGGCCTGATTTTTACCCCCAGACCACTTACATACTGTTTCTTAACATATCTGCCTTAAACTAATTTTCAAATCTACTAAGTGTCTTGTTCCAAATCTGTTCTCTGAATTGGATTTGCAGTAACATCTGCCAGTTTCTAATGCCTAATGGCCAAATAAATGACCATTAGGAAATAAAGGATTCATAAAATACAATTATGTATTTTTATGAAAGCAATGTTTTAGTGATTTACAGCTGGCCTAGGGCATACATACGGTTATTGTGGGCTTGTGTTGCATTTGTCCTCCATCCCTTCTCACTGCTTGCTCTATCCATTTACTGCACTGTATTTTAGCCCCTTGAATTTGCCTGATCAAAGAAGTCTTTGCAGTGGTATTTCCTAAACATGATATGGCAGGCTCACAAAACATGTAAGAGATGCTTAAAACTTCATGAGCAAGTGAAAGCTTTTAATGTTTAAATATGTTCCCATTGTTTATAGTGTTACTTTCTGTTGTTATAGAAATCCTCTGAAAGGATTATTGGAAGAATTGTCTTTCCTTAATAAACTCAGGAAACTTTTGTCCCTTATTAGCTGATATTAGTCTGTTTTACTTGCAGGTTTTAAGCCACTGCACTGGGTTAGTGACTGAGTAGCATCAGAACAACAGAACTCTGCTTGCTCAGCTTATATACTGATGCAAAAGTAGCACAAGAGAAAAATGTCATCTTTAAGGTCCTGTAGAAGCTCTGGCTAAGATGGAGTAGTGGATTGGAAAGAGATGTGACAGAGAGAGAAATCACAGAAGTTAAGGAAAAACTGGTAGAAAGGCAAAGGGAGAGGCTGTTGCTTCGGTAAATAGAAAGAGGGATGGCTGAGCAGACAGATCAAATTGCTCCCCAGCTCTGTTCTGGCACTTGCAGATCTATTGAAAACAGGCCAGAAGGACATGCTGAATTTGTTGCTCCTGTGTGCCAGCCTTTTCTGCAGCAGCAAGAGAAACCAATCAGTGCTGCTTCAAAAGCAGCTGGAAACTGAGAAAACCCTGGTCCCCCGCTGCCTGGCAAGCAGCAGTACAGGGTCTTCTCAGTTTCCAGCCACTACAGAGGCTCCATTGACAAAATGTGTGCGGCATTTGAAGGAGCACAATGTGACAATGAAAGAACCTGAGGGAAACAAAACAAGGAGGGAGGAGAAAGAGGAAGGGAGAAGAATTAAATGGGAATGAGGGAGCAACTGAAAGCAGAAAGACAAAAATCAAAAGAAAAATATGTTAATCATTGCAAAGGGGGCGATAAAAATAAATCATCCTTGTCATATTTGACACATCTGCACTGTTTTATCAAAGAATATAGTTGTGATAGCAAGACTAGAGAAAACAAGGTAAGACTTTACTAATGTTTGCTCTCACTGCCTATCTCAGATACAGACAAGCTGACTTCAGTCCCCTGCTTTCCCAAATACTATGATGAAGTACAGGGTGACTGGAAGACACCAGGTCCTTCACTGGGGACCATGTGGTGCTGTGAACAGACGGTTCACACCCCCATCCTCTGTAGAAAGAGTTAAAGAGCCCCTGGAAACCAGGAGGATGGTGTGTTTTACTGCTGCTCAGAACAACCAGGAGAGAACACAAATGCTGCCTGAAACAAAGCCACGGAGTTGGCTCATTTTCTCCTTTCCCTTGTATTTCATTGCATCGACTATAAGAAGGCATAACAGAGTGGACACCAGGGTGTCACTGATGGCTCAGAGCAAAGCAGCATGGATAGGTTTTATTTCCTTTACCACTGTCTGCCTGGTGGTGTGGTAGGATGTCCAAGAGGAGCACCAAGAGCTCAGGGGAAATGCCTGTGGTATGATAATCTCCCAGCTGTCCTCACTTTCGGTGCTTGTTCAGGATGAAGAGAGATCTGGGAGTGTGAGGACTGGATTTAGTTGCAACAACTAAACTGAAAGGGGCTCCCCAAATGTCCTCAATATGGCTCACGGACTTTTAGTCCATAGGTCCAGCTTGAGCTCCTTCAGATTAAAATCCCCTGAAATACACATGGGGTAAACATAGTAGGATCTTCAGCACAAACTGTTTCGCTTCAGATACCTGCTCTTACTTGGAATAACTCAGCAAAGTAACATACAAAAGTGAATATTGCTTGGGAGAGAGCACTGGCATCTACAGATTTTCTGAGAATTTTCGGTACATTCTGAAAGGTCAGAGAAGTGTACCATAAAAATTGAGATAGAAGAATAGAAATGCCGCTGTTAGTTTCAAGAGGCAATATCAGCCAGGAAATGAGAAGGGGCTAAATTCTATGTGCCCAAGTTGGAAATGGGTAAGCTCAATTTATGTGTATTTCCCTTTGAGCACCCTGCTGTCATCATCTTAAATGAGTTTTTCTTTGTAAGCAAAGGAAGGCCCCTGCCTTGATGACAGAAGTTTTGCAGTTAATAAAGCCTTCTTAAAAAATTCTCATTTATCATTCAGATTTAAAATAAAATGCTTCCATTTGCTGTGTTAACTTGACAGTTACTTTCAGTCTTGAGAAATTATTCCTGTAAAGTAGTTACTGCTTAGATCAAAAAAATAATCTGTTTGTCCAAAGCAAACTTAATTTGAGCATGATCCATGGAATCTACACAATTCCCAGTTTTTAGATCAGTGATTGATTTGTATTTCTCTGTAGTAATAGTAGGGAATGTAGAATGGAACTGATTTTCTTGTGATATTTTTATTAGTGAGTTCCCATGTGTTATAATTTTGAAAGCACCTACAGAGGCTTTAGCAGTTGTAAAATGGGACCACCATCACATCTGATCAGAAATCCCCCATTGTGTATTAGTTTAAGAATGAGATATTTTTTCCTTTATTATTTCATTTGTTCAGTTCACACATAGAGGATCTAAATTGGCACTGTATTTTCAAATTTGCCATTTCAGAATGTTTTCATCTGACTATAAGTTAATTTAAAGCAAAGGTATCTTGCTTCATCTGCAAAATCTTAGCTGTGCATTTTATGTCATAGGAGGAGGTGATAGCAAGGGATGTAGAGGAACTACTGTCATGATAAAAAAACATGCGGAGATACCTCTCAAAATATTGTGCAAAAACCTATCTGATACTTTTTGTGATTTTGTTTTTTCTTTTTTTGTGTTTGTCTCATGAGCTGACTGCATTAATGAGTAATTCATCATAACAGAAACAGATCACCATATTGAAGTACTTAGTGCTCAGAATCAGCTTGTTTGTTATAAACATTTCAAGGATTTCAACTTCAGGCTGCCTTTAACTCCATCCCTTGGATTGACTCTTCTCACCAAAAGCCAAAGGCCCACTGGTTAGTTTGGAGTCTTATTGTCGCTGGTGGGGTGCATTTCATGTGCATTGAGCAGAGCTTCTGGGTTAGTTCCCTGCAAAGGGAATGCTTTTTGCACCAAAACTGCTCTGTGAACTGAGACAACTTGCAGTGAATGAAAATGGTCAGGGGGTGGAATTTGTGGCAAAACTGCATTGGTGCTCTGAATGAAAATGCTACTATATAGGCAACCATATATATTTTTGTGACTTTGGGAAGACACAGTGTATTTTTCTCTAGTGTGCGAACCCAGCAATCCCTGGTAAGTTCTGAGTGTTTAATGATGCAAAGACAAACAAGCTACACTGAATCATTATGTAAGCAGAGAAATCCAGACATGTACTTCACATGTAACTCAGAAGAGCAGATTTTATCAAGTGATACCAATTCTGGTCCTCCAATAAACAATATGAAAAACTATTTTCTAGCTGCCTGATGAAATAGATGAAATAGTAAATTAAGGAAGTTTTACTTCAATTCTCAAAAAAGAGAAAGTGATGGCTTTGCCAAATCAGGAAAAGACATGTGATCATAGAAGGCCTTACTCTATGTAAGATTTCATGAGAATACTTAAAGAGTGAAGGAAAAAAGAGTTAGAACTGTACAGGCTTCATTTAAAGCAATGGGCTTGAAAATTCATTCACTTAAATGTTGGATATTAAATTAAATTAATAAGTTCTTTCTCTCTTCTCAGCTGAAAAACCTCACAATACTGATCACTTCCCCTAGCTGACAACCTTTGGGAAGTCTGCAGGAAAAAGGATACAGATGCGCTAACCTGAAATGTGGATACTTGGGGTCTTTGAGCAACTGATATTTAAAACTTCACCCACATTAAAAGTTTGGTTTTGCTGCTAGATTCAACCTTTTTTTTTTTTTAATATCTCAGCTCACACTTAGACTTCTCTTTTCCCTTAAGTTTTAGGCAATGAGTACAGCACATAAAAGTACTTCAGCATCTGAACAAAAAAGAGCATTTTCTTTTCATCTCACTTATTTTGATAGTTTATCTTGAAAAGCAAGTTGATACATTCTAAATCTCCATGAAAAGACACCTCTGTCTTCTCCTTCCACATTTATCAAGTAAAAAGCTAACCAAAGGCATTCAGTACAAACCTGGAAAAAAGTAGTTAACTTTCATTTGCTCTCACTCCCCTCTACCAGAGACAATTACAAGTAATATTAGAAATGTTACAGATATCCTATTGTACATGGATGTATTGATGATGAGATCAGAAGTCAGAAGTTCTGCGTGCTAATTTTGATTTTGTCAGCCATTTCAGCTTTTTTCAAGTCATTACTATGAGAAGCTTCCCTCCTGAGCAAAGGAATATTAATGCTTTGAAGAGCAGAAGAAAGAGTTCAACACCTAACACTTTGCCATTCAGATTTATAGTTTGTTTCAGTGAATCATTATTTTGCTCTTAAAGTACTGCTCTGAATTTTGTCTACTACTAACTTTTTACACTGGATGTTTTAATTTTGATTAGTCATATTCATTTATGTAATTTCAGTTCTTTAGCTGGATTGTCAGCTCAGGCAAGTTTCTTGTGCAGCTGCTGGTATGAGTACAAAATCTAATTTCAGTTAATTCTTGTGTATATGTTTTTTGCATGTGTTCTTAACAAATGATTAGGCACATTTTGAGTGAATGCATGTTTCCAGTAAGCCAATAGAGGGGAATGTAAAGTGAATGGTAAAAAGCATGTGATTGCTAAAAAAGAGAATTCCTTCAGTAGTGTATTCCAGTGGCTTTATGCTAACGCTCTTGAATTTTTTCCGCTGGAGTCTGATCCATAAAGGGATTTGGGCACTTAAAATAGCAATTATGTCTTTTCGTATGTGCTGTTAGAACTTCATCTCAGCTTCTATGTAAGTTTAATAGAGAACACCATCACAGATTATACTCACAACCTCCCTTTCAAGCTGTTTTGTTACCTGGAAGGAAGTGGTGGTGCCAGAAACCCTGGGCACTGCAGGAAACTCAAGCAAATGCACTCTGCTGCCACAGATATGCCCGAGCTCACCGAAAGCCTCCTTATTCTGACCTGGAGGCTCCTTTGGCACCTGTGGTTGTGCATTTGTACGTATTCAGAGCTGTATCTGTCAGTTTGCAGGTTACTGCTGTCGAGACCTGACTGATACACCAGCTTTGGTGCAACGATTGGGGCTCTCCTGAGGACTGTGTTTGGTGTGCGCGGCAGGAGCAGGAGAGATTTCGCTTTGTAAAAGGCTGCCATCCACTTTTGTGCAATATCCAGTTTGGTCCAGATTCCTGCCAATAATATTTTGAGGATAGTGTCCCAAGCTGTACTTTTCCTTTCCCCAGATGAGAGACTGTTAGACCAGGGGGTTGGGAGATGCTGCTTCCCGGAGAGCCATGATGCTGTCAGTCAGCTGTGGCTCCAAACTCCTGGTATGTCACACCCTAATTAAAAACAGCTTCAAGAATGTTTTTCTCACTTGTGCCTTGAAATGTTGTTTTAGTTTAGGAAACTTTCAGACACAGCCATGTTCAGCTTCTTTCTGAGTCTGAGAGGACACAAACCTACATTCTGCATTTCCTAGACATCCTCTGCTTCTGGGCACCTTATCTACCTTTCTAATTCTGGTCCTAGAACATCACAAGTGTATTTGTTTCCTGATAAGAAGATACTTTTGTAATGTTTTCCACCTCAGTTTTGCAGAAATAAAAGTTTCCCAATAGTCAGACACTGCAGATTGCTTTAGATTTAGTTTTTAATCTGAACTCAAGGTAGTCCACAGGGGTCTCAGTTCAGTAAGATAAAACACTAGAAG
>JAWWES010000133.1:54444565-54479346 GCA_035583135.1 Lophotriccus pileatus
TGACCAGGAAAAGTGGACTTGAATACAGGGCAGCATGGCCTTGTGGACATCATATCTACTGCTGCCTACAGTCAACTGCAAAGTAGATGTGCTCTACAATTAGTGTGAAATATTAGAGTGAAATATTTTCAAAGCTCTCTGTAGCGAGAAGAACACAGATTGCATGTCCTTTTGGATACTCAAGCCTCTTCTTTATACCTCTGCTTTCCAGTCTGCAATACAGAGATGCTGTGAGGATGAAGCAATGGATGACTTATAATTATTTTCTTGGTACAGGGACAGTACATTTTATCCATGACTTATCACTTTGGCATATCACTTGGACATCTACTTATCTTGCTCTCTGTCCAACATGACAGTTTTAAATATTCTGGCAAATTACATTTCATAATACAATGTATTTTCCTGCTTAATAGTTCAGTCAGTGAGAATTATCTGGAGTAGTAATGAACTTCCTACTGTGTCAAAACGGTGTTGTTCACTTCTGCTTGAATAATGCTCAAGATCACGAAGGATTGGCTATTTGAGCCACGGGTTCACTTGACATCGTCATTCACATTTCCTTTAAAATCAAGGATATTCATGAGGTCAGTGTCTCTAAAGGCACTCTGATAGACATAACGCTGTGTTGTTTACATTGGTGGAGAAAACAAAAAAGGCAACACAGCTCTCCAATGCCAGTGAAATCTTTCAGTGATCAAACCTTGTAAGTGCCAGGACTACCCTGGAGCCTCCCAGGCCAGAATTTACAAGGCAGACGTCTTAGTTACTCAGCTCAGGTTTCATTGCTCCCCAATTCTTGAGATTTCATGTCAGAGGAAAAAGACTGGGAGTGTCCCTTTGCCCATATTTTTATAACTTTTTTCATTTCTGCTTTTCACCAGTAATTTCTTATCTCTTCCATCTTTTTATATCTGTCCCTATTCCAAATAGATAGTCTGGCAAGCAAAAAGACATTTAAAGGTCTTCAGCCAAGCTAAGAATATGTGTAGAACTGATGGAGGACTTGAGATGAGAAGGTGGGAGAGGCCTACCTGGCAGTACACATAATTTTTTTTTAATAGTTTAGAGCCCAAACTCCCTGAGATTAATTTGACTGTATCAGAGTCTCAGTTTTCATTTAAAAATAAGTCCCTCTGAAGAAATACTGGTGCCCATACTGGTGCCGTGTATGTACAGTCTCGAACAATAGCTGTGAGAAATGCTAATGTGCATCATAAAGTTCAAAAGTGGTTGGAGCTCCCTGACAACTTTATTAAATGACCTTATATACCAGGAAGAGAAAAATGTAAAGACTGTATTAGACCCTCCAGAACCCTGGCTTTTGCAATAATGATCTCTTTTCCTCTGTCAGCCTATGAGGAGCAAATGGGAATGAACTGTGGGATGGGTGTGAGAAGCCAGGACCACGCAATCTCCATGTCATGCTGTGCCTTGGGCAGAAGCTTGCAGTCATCTGACCCTGCCCTCAGCATCTGTTTCCCCGAATTGCAAATAGTTCCATGCTGTTTTACGTCCTGCAAATGCAAATTTGCCCTATGACAGAACGAGTCCTATGTCTGATGGAGAAGATTTCGCCATCCCGTATTGTGTGTGTGTGCTTTACGCTGCAGGTCCTACGTAAGCCTGAGAAAAACCTTCTGATGTGTACTACTGATTGTTTACATATGTTATCAGAGGGGAAAAAAAAACAGGAAAGGAAAGCTGGCAGCTTACATTGCCAAGAGACCTGGCAGTGGCTAGAATCACATTTAGATCATTTCCAGTCAATAGACTTTGTTTTCATTTTGAAAAAAATCCTTCCTAGAAAGTTGCTGCACTATTCTTTTTATTCTGTTACAATCAGTCCAGAGGAATACTTGCAATGGCTCCTGTCCTTACAACCAAAGAAGGCAACATCGGGAGATGCTCACAGACAAAAAGTGCAAGGTGTGGTAAGATACCATGTTTTACAGAAGTTCAAAATATGCAATGCTGTTTAGAGCTGTGATCATGGTTCTGTGTGATAAAGGCCTTTTAATGATAATGAAGTCAGGGACCTGTGATGCAAATAGAAACCTATGCCAAAAGCAGAAGATAAAGTTTGGGACCTTGTCATATTTTTCATCTTCACGTCAATCTCTGTGATGGGGCTAAAAAGTACGAATGCTGGAGGGTGGCACTCCAGCCCCCTGTATCTAAGAATCACCTGGGGCAGAATGGTTCCTTGGACAGCTAAGTCAGAAGAGCTAATGGCTTCTCTGAAACAAAATGCTAGAGGGAATAGATACCAAAGCAAGTATAATTAGTGTCTAACTAAGTAAGTGTGTTTAAATCCATCTTGTATCAACTATTCTGTGCCCATTCACATGTCCAGGTGATACTGGAAACTTTGTCAGGGTGAAATAAAAGTTGCAAACTTACATTACCGTCTCAAGTACTCCAATCCCAGCTAGTCCAGGCCCAAGCCTTGGGAGTCCTTTACTAATAATACAAAGCTGTTCTTATAGGGTTAAACATTTGGGGAATCAAGACTGCAGTATTTGAAAATGCTGACTAATTTTTAAATAACAGCCTTAATATTATCTCTGCCTGAAAAGATACAACATAAAAATAAAATGTAAACTTCAATATCACCATAAATATTAGACATTCATATTAGCATCATCCAGAGAGAAAAAAAAGAAGCTCAAATCCAAGCAATCACAATTATAAAGAGATCTAGCATGAATTCTATGTAAGAAAATGCAGTGTTATTGGCATCAGTGTTTCTTCTGACATCTTAGTCAGCAGAAGCACAAGGATGGCAGAGGCAGTGCTACAGAGGAAGTAGGGCAGTGATAAACGCACTTCACATCCAGCATCAGATTCCAAACAGAAGGATTATTTTCTGTACTCATGTAGGAAAAGTGACAAAAGCTATCTGCTTTTGACACCTAAATGAGACATTGAGGAGACTAAAGTCAGCATCCTAGTTTTACTGTGGCATCCCTAGAGAAGGGAAGACCAAATAGCACCTGTGAGATGCTGAAGTACCCTACAGGTTACAGCATACACTCCTTCCCTCTGCCCTCCATGGTCACTTGGACGTCACACGACATAGGGTCATGTCAAAGATTCTGGTTGTTAAGTCACATGCTCCAGTGCACCAATGCAAGGCATAAAAAATTGTCAATGATACAGGAAAAACAAAGTAATGCTTGTAGGCTGAGATGTCAATAAAAACCGCAGCTGAAAAGGAAACAGCAAAAAATTATGCTATGCAGTCAGAACTTGGTGGAAGCTATCAGCTTCTGCTGTGTTTTTCTTGTGAAAGGACAAGGATGTTTTCTGCTAAAGGCTGACAGTGGTAGGACATTGGCGTACAGAAATTTCATATCTGGAGATATTCCAGACCAACACAAGTGGAAAAGAAAACAACCTTGAAATAAATGGACTTCTGTGCCCAAATCTTCATCCAAAAGATCTAATCCTGGTCTGAGCTGCTTCAGACAGCAACAATCATTGGTGCCAGAGTCCTAAACATATCCCTGTCTGTGAACTTTTTACACGTTTAGAAGTAGAGAGAAAGGTTGGATGAGCTAATTCTGGCTGAGGTTATCATGGTTCCCTAATGCAGGCTGACTTTAAATATTTTTGAACTTAGCTCCTCTGCAAGAACTGTCTGACTTCTTTCCAGAAGAGTGAAAGTGGACCGGCACCATTAATCATTTTACAGAAATCCATCATCTACCTTGACTTTGCACTCATGACTCGTGCAAATGTCAGACAGGCTGTGGCTCAGTGCCAGCACATGGTAGTGGGAACAAAAACTCCTTCCCATAGTTTCTTTAATTCACTGTTTCCCTTACAGATCTGAGAAAAGGTGAATCAAAACTAATTGCTTGCTTAAAAAGCAATACTGGCTTACTCATTAAAACTTGCTGAGGCACTGGGTGCAGGCACTTAAATGATCTGGAAAATATGAAAAGAACTTGGCTGGGGAACCAAAACAGAGTTGATACGTGGTAATGGCAAAAACAGAAGTAGAAGCTATATAATAAAGGCAAATTCCTATTGAATGCCTCTTTGTCTTGCTTTAAAGAAATACAGAGAAGCACTCAAGTTGCATAGATAACTAGCCAGTGTTTCTCACTGCCAACCTCAAGAAAAGAAGGAAATGCTTCAAGGGTTAGTTCCTGACTATATGGAATATTGCTGAACTGAAAGCAGTCAGCTGGAGTTCATCCTGATAGTCCCACAAACCATTTTATCACAAAAATGTACTGTAATCAGTAATAAGCAGTCACAGTATTTTCCCACCACTTTTGTTCTTTATAGCCATGTAGGGAAAGGGGGAGAGAGAATACAGTGGGGGGTTCATGCTGTATGTGAATAATATGTCTTGTAGAAAGAGAAAAATAAAGAACTATGGTTGCATGTGAACTTCAGCTCTTCCTCCTGCCTACTGATTATTTTTTCTGTGAGTCAGGGCAGTGTTGTTTTCACAGTTGTTCATGTACTGCATTGAAGAAATAAAGATGAGTCCATAAACTGATGGATGTTACATTCTGTAATGTCTTTGCATCCGCTTCCACTGCTACACTACCAGTTGGGGAGAGACTCTGGAAGCATCAGTCCTGCTTCACAGGCTGATCACTAGTTTGGTGAGGACAGAATTTCTCCTATTTACAGGAGTAGGAAATTAGAAGCAGCAGGGTATTATAGCTTCAGAGAAACTGATACTGGCTACTTTCAGAGATAAGGGTATTGACTTGGCCTTCAACCAAGATCTGCAAGAATGCAGTTTTAAGATCTGTTTTGTCTTTATGGTAATCTGTATTTCAGTGTGATGTTTTGTGATGTGTCTGACACACAGATTTCATTGTCTCAGTGTAAGGACACAACCAAACCGGGAAGCCCCTGCAGCCATTGCGCTGGGTCAGATGAGTAGGAAAAATAGAGCACAGCATCACTGCTACCATATCTCTCTGCAAGGTTTCTGAAAAAAATTAATAATAGCTTCCTGCTTTAGCAGGAAACTTCCTGTTATTTATAGAGTCCTCTCTGTCCCCAAACACAAGGTGTTAAGTTTTTAACTGAAGTGTAGTGTGTCAAGTATTATACCTCCATGAAGTTGAACCAATTCTCATTTCCATTGCTTCATTATCATGGCTACTAGGACTGGCATGAGCAGAAAAGCAAAATGAGGAAGTTTTTTGGTGACTGTTTTCTGCTAGAAATTCTTGGTTTTCTTATGTTAAAATGAATTTTGGAGGGCAAGAAGGGGGGAGAGTCTCTTATGTAATATACCTTCATCACGCTGCATGTGCTTTCAGCTGTCTATTTTGTCTCCAGCCAAGCCTTCCGGAATAGGGCCTTTAACTTTGCAGATATTTGAAGCTTCAAGGCTGTAAATAAGACATGGGAGAATATTATTTCTTTTGAGTGTTAAGCTAGAAAAGAACAGTGTGGTAAGGCAGAATGCTATTTGGCACTGCAGCACATTGGGGCTAAAAATTAGGAGACGGTGTTATTTTTTCTTCCTGTTTAATATTTTGATTTCCTTGGCAAGTGTGTCCATCCCTGTAGCTTTAGTGGGATAAAGGCTATTACAGAGTGTTTGGAGTAGCAGGACAGAAAGTATGGTGTAGGACTTCTTACTACAAACCAGTTCTACTGGTACCAACTGCAACTGAATTTGCAAAGGTACCAGCATGAGAAGGGGCAATCTGGCTCCAGAGGCAAGCTGTTATTTTACTGGTGCAGACCCAAGGAATCCACAACCCCAGAAAAGAGCAACCAGCAAGTGTCTGTGCTGTGGCTTTTCTTTAGGGAGTGAAGGTATGAACCCAAACCAAGGTGTTTTTCTTGGTCTGTATTGCCACTATAAGAGACATGCTCATCCAGAACAGCTGTGTACAGGTTCTTTTCATTTTAAGCGATAAACGAGAAGAAGAGTATCAAAAGTCCTGCACAAGCATGTGTTTCCTGAAAAACTGTGTCCTTTCTTCCCTTCCTTGGCAGCAATAGGTGGAACAAACCTTTTCTACTTACAGAGGTGCAGTAGTTTCTGCAGAACGTTTTCGTTGCCTCACCCCAACTATTTTGGCTTTTGAGGTAAGAGTGGTTTCATTTTTCAGATCTGCTAGGATTTGGCCTGCATGTTTTGTTTTCCTTTTCCTGTGTTATTGCAGACTTGTGCCCTTCTTGCTTATTTATTGATTGGCAGCCAGATAATGACACTCAAGAAGATTTTTTTGCCATGTATTTTTGAGGAGTGTTTTTTCCATGTCAGAAAAACCAAAGATAGTGAAATGAGTTTAAAAGTTCAGTCACAAGCATTGGTTTTGTTCAGAATAACTTTCAATTTTCTCACTTCAAAATACAAACAGCCAGAACTGTTTTAACAACAATGGTGTCATAACGAGTCCCAGATTTGTTCACTGATGTCCAGCCTGCTTTTAATTGTCTGAGTGTTATAAAAGTAAATTCAAAAGTTTTGAATTAGCAGCACTTAAAAATCTGTGGAAATCTGGAACTAATAAGGCTTGTACTGAATGTTTGTTCTAGAAAGTAAGAGCATTTCAAAATATATCCATTTGTGGCCATTGCAACCTGAAGTTTTGGCCTGAATTGACTTTGTAGAGAACTGGGGTATGTTATGGCTGATGTTAAGAGAGAAGCCAAGCCCAGAACTCAAGAGGATAGACAATGCTAGATGTGATCAGGGAAATAGAGCCTGATAATGTCAGAGTGGTGAGGAAACTGTAACCATATTGCTATAAAGCAACATATAAACAAAGGCACCAAACGGATGGGTAGATGTACTTTCGAGAATTGTGTGTGAAGAAAGTATCACTAATTTGGGTTGCAGAAGAGGTGGAAAAAAACCCATATGAATTTGTGCAATCACCTGTCACTAACTAACCTAAAGTCAAATGAAAGTTATTGTGTGGCTAGATAAACAGAAAGCAGGATTACTAAAAGTATTAAAGTGAAGCAATTCAGCTTTTCTATTACAGCTACAGATATAAGGCATAAAGTGAAAGAATAATCAGGGAGAATTTGAACCTAGTAATCATTAGATCAATAAAAAAGAATTTGTTTAGGACAACTGGGAAATTAAGAATGTAAAAGCAAGCACAAAAGTGATGTTTTGGCCAGGAGCGTCTGGACGGGGAAAATAATTTTTTTTCTAATGTCAGCAGAAAAGTTTGTCTAAATGTCAGCAGCAAGAAGAAAATGTGAAATCATAAGCAAAAAGAAACATTTATCATTCCTGAACTTCCATGTCACCTATGGCAACTTCTGGGAACAAGATTTTCTGCAGGGAGTATTATGAATATTTACTGGCAATGGATTTCAAATATTTTTAAACATCTCCCTGAAAACAAAGTGTATCACTGGATGTCCACTCCAGAATGGCCTTCTGTATCTGAAAGAAAAAACTTGAACAGTACACCTACTTTTATGCAAGATCCAGAAAGATTTTTAAAAAAGCAGAGGCTGAAGAGGGTGGGCTTTTCTGGTTTTCTTGTACAGACACAGTTGATCCCACAATACTGAAAAAAAAGGAATGCAATGTGGTCTTATAAATCACAGTGAAAATCATCACAGATTTGTAGGAGCCCTTTAAAAACTGTGAATCAAATAAAAACAGGTAAACAAACTCCTAACCGTTTACTAGCAGATAAATGTGGACCTCCTCCCCTGGTAAGTGTGGTGACACTCTGGTATGTACCCGTTCCACCACTGCTTCCCAGGTCCCACAGGTCCAACTGGCTTATACCACCCTGCAACTGTAAGGGCTGGAAAATGCCAGCAGCAACTCCTCATCTCCTTGAAGAATGTGAAACTTTCAGATGAGGCCACCAGAGTGCAAACCACTCAGTCTGCAAGGCAACTTTTGTAGCCACAGTGGAAGACTGGATTGTCCCCTACCAGCCCATGTGGCCGTAAGAGCCTCTGCTGCTGTGAAATGCCCCTTCTGACCAGTTCAGAGAGCGACCTTGCATTCCACTCTGTCCCTTCCCCACTGAATGCTTGTGGTGGTGTTGTATCCAAGATGCTGCCAGGAGCTCTTCATGGTACTACACCCTGCTCCTCATTTTTTGGGATCAGGCAGAGTTCTGGGCTGAGATTGATAGAACGTTCCTATGTTCTTGGACAAAGGTCTGGCTCTGCCAGCAGTATGAAGTATGAGGTCCCTATCCTTGCTTTCTCTAAACCCAAAACAAGCTACTCCTTACAGAGAAAAGATGATTGACCTACAGCTAAAGACTAGGGGTAAGTAGGTATATGTCTGCCTGCCAAGTTCTGAGTGGAATGGTTATTTTGGATATACACAAAAGAAGTTAGATTGACCAAACTGTTTTTCTGAGAAAATGTTTTGGGTTTCTTTTATGCTTTCTTTGTTTTGTTTTGTTTTGTTTTTTTGTAAATTGTGGCACTAGCTGCATGGAACATATATCCTACCACAGAGCCTATGCTAGAACTCTGATGAAATTGAAAAGCATGGCATAACTTAAGACCAAAATAATTCACAGTGTCTGGAAGAACTAGACCCAGCTTCACTTGAGTGTTAATCAGTAAATTGTATAAATTCATATTTTTTCTGCATAGAAGAAAACCTAAAGGACTCTCAGAATATCTAAAAAAGACAATAGCCTTTTTTGCATTTTAATGCTGAATTTCCACTCTGTAATAAGCTCTGTTTTTCATCTTACAGCCTGATTACCAGATATTGGACTATATCCACCACATTCTTTTTTAAGAACACTACTTCAAAAAAGGCTGAATGAAACTTGCATCAGTTTTGTGATGATCAGAGGCATTCCTGTTTACAAAAACATACCTCTGAGTTTTAAGAAGACAGAAAGCAAATGGCACGATCCCTTGTCACCTCCAGGATTACCACGTAATACACTCAGTAAAGAGGATTTAAGCCACTGCTCTCTGTTGTGCCACAAGATAAAGTATATGGAAGAGAAAGAGGAACTGCCTCAGAGCTTTAGAGACTGTCTTGGGCCACTGAAATGGTAAAAGTGGGGAGATGGCAGCACTAGCTCCACCCAGTGCAGTGAATAACCAGCATTCTTAGCAAATAGGCACATGTGGTGTTTTTAGGAGTTAACACTGGAAATTATAATCAGCTCCAACCACTTCACCCTCAAGCTAGGAAACCAAAAATCCTAAAGGGAAAAACAAAGCAGCAGCCTCAGCGTATCATATAAGCCTGTTAAAAATCAGCTTACACAACGGCTCCAGAAATTTAAAGACGATGAAAATAAACGAATTTTTTCTATTCAATATCTAAGCAAGAGGCTTCACCGTTACACAGTGGCCAGCCAAAGCTGATAGCACTATGCAGTAATATTTAAAGAACACCATGAGAGTACTATTCAGAACAGAGATTGTTACTCGAAACTTTGAAATGTGCAGGTTCCACTTACTGAGGTTGCTGAAGATTAGTTGAAAACTTGGCTTTTTGCCATACGGCTTGCCTTTCTACATGTAATCTAAAGTTCCTACAGGGTGTCTTACAAAATGAAGCCCAGACTCTGGAATATAACCCTTGACTAGAATTGTGAAAATCTCTTCCTAAGGGAGATAAACATTTGCATTTCCTCTTCTGGGTTTGTGTATTTCTGGATATATTATTACAATGGAAAATTCAGGGATATTTGACAAGTTCTGTTAAAGAAATATCTTAAGGAAAAGGTTAAATAAATCTCATGCCTATGCAACGATTCAATGGATTTATGATTATAGAACCCACGTTCGTGAAATTCTGAACCCAACACAATTTTTATTGTGGTGGATTGGAAGACCAGACATTTTATCAACAAACAAGAGATTCTGCAAATTTCTTTTAATCATACTGCATAATTCTCTTTTCTTAGTCTCAAGTTAAATTTCAGTGATCCAGAAAAATCTGAAGTGCAATTTTTTTATATACAATTTGTCAAGTACCTTTTTGTGTACATTTATCACACACGTGCACGTGTGCACGCACTCACATTCTCTTTGCTATCCTTTCACCATTAGGTTCTATATAAAAGCTGCAGAGGTTCTTCAGATAATTTCTAATGGCTCAGAATACCCACTGAGACTGAAAGCAAGCCAGAGTTTCTGGAAACCTAAATCCTCTCATTTTAATAGTTTTGAAAATCCTTGGCATTTAGCTTTGAACTTTAACCAAGAAAAGTTATATCTTATAAACAATGGCATTTGTTGATTGGATGAAGAACTAGATCAATATTGATTTTGGCAACTTGTTTTGGCTGGGTTTGCATGAAGAAATATGCTGGTTGTGGTGTTAAAAAGTTATGTCAGTTCCTCAACATGTGCCTCTTTTCCTTGGAGCATTGCCTGAAAATTAGTTTCCAAAGTTACTTCCAGAAGTTAACCTAGGGGCTATCTATTATTGTGAGCTAACAACAGCCTTCTGCTGAGCTATCAGCATGTATGAAATAAAACCATTCAAGAAGGCAGATTAAAGACATATAAAACAATGGATTTCTGTTTCACAGAAGTGCTAAAGCATAGGACCCAATTTTTCTTTCCACTGAGTCTGATTTACACTGTTCTTTCAATTTAAAAAGAGCTGTAAAGTAAGTAAGTAGAGTGATAGCAACAAGATTTTAGGCACTATGGGAATTACCTAGTTGACACAAGGCAAAATAAGAGCCATAGGATTTACATGAACCAGTTCCTTATTCAAGAGCAGCACCATGAATGAATTAAAATGTATCTGTGAGAGAAAACGTGCCATTTTCATTACAAAGTTTCCACTGAGACAGAATCTACTGCAAACTGATAAATTGCTACATCACAACTAACATTTTCATCTTCTTTTGATTTCAATTTTTCTCGTTTCAGCTTCCAATTCTTTGAGCCTCTGATAGAACTGCTACAGGAAAGAGTCACATTGAAAGTGACTATCTATTTATACATCTATCCATCTACCTACTGATCTTCCATTTCCTGTATATGCTGTTAGTTCACATATCTTTCTCCTCTCTTGGTGCCCAGCCCTCTGATGTATTTCCAGAAAGCAATCATATCACATCCTACCCTTTTTTTTTGCTATGATAAACAAGACAAGCTCCTTCATGCCTGCTATACCAGAACAATTTTCTTCATTTCGTCCAGGAGCCTGCTCTACCTATGCACAAGTTTAAGTTCTCAAACATGAGTGAACAAATTTTCCAGATAACATCTTATCAATATTCTTGAAAAATAGCATTAATATTTTCTCATTTTTAAAAAGAACTTCCCTCACATGATTCATTCTGAGATTACTTGTCCCTTTTTACATTCAGGTCACTTTGTTCCTCTGACTGCATCCTGTGGCTGACTAGCCTTTTCGTTTGTGGTTTTTTCTTACTGAGCCCTAGTGAGGAATGCCACTTTACAACAGAAATTCCTGTTCTTTGACCCAGAGGATGGAATTAATCTCCTCTGTCTTTAGGGAGTTCCAGAGAGTGATTTAGTCTGTCCCAAGAGAGGAGTCCAAGACACCAGAGCTGCTGTTATAGTGTTCCTTCAAAGATTTTGTGGTAGCATTTTCCTGTAAGTTCTTTCATTATTTCAGAAATCCTTTCCAGTGTACACTCAGTTAAATGCAAGTTATGCATTCCCAAATCTAATAATTTCAAGAAAGGGAGAGAAAACATTCTACAAGTGATCCTTTTTTTTTTTACTTTACAAGAAAAATTTCAGCCAGTTTTATAAATCCAGCACTTCTTGCAGGCATTCAGAGTCTGCTGTCTGAGTTTTGATCAGTGCTAGTTTTGATGGCAAGATTTGTTATCAGTTTGAAGTGGTATATGACAGAAGATTCTTTAGCATTGTATTCTAGGTTTGGCTAGAGACACGAAGTTCTCCAACCCTCTTTACCTGAAATGGTGCTTTTAAATTATGATGAGAGCAGAAATAATTTTCCTATTGCCCTAGAATTTGTCAGATGGCTGTAGGAGCAAGCTGTACCATGGGATTTCTGTGTCTCTACCTCTGACCCTAGGTTGCCAAAGTCAATGTTCAGAGCACACAAAAGTGGGGGAAAAATTCCTTCTCCTGGGGCAAAACCGAAATTTGTTTACTTTTTTAGACAGTACTTCTTTTGCTGCTGTTTATTCAATCCTAATGCATGTTAAAAAAACCTGACTTACCAGGCCCAGTCCATGATACTAAAATCAATCCAGAATTCTTAAGAATGCCTCAGAAATTTGCAGGTGACGTGCCAGCTATGTAGGCTGGCTTCTTCTCTAATGCACGTTGCATTTGATGCAGTAGTGTCACTGCCACTGAGGCCAGACCAGGCCCTTGGCCAGAGCTGGTCTTGCTGGAGGCACTGCCTGCACGGGATTCAGCAGAAGCAACAGTCCACAACCATCTCAGTTGGACCAAAGTGGAGCTGTTGGGAAAAAACTTTCTTTTCTGTTGGGCTTTCAGAGGAGGCCTCAGATCACATCTTCTAGGTCTTGTATTTGTGTTTATTGGATCAGAAATCCCTTTATCATCAAATTGTTTCTTCCTCAATAGGCATAACTTGCAGACTCTTCCCTTACTTTATTCCCTATCTAATACAGAGATTGAGCTCCTTTGAGCTCCTTGAGCTCCTCTTCGCACATCCTCCTGTTCTTTAACCGTTGCTTTGGATCCTCTTTGAGTTCTCTCCAATTCTTTTTAGATCATATTTGAAAGGTAAAAACAAGAACTGCACTGTTGTAGAAGCTGTTGAAGCAATGCCAGCTACAGAAACTCTCAGCCAACTCAATTGCTTGTCTTCTCAGGTTGGTGTTTCACATACCGAATTCCACCACTTAACTCCACCCTCCTACTAAGAGGCTCAAATAATCAATGAAATTATCAGTCATCCTCAAGATCCTCATTAAAGGCCCACAAATATGACAAATTGGTTCCCCAGCTGTGCAAAAGGCATGTTAACCCACACACCCACATGCCAGGTCACAGTGCAGAGAGATTCGGATGTTTAGTCTCCCCACAGCTCCTTGTAGGCAGGTGGGAGCCAACACACACTTTAGCCTCATGCTTGAAGTGAAGAATTAGAAAACAGCCATTCTGAGGTGCTTCACAGCATGTACCTCCTGTACAATGAAAACATATCCAGAGACACACTCAGACTCTGTTTAGAGCCCCAAAACTGCAGCCAAATGTCTCACTGAGAGAAAATAGCTAGAATACAGATTGAATCCACAGTTTCTTCACCTTCTGATATTAGATTTCTGAAAGCTAGGTATGAAGTGCTGGTAAAATATAAAATTACATAGTTCTGCTTCTTTATAATACCAGGCAGAGGTTGTTAAATTGACAATTCTTAAATAACGTCCACCTCTCTAGAAAATGTGTTGCTAAAAGAGCTATTAAGTGGGTCAGAAGCAGAGTAAGTGCAAAAAGGTTTAAGACTATGTTTAAACAGTATGATAAGCAGTTGCAAGACTTTTGTTGGGTTTGGTTTACAGTATCAGCATGTGATGATCTTGGAGTGCTTTGACCTCCTGATGCACAGAATTGACAGTCTCCTACTTTATCCCCATTCCTCTGTATCCTTCTGGCTTTTGGGCTGAACTCTGTTATTTTTAACTTGAAGTGGAAAAAGGAACTTATTCAGATCTTTCATCTGAAATTCACTAACTACCTAAAGAGCAGACTTCCTGGTTCATGTATGGAGCAGGTCATATTCCTCTTTCACTATGACTGTCAGGTCTGTCATATAACCTCCAAAAACCCACTGCAGAGAAATTCAGACCAATTTTAGAGAAGTCGTTTACTTTTGCTAAATATAAAAGGACTTGCTTTTGAAGACTAAAATTTTGCTTTAAAAGTGATCTTAGTAAGAGAACAAAAATGAGTCAATAGCATGGGGAACATATATTATATGTGAGACATCTTACCCATGCAAGGCGAGAGTAGATACAGAGAGGAGTTTTGCCTGCACTTACAACAACCTTCAAAAGCTTCTTTCTCCTTGCCTTGCAGGACATACACAAAACCAATCACGTGTATCCCATCTCCTAACTCAGCAGGCAACTCAACAACATCCTCCTGTCTAGTATGACCACTTTGAGTGGCATTGCCAGTACAATCTACCAATAGAAACATATGAAGTGGTCAAGTTCATCTGAGTTTCAGGATGGTTCTTAACACTGGCCGCCTCCCACCTCACACTCTGCTGCAGCAGCAGCAGAGAAAGGAAGTGACTGGAAAGCTTCTGACCCAACCAGCACTCAACTGCACTTGAGGCCTTCTGTAACGCACAGAGCCCCAGCATCAGCTCCGTGATCTCTCCTGTTTCTCACCGTCCCTCTGAACTGTTGTGCTCTCCAAACAAGGTTGTGACCTACAGGAGGGAAACAAGATAAAAGCAGGAATGTGAATAAAATTACGAAATCACATGGTCAGTTGGCATTGACCAGGTTTAAAAATCACAAAGTTGTCAGAAAGAGAGATCTGAGGTACTAGACAGGTCTAGTAACCTTTACAAGAAACACCCACATGCTCTTCTGTCTTCTAACATTTTCTCCTTTATGTGTGTGCATGGTGGGAGGAAGCTATTACAGCTTTCATTTTACACATGAAGAACTGAGACTAGTGCTTATAGCTAAGCAGCCTGGTGCAGGGACACATAAATCTACCCAGCTCAACCATGTAGCAGCAAAACAGGCACTGGGCAAACAACAGCCATGCTTGCTTAGCTAGTCAGCCCTGCTGGAAAGCAACCTGTGCCTTGCTAATGAGATTATCCTGCTCCCAGAAACCAGCATTTCTCATTCAGGGACTATCCTTTACTATTTGAAATTTGGCTTTAGAAATTGCCTTGGTATGAAAAGGTTTAGAGCTGGCTTGGTCATGTCTGCATGGAAAGGTACCCAAAGGAACTGGACGGATCATCCAAAAAGTACTGAAGACTTTCAGAGGAAGTCAGGGCAGAGAAAGCAACTGTAGCCACATCTGTCTGCCAAACTAACCCCCAAACCAATGAAACGTGTGCTGCTCTGCCAATGGAGACTCTCACTCACATGAAAAAGCTTTGACTTGGGCTCCTGGGTATGTCAATGGCTCCACTGAAATTATACTACTGTTTTCATAAGCTATTTATTTCCTGTTAATACCTTGGAAAAATTCTTAGAAGAGACTTAAATGAAGACAGTATTGCAACTTGGCAAGTTCACTTCAAAATTCGTTAGTGCTCACTTTCTATTTTCCTTTCCAGAGCTCTGGTGCCTGTCATCAATAGTCAAGGGGAGAGATTGGGGCTGGTTTTTTTTATTCTGATTCTACAGAGGAAAATCCTATTGGCTTCAGTGTTTGGCCCTAAAAAATTATTGCATTTCCCCTAGGAAGCTGCAACTTTAAAGTATTCATTGCTGATACATTTTTAAGTCTGCCCAGATGTAAAATGTTTACATGAATTAACTTCACTTTTTGAGTACCTGAGACAGAAAGATTTCCTAATTAAAGGAAATATATTCTGCATTATTCTTTCCTATCTATTGTGATTCAATACATATAATCAATCTATTTTCCTTCTGTCGTGGATTGCAGAGATCATTCAACCGTGGTGATTTAACATAGTGCCGTGCTGTGTTTGTACAGAAACACTGCACAAGGGAGATTCCAAAGGGATTTTAGCAACCCCCATCTAACAGGGGATTTTATGAATAACATTACTTGGCCATAGGCAAAAGAATTTCCTTTTGGCAGTTTTTTTTCTCCAAAGAAAACACAAAAAGTGGAAGTTAGATAGTACTGTTGTTAGAGTTTTGTTACAGGGAGGGACAAAGTGGTGTTCACAACATCATGGATACAGCAGCAGCTAGGACACAGCTCCTCCGCTGGACCTTCATTTGTTCAGCCCCTTTTCCAGATTCAGATCTTCAGGGAGCTGATCCCTCTCTTGGACCATGCCTAGCATATCCCACTTCCTTTTCTTAGAATCCTCTATATCATTGGGAGTTTGGGAGGGCAGAGAGCAAGCAATGAGTTCAAGGCTGAGGTTTTTGTTTTGAGTGTCAGCTACTAAAGAGATACTTGGAAATGTTAAGGTTTGCTCTGTGTGAAGTTCTAATGGGAATAAAAAGATGAAGACTGAACAATCCTGTCCAAAAATCCACAAGCAAAAAAGCCACCAATACTTGTCCTTGGCTGCAACCTGAATGGAGTAGGAAGCACCAGAACACAGCAGGTCTGTTTCATGCACTCACTAAAGCCAGGGAAAAATGTTAATATTTTCATAGAAAACATTTCAAAATAATCCCCCTTCTGCAACAGCCTTTGGATTCTCAGGGTTGTGGGTTTTTTGTTGGTTTTTTGGGGTTTGGTGTTTTTTTTGGTTAGTGTTTTTTTCCTTTCCTCTCATTTCACCTTTATTGGTGCAAGAGAAGAGAGCAGGAAGGTGGAAAGTGATCTAGCTGGGTAGATACATGGGTAGGTATCTTGCACTAACAGGACAGTAAATATGCCTTAAGGTAATCAGGCCCGTTGAACTGAAATTTAGTTTTCAAAGATTCCCTCCCATATAAACCCAGCACAAGTCAGACTGCTTCAATTCCAGTGAGTAACATGCTGTGCTGGAGGCATTTACACAGCTAATGGTACAGTGGGACACTATTTGCAGTCCAGCTGAGAGAATGTGTGTTCCTGCTCCATTGCAAACACAAGACAGGTTTGTCTCCAAACGGTCTGTTTATTCTTTTGACTTGCATTTGTCACCTGTATATGTTGAATTGTAACTTAATCTTGTTTCCATTTACTTCTCCTTTATGCTGTGCATGGACAAAGCAGCAGTAGGTCCTTGAATAGTTCCCAATTTCATTAACAGTTCTTATGTTAAGTTTCTGTTCCTATGTAACTACGTCTAGAACTGCTTTAGGCTTTAGAGAACTGGCCCACTCTTTTCCTTTAATCATGTCATGCAGTATTGTGATTGCATAAGGTAACAAAGCCATAGAGCACTTCTCTTCCTCTCTTACACTAAAAATAGAGCTCCTGTTTTAAGTCACCCCTCCTGGGTGCAAGGCTTTTTGTTTTTAAAAGCTGGTTCTTACTTTTAGATTCTCTTTTAGAGTTGAGCATTAGATACCTAGCAAATCTAAACTGAAGTCACACAAGATTTTTTTTTCTTCTTCTAAATACTACCAAATAGTAGGCAGTTGCATTAAATTAGTAGGTGGTCTGTAAAAGATAATCTCTGGTTCCTCTTTCCAAATTTTGCAGCTATGAGCTGTATGTGTAGGTGAGACTCAGTGCTCACCAGACCTGTTTGGCACCAGCAGATCTGTGATGCACCTCCTCACCCCACTCCACCTGCCCAGACCTCACTGCTGCCACAGACACTCACGTTTCAGTCACGAGACCCACCTCATGGCATTGCAGCCATACTGATTGGGTTTTTGGTGGTAAACAAGGCAGGGCTCAGTAGAGGAAAAAAGAAGGTATTTGAAATGTGATTTAAAATGAGTAACTGAACTGGAGAATGATGCAGAGAAATGGAGCTGGAAGGGACACCAATATATCTTGGAGAACTCAGGCATGACTCAGTCATGGGACAGTGAATGCTTGAAGTTCTAGCATGTAAAAATAACAAAAGGACTGCCAGCTTTTCCTTCTGTCTCCATATTTTGTTTCTCTTTGGGCCTTTTTTGTGGTAGCTTCTCCGTCAGCTACATGGAATACCAGATGAACTAAAACACCCATGGCTTGCAAAAAATACTAGTTTCTGCTTCTTAGAATGAAAAGGTTTTTGCAACAGGCTAGTCCTTTGCGCCATGAAGGAGTAATATGCACTAGAGGGTAACTATTTTAATTTCAGATTTGTGTTACTGAGGCAAACAGTGTAATAAAACCAGCACTAAACTTTGAAGAACGTTGAAAAAAATAATTTCTTAACAGAAGACTTCCCGGTCTATGTTTGGACTACTGTTTAAATGGCCAATAAAATTTTGGCCATTAGCCTGCTTCCCTCCTTCTCCCTCCCCTTCCTCTCCTACTGCTGCAATTTACAGAAGCAAAAAGAGGAAATCCGCTGATGACATTTTTCCAACTGTAGAACAATTTTTGCTTAGTGTTCCCTGCAGTGTTCTTTGCATAATGTTCTCATTTCTTACTCTCTTTTTATGTGACAGCAGGAAGAACTGGTTGCTGCAAGACTTGGTATGCCCATGCTACACTTCTTGCAGAGAGCAAGGCTAACGCGGAGACTGAGGACCCAACCACAAAGGTTGCCTCTAGGAGCACAGGTAGCTCCCAATTGTACCCTGTTGAACTGCACATTCATTTTTGTGAGTACTGAATACACTGCCAGGGGCATAGGTAGCATCTTACAACTGATTCTGTTGAGACTACTGTCTGAATGTATCCTGAAGTTATTTCTACTTATCACAAATCTTTAAGGAGAGAGGCACATAGCACAATGACACTTTCACAGTGATTTCCATCAGGTGGTCTCAAGACATTTTGCAAGGCATGTTTGAGAAAGAAAAACACCTTTAGAAACTGGCAGCCCACTATCCCATAAGCCATAGGAATGCTGGCATATCAGCGTTCAGTGGCCCTTTCTGATAATAGACAACATTAGATGTTTTAAAAAACAATGAAGAATTCCTTGTAAAGTAATGGTTTATTTTTTTAAGGGAAACTAACTGACTAAGTCATTGGACCGAAAATACTAATCCAAAACTAACAAGATATATTTCATGGGCACATCAATGTCCAAATAACAAAAGTCTCCCTTACCTGTTATATAAAAGACTTTAAGAGTCAGAAAAGATTATAGACAAAAGGACTTAACACGTTCAGAGAACAATGCTTGCTGAATGAAGTGCTGGGTGAGATTACATTTAAAAACATGTGAGGAATGGTTCAAAACTGATGAGCAGGAAATTTGGCTTACTTGACAAACAACAAAACAATAATGTTATTTTGCTTATTGCACTTTTGTGTCCGTAATTTGATGCTAAGAGGGCTGAAAGGAGTGAGATTTACCTTTGTGCCACAAAATGCGCACCATATGCTGGGACTTGAGGTTTTTTTACGTCATTATTCTCTTAATGCTAAGAGATAATGTGGGCAGAAAGATTCAGTGGGGAGGAATCCAAAAGATAACTCCATTTCTACTAGTTTCTGTTCAGTTCTGAATGATATCCAGCACGTCAGGCTCAGGTTACTGTTCCCACCCTCTCACTGCTATCTCCTTTTCCTTCTTCACTTCAGTGAATCTTTCTCTATTCTTACCATCTGTTTAGTTAGTCTGCCCTAAACTGTTTCTTTTGCAACACTGCTGCAACCCTGCAACCAGCAAGGTAACCGAGAGTGTTGCCTGTGACAGCTCAACACTAGTGTAAATTTGCCAGGTCTCAGAGTGGCTGATAAGGCTTTCTGCTACATTTTTATTTTGTTTACCAGCAAGCTTGGAGGAAATAGAATAAGAAAAGTACTCTGTTGCTGTTTTGCTGTCCTATTCTTCCTCTCTTCTTGTGTTGTGTTGACCTCAAGAAACTAGGAGTCAGTTTCAAGAGTAAAAAATTCACCTCTTTTCTGTTCTACCAGAGGGACAGTTAACACCATAAAGATTCAGGACAAGGGAGTCAGGGTATCTTCACAAGAATTTGCTGCAGCTAAATGGAAAGGAAAAAAAGAAAGAGGGTTAACTCCCTTTCCTTTTTCACCCAGGTCTCCCAAAATGTCCAAGTGAATATTAGAGGACAGAGAATAGACTGTTTGTCAGCATGTCATAAAAAAGAAGATCATGTTAACACCTGTGAATCTCTATGCCTAATTGCTCCATTGAAGAGAACTCAGAACAAATGTGCCTCCACTGCTTCTGCTTTCTTTACTGACTGCCTGTTATTGCTGCAATCAGTGCATATGGCAGAATGCACACTCTGCCCCAATATGATATTTTAAAAAGCAGTTAAATGTTCTGGCATCTTCATAAGAAAATTTCCCACCTTCAGATTGTCCATGATGAAGGGGACAGAACTTCTCAGCCACTAAGTTCTTCTACTTAATCATTTTCATTTTATGGCAGTGGAAATTTGGCGTTTATACCTGTTTAAAATATGTTCCCTTGAGTCTGTTTCATTTTAGCAAACTTCTTGCTTCCTTCTTCATTGAGTTCAGTTGATGACAAAGCTTAGCAAGGAAGGCTGACTGGAAAATTGGAATTCTGTTTCATTAAACTGCGTCTAGTTTCAAAATTTGTTTCTGTATGCATGCAAATGCAATCTGCGACCTTTCCACTGAAAACAAAGCACAAGTCTGTGACAAAGCTCTCAGAGAAGATTCTCAGTGGCTGCACTCCCCAGGAAAGCACGAGAAGCCTCTGGGGAGCTTTCACTAACCAGACTGGAGTTGGAAACTTGGTTTTCCATACCTGGGAGAAAGCCAAGGCCTTTCTCTTAGCTTGTCTCTCCTTCCCTCCATATATCATCTGGAGAAGCTATTTTGCCAAATTTTGGTGAACTGACATTTCAGTGTTTGACTGCTGCAACAAAATGACATTTTCTGACAAAAAAAGAACTGTCAAAAGACTCCTAATGTTTTATAGTTGAGTGCCCAAAAAATATTTTCTGTATAATTCATTACTGTACAATCTTTTGTGAAAAGAAGCAGCCCTCTAAATTTTTCTCTCATCAATTGCACTGAAAATAGCACTTCAGTCTTGACACTTAAAAATCAAGTCTTTTATGCTACAAATTTGATGACAACACCAATGTAGAAAAATAAATTGTTGGCACAACACTTAAGAAAACTGAACTGTTCAACAAACCCAACTCAAATAAAAATTAGACTCACTTTTTTACTTCATCCTTGTATTTTTCTGCAGTATTACTTTCAGGGTTTAATATGCATACCTTAGCATGGAAAATAGAAAAAATATTGCAAACAACTGAGCTATAGGTGAAGTTTGGGTCAGAGACAGTAAAATGAGTTGATATTGTAGATAAACAGGCAATAGGGCCCATTCACCTCTGAGAGCTGAAAACATACCCTCAACTGTATGTGACATGTTTTAATCAGCATAAAATAGAACTGTCACTAAAAACATGGATCTCACTCTACATGGAGTTTACTTCTCTTTCCCATTTTCTTCTCCTTTCTATATAGTCTCTTCCCACAGAAAGAACAGGATAGCTTTAGCTGTCCTTCTCTCTTCATCTTGTTCATCGTGAGGCTTCCCAAGCATGTGTGACAGGATAAAAGGATGGAGCAGAACTGGGAATGAGTGAGCAGCTGGAGATGGACAGAATAATATTTTTTATTGCAACAGTGATGCCAGTATAAGCAGGACTACAGAATATGCTGCTACCTGGTAGTTTCTCCAGGTAAGATCACCAGAAAGCCATGAATTTCCCTATAAAAGTTGGGTTATGGGGAGACCTGTTTTTTATGTCAATTGTCCCTCCATGTTTTCAGTACAACAGAAAGGAAGCATATTTGGACCATCCTGAAAACAGCCTTTTCCTAAATTGTAGCAGATGGCCATGAACCCTTTAATAGGTGCTTGGCACCCTCCAGGCCTGGGCTGTGTTATATCAAAGGTAAACTGTCTGGCACACACAGTGCAGCGTGTGATGTGCAGCTTAACATGTTCTCCCATCAGAATTTGGAAGATCCATGTACGTATTGTTTTGTCAGCTATTAGGAGTGGGAGTTACATGCTTAAATTATTCAGTTAAAAAAACCAGACCATTTTATTGACTAAACAATATTGTTCCTCTAAAAAACACACACAAGACATAAATGCAAATGAACTGTTAAGTAATTTACAATAGTTTGAAATACTTATATTCTATCATGCTTATAGACTTTTTTTCATAGGAATTCATTTTGCACTCATTAACAAAGATGCTATTCCATTTAAGTCAGTTGGGGCTTCTCTGGTGTATCTTAGAACAGAACTGAGGCCAAGATATGTATCTTACTCGGTTCATTAGACTCTCCAAAGCTGTAGATTAAACAAGCAAGTATGTCACTAAATCTGTTCAGCATTAAAATGATACAAAATGTATTTTTCTTCTTCCAACTAAATAGTTTTCTTCAAATTTGAACCAGATGGAAACACAGTGAGTTATCTGAAATGAGCTCATCTAGACTTCTGAGTGGAATGTCCGACATTTGGTCACACATCTTGACATGTGAGTTGGGGTCTGAAGGGGAAATTTTTATCATCTTATGTTTACTCTTGTGGATAGGCTCATTAGCTTCAATGGGCAACAAGAAAAACAAATGACACACGCACAGACAGAGTAAGACCATGCAGGATATGTTTCTGTATAAAATCCCTCAAATGTAGTTTGCATTCCCAAAGACAACTTGCCCAAACTTCCAGCAAACATGATAAATGAAAACTTAGCATCAAAATTAGTTAAGAAATGTGGAGCAGCTATTTTTTTTTATGTTTTCTGTTAAACCCACTTTTGCTATGGAGATTAATATTTTTAATATTTGCTGGGAGATTAATACTTTTGAGGGCATGCTGACTTGTGAGTCTGTTATGGAACCAGGCATACTGTTGCCATTTGATTAATTAAAAAAAAACAGGCATCTACATAACTCCTTTTAATAGTTATGGAAAAAATTATGAGGGGAGTTTTTAAATGTAAAGCAGCAAATATTAAATCCCCTGCTTGCAGGATTAAAAACAAATGGTTCCAATGAGAACTCACTCCCACATGGCAATGCTAGCAGGAACTACGTATGTTTCAGCTGTTGAGTCACTTTCTGTTGTCAGGTACACTGAGTATTACAGTGAAACTCTCTTGTGTGGAAGATGTACCTGTCCTTTATTAGCCATATCAGGCTAATCTTGCCTCACTGAACTCAGGGGAGCTTTGCTGTTGCCTTTGGGAGGCTGGAATTTTACCTTTAGTCAAGGGCCTGAATATGAAATGTGTTAAGCTCCCGCATCTTCAGCCAGGAAAATGAGACCTGAAAGTACTTCTCTACATTATGCACACCTGACTTTAGGCAGTCTGGTGATGGCTGCTTCAGGCTAATTCACCAGGCTTCCTCGTAAGATTAGCATAGGTGGAACTCCTCTCTGTGAGAATTAAGCTGCTTCTAATATTTAGACTGATCAGGTTTGTTTCTTTACACTGCATTGAACTGGGGCCAGCATACTTTTAACGTGCAACTCTCCTCACTCCCAGGAGCACGCTGGAGGAGTCTGTTCTCTGGCAATGAAGAACAGAAAATCTGTATATCTGAGAGAGATTTCAGCCATCTGCCTGAAACTTTCTCCAAACTCTACTGTGGATTTTTGCTGTTGGGGTTTATTTTGGGTTTGGGTTTTTTGGGTTTGTTCTTTAGTTTTTAAACACTTCTTATTACAGTCCTAATTAGAATGGCCTGAATTTATTCCTCCAATGACTCCACTGTAGTTCAGTAATTATTTTGTATTTATTCTTTTCCTCTTTTGGAAGGAATACAGTGAAAATATGTGCATTTAAACAAACTTCAGGCTCATAAAACAGCTTTCTATCCTGAAGAATTCAGAGGTTTGTTTTTTTAATCAAAGTCAGATACATGAGATCTGATTTGTATTGGCTAAATTCCTATTTATTCCTCTTGCCTAATGTTTCCTCCTGGCTGGCCCTGCATCTTCAGCTGTGTGTAGCCAAGAGGAATCACCAGGCATGGGGATGTTGGAGGGATTTAAACAGAATAAATCTGAGCCTTGGTGCCTTCATTTTGTGACTTTCTTTTTTGGTATCCTTGAAATGTTTGAAAGAGACTTAAGAATTTGTGGGCCAATATTTAGATTGCTGCTTGAACTGCAGAAGATGAAACAGAATATTCTGAACCATAAATGAATTTGCCCATGAACTCAAAGCTGAATTTATCCGGCAGAAATGTCTCTGTAGGATTTAACGGACACCAGAAGGAATAAAAGATTGCGGGATTAAAAAAAAATAAAAATCATACTTACTGGAGCTGTGGACATTTTCAGGATAATTAGTTACATATGTTTTGGTTATGCCCTAGGGTAAAATAAGTTCTGGGATGAGGTAATAAATAAATTAAATGTGGTTTTGGAAATAGTTATCCCTCACTACCCAAAATGTCCAGTGCTAGAAGAATTTGGATGCAGCCAACTTTGGAAATCTGAAAGGACCACAGAAACAATTTTTATAAGGGCAACAGTACTGCAAAGAAGACACCACAAAAACTAAAGTCAGCACAATTTTGAATGCTGCTGATTGATGCACTGAGCTAATCTAATTGACACATTTGACAAAAATTGACAAATCTGACAAAAAGATTTGTCCACTTAAAGTCATCAATTACTGTATCATCAGATGAAATACTAGCTACATTAGCTACATATTTTGTTCACATGGATGAATTCTATAAATACCGAATTGCTTTCCCTCACCACCATCCTTTTTCTTTTCCCCCTCCATTTTTTAGAATGGAAAACGTAAATACAGCTTACTTTCACTTATCATGTTGTATGTTCACTTACTACTGTTATTCAGTCTTGCTTGCAGTACCTTGAGAGAGCAAACTTTTTGTTTGTACACATTCCTTTGTGTAGGAACCCCTGTGATGACATAGAGAACCTGCTTGACCCAGCCAATCTAAGAAGATATATTTTAAGTCCTCGACTAATCACTAGGCTTGTGCTTAGGGCTAATTTCCATTTTCAGTGGAAAAAACAGATTTTAAGGCCTCACCCCCCCACACAAAAATATACCACATACACACACAACCATCCAATCCTAACCATTTTCTTAAGGGAATTATGTCCGTTAAAAGTATTGTAATCTTCCAGGTAGCCCTGTTAAGGACATAAATCTTTAGATTTCCACTGCCCTATCTCCTACATCTAAGTGTTCCTGCTTTCCTAATTATGCCAGCCTAAATAATCTCCTCCATCCCAGCTCTCCAAGACACAGCCAGGCCTCCTGTTCATAGAAATCCACATGTGCAATCAGGCATGACTGCCCATCACAAGAAGCCATAGAACAACATCAGTCCCATTTCTGCTATCTGTCACATTCATTTTTAAAGAAAATTAAGAAAAAGCTAAATTCACCAAGTTTCCATATCTGACAAACATCTGAAAACACAATTTCATCACTGGTCAGCAATGTATCTTTTAATTTACGCCTTAAGTGATTATAAGCAGAATTTTCGGGTGGACAATGGCCAGGTTTCAGTGCCCTGCCATTAATACAGTCACCTACATTAGAGAGGAAGCTCTGAACACCCACCCAGTGAAGTGAGCAGAAATTTACTCTGATTTCAGCATCTGTATATACCTTTCTATATATACCTAGAGGCCAATAACAGAATCCAGGTGAAATATTTTACTCCAGAGTCTGGTCCTCACTCATCTGAGTTACTCATATGAAATTTGGAACCTCTCTTTAAGTAAGCAGAGGTGTCTAAGAAATAAGGGAGATGCCTCAGCAACATAAGAAATTAGGTATTTAACTGAAATCTTCAAGGTAAGAAGTGATCTACAAGCAAAAGAAATCATGGAAATGCTCAAAACAAATCCAGACCCATCAAAATAACAAAAGAATAGATGCTTATTGCTGTACAAGACTAGCAGAGGTAGACTGATCAGAGACAAGAGACCCGTGTTTCAAATAAGGAGTTTAATCAGTCTTTGTTTGTCTACTTACCTAACCTGAAAATTGTTTCAGCTGTAGTAGGATTTCACTTCAGACTGACCAACTCTAACCATAGCTTCTCCTCTCTTATCATGAAATCGAACACTACAATTTTACCTTGCATTATTTACCAAGGTTAGTCAGACCTCCCAAAAGAGGAGAAGGAGAAGATGGGATTTGTGGTAGCTGATAACAACATCTTTCTGATGTTAATTATCAACAACTTATGGGAACACTCTAGCAGATTAGGAATCCAGTGTTGAATCATTTCTTGCCAACAGGTTTTTCTAGAACCTCTTAAAGAGGTTACAGCTGGGAAATACTGTTCAATTTATTAAAATTATTATTATTACAAAAGTTTCCAATGCAGATCCAATAGTTTGCAAGTTCTAGTTTCATTTCCCTTGTGCCTGTGTAGCACACACAATTAGTCAGCTCTCTAGCAGAGCTCGGAAAGAACAGGGACTCCCCCCGTACTGTGCCTGAGCAACGACAGCATGAAAAAGTTGATCCAAGATCCAAATTCTTTTCCCAATCTTGCTTAACTATGCTGGATGTCCAATGGACAGTCATGTTGCTAACTCTTTAAGCACTGACCATTATTGCTTATTTGCTATTTGTTCCATGTAATTCCTGATTACAGCCTCACTTTTTAAGCTTCTCAAGTTTCTGGTAGCTTTTCCTTTTTTTCACTGGTCCCCTGTTCCTATGTATTCAAGTGCCCATGGTAAGAATTGTGCAAGATGGTAACTAGTGAATCAGAGGAAGAAATCGTCCACTTAGCATCACTCAGATTGGATGCCTTACTGTTGAGTTCCTCAGCTTTTTTCCCTCGACATGAAATTATTTGGGGTGACTAACGGATTTTAAAAATCAGAAAAGACAGGTCAAGGGACCCACATAAATTGAAAAGTAGCCCATATCCTTATCATACAAACACTTCCATATTATATAAAAGATACATGATAAATCTAAAAAAGCTGTATGAGCAACTATATTTTCTTGACTGAATTTAGCAACACAATCTGTTTAAATCCACGGAAAATTATCTTTTAATAGTAATCACTGTCTATGTTCTATCAGAGTATTCTTGAAACATATTCAAGGGAGTTACAGAAACATGAGGTATTGTGGGTAGAGAAAATCTGGAGTCTGTGCATCAGTGGGCGGTCACAAAATACACATTTACCATAGTTGGTGACTACAGTTAAGTTACAGTTAAGCAGTTTTCTGCAGTATTGCATTTTACAATGGTAGGAGGAAAATAATCTTAATCACATGAGCAGAACAAGTATAATTCATTCACTTCTTCCCATAATTATCTGTCAGTGTTTGTAGACCTTGCTCTAAAATCCTCCGTTCTGAGCAGCAGCAAGTTGTGGTAACATAACTGGCAGAATATAAGTAAATCAGGATTCATAGCTACTAGATAAAGAGCTATGTATTTCATGATTAATAATATATTAAAATATAATAATAATCTTGGTCTTATACAATCTTGAATGTAAGACTTTAGCACAACTCATACTGACTACTGACTTTTTCTGGGGTCTGCTGCTGTAGTTGCACCACCAGACTGGCATTCAGGAGATGTAGGGAGAGCCACATGTTCCCTGTGTGACTTTGTATAAATCTCTTCATCTCTATTTCTCAACTGCTCACCCATGAAACAGAGTTATTTCCTTGTACCACAGGAATGTCTGCTAAAACACGTGTTAATGAACAGGTACAACGGCAACACAAACTATGTAAAATGGCTAATACCTCACTGGTAAACTTTTTCATTTTCTGCTCTAGTTTCCTAGAGAACATTGCAAAAATACTGTGTTTATCTAGATAGTATTACATCAGAATAAAGTTTTACTATTTCTTTCAATGCATTGTGGATAAAATATGTGAAAAATTAGATCAAAGTAGAGATCATCGAAAAGTATTTACATAAGAAATGAAGTATCATATGAGGAAATAATCCCACAAAACTTTGTATCCTTCAACAATCTTTGCCAGTGATAGAAGTATTGTTGAAAATTTGTCCAATGTGGAATTTAAATACGTTAGAGATGAAACTGTAGGTCATTTGATAGGTTGAAAACATGTGAATGGATTATAGCAATGCCTTCTTTAGGACCTTCCATTAAAAAAATGCTCTGGCTATATCTTTTTATGGTGGGGAAGGGAAATGGGGAGGCAAAGAGAGAGGGATGATGTAAGATTGCACAATTGCCCCACGTGGAGTGAATCTGCTCTAGCACTGAGGAGCTGTTTGAGGAAGCTGGGAAATGGAGAAGGGTGTGGCTGGTGAAACCCTGTCTCTCAGAACCATAACCACATGTTTAAAATAGCCCTGAAAAAATACACTCTGGCCCATCTTTGTTGGTTTTGAGTGCAGTAAGCTTCCTACACAAGTTCTTTAAAACAAGCACGCATACACAAGCACGAATAGGAACCATTAGCGGCATAAAGGATGTCCTTAATTTCCACACTCCTCTCAGTTCTAGGTAAGAAGGAGCTCCATGTAGTTACTGTCTAGCTGAAGTATCCTCTTTAGCGATGCAGTGACAGAAAATATTATTATTGATTCTATTGAAAATGAAAGAACAGAAAACTGGCAAAGTACTTATAAAAAGAATTGCGGGCTTATGCATCATGAGTATAGATAGGTCACAGGCAGGAAGAACATAGTATTCTGGTAAAATAAGTTTCTACTTAAGAAAATATTTCATTTAAGTAGGGCAGGAGATTTTTCAATTATAAATAACAAAAAACTCCATGCAACTAAAAGCAGTAACTTCTCTAAAGCTCTCTTTCTAACCAGTTATTTAAAGAGAAGGGAGGTAGACATGGAACTATCACAATCACAGCTACCATTTGCTTTTGACAAAATGCTTCAGAGGACATTAAAATGACAGAATGAAAACAAAAGAGATCCTCAGAGTGATCCATCTCAGTCTCCTGCCTTCCAGATTTGTACAGTATGGGATCTTTCATAGAGGAAAACTGCGATAATTTCAGAGCTGAACGGACTTCATAGTAATCAAATGAGCTTTTCTGAACTTTAAAATATTTTGGAAACCTTAATTTGGCTGATTGACCTTGCTTTCATCTGAGGCACTGGTATCCAGCAGGAGGAGTAGATCCCAGTTTTGCCCTCCTATGCAGGGTTGGTTAGTGCTGTGTGCCTGCTGCACCATCCCAGGGCACACTCACAGCGAGGCACCTTCCCACCCCGCCCTTCCCACCTCCTGCAAAAACCCCTGCAGCTCTGCAACTCACTGCCCAGGGTTCACAGGCACCATAAGCGTGCAGTTGTTTGAGATCTGCTTTGTTGTCTGATATCCACTCCCTTTCGCCTCTGGGGAAAAGGCAGCAGGTCGGGTCCAGCCTCTTCCTCTGCCTGTCCTGGGCCACATCTCTATAACACCATAGGGAACAGTGCAGCATGGTCCAGCAGAGAGTAGACCTAGTGGGACCAGTTTGGATTAGTTACTACTTTGAACCCCCAAAGCAATTCTGCTGCATTTGCACACTTTTTTGGGGTTGAAGCTGTTTAGGCACAGGTTTCAACTGAAGATGTGAAAGACTGCAGTAAGATCCTGGAAAAAATGTAAAATCTCCTTCACATTAGGTTTATAACAACAAGTTAAAGATGACCTGTCAGGAACAGGTATGGATACCAGATCCTGGATCAGTGTTGGCCAATTTCAGGTCCAAGTTTTTTCCACTCTGCCATTTCTACAATACCTATGTAAGAGCTTCCTTTTTCCACCGGGAATCAGTTCTTACATTGAAATACTCCAGCCACAGCTTTCTTTGTTGTATAGCCATACACAGGCCAGTTGAACCTGAATAAAACCTCTTCCAGCACGAGTGCTTCTATTTACTCTGACTTGTTCCATATGGGCAACACATCACATGCCCCCAGGCTCACACAGTCCCAGCAACCGCAGCCCTCCAACACCACCTCGCTGATGTTGCTTGAGCCTACACTCTCCTTCTTATACTGAGAATCACCTTGAAGAGACCATCGCACCACTCTTGCACCTGTTTCACATTTGTCTTGATTTATTGATCACATATCAAAGTTCAGGTAGAAAATATTTCATACTGCTTTGCAATCTTTTCATGTCATCTTGTAAGTTTCTATGCATATTGATGTGTCATTACAGAAAACACAGTTCATGCTGGGGAGCTCACAACTAATTCTGGCCTCCTAATCAGATACAAATATTGCAGAAAGGAAAGTCCACCAGATGCTCCAGAATACTTTGAAGACTGATTGCAAATAAATTTTTTTTTAGATTGATATGACTTTAGATTGATTAGAATTGCTGTTAATAGACAGTGAATGAGTTTATGCTGAATGTTGCTGCCAGTTACTTCATTTAACCGTGCTCACAGTGGGAGTATTAAAAAAAGATCTTATGGGAATCATTACATTCCCTCACTGTAAAAGGATTTCTTCTTGTTTATCTTATGTACTCTTACTGCCAGTTCAGGAATTCAGCTTTTAAAACTTTCTTGGTCTGACACTGACAATTCTTAAACACTGTCACCCAAAATATGTACCAAGACTGCCATTCACATCTCTAGAATGTTGCTTTTTTTATTAATTAACTGCAGTATTACAGTTACTACCACATTTGTGTTATGATAGTAGCATTTCTGATATGCAAATATAAATAAATTAATATCACAGCCTAAAAGGGTTATAGCATTTCCCTATGATCCCCTGGTTAGGACCCAAACCCTGGGGCAATTACATCTGTATTCTCACACTCATGCCCACTCCGCTGTCTTGGACCAGTCTTTAAACATCTGCGTCCTTCAGTTTCACCATTTGTGAAACAGAGACAATAACACCTTTGTAGACCTTCATAATGTTTTTTGAAAAGCTTTGAAATACTAGGTTTAAAAAACGCTAGCAAAACCCAAAGTAAAGACCTTCATTTGTCTGATTGTGTCTCACCTAGGATCTATATGACCAGAAGGTCCAACTTTAAGGACATACCTGGTGACAGGGAAAGGAAACACCCAGACTTGTAGGCATGATAAAAGATGAGAGACAAACTCAAGCCTGTCTACAACAGGCTTGCCAGCTGGTGTTCACCACCAGCTATTTTGTTTAGCTATCTCAGAGACCTGATAGACTCACACCTGATAGAGCAGGTGGGCTCAGACAAACCTGAGCCTGTCCTGCTCATACTCCAACCTGGCCAGCTGTGGGCAGCTGTGCTCTGCAAGCCAGACAACTATGTCCAAGCTGGGATACCGTGCTAGCATGGGCCAGGGCTTTCAGGCAGGAGCTTGGCTATATTCACTTACATCAAAGGACTCTTGGGCTGTCTACACCAGCACAAATACACCTTGACATATTCAGAGAATCATAGAATATTCTGAGCTGGAAGGACCCACAAGGATTATCAAGTCCATCTCCTAGACCTGCACAGGACCATCACCAAGTCACACCATCTGCCCAAGAGCATTGTCCAAACACTTCTTGAACTCTGACAGGCTTGGTGCTGTGACCACTTCCCTGGGGAGCCTGTTCCAGTGCCCACCCACCCTATGGGTGAAGAACCTTTTCCTAATATCCAACCTAAACTTCCCCTGATACAACTTCAGGCCATTCCCTCGGGTCCTATCACTGATGACCAGAGAAAAGAGGTGCATTCCCCTACACCTCCTCTCGTGAGGAAGTTGTAACTGCAGTGAGGTCTCCCCTCAGTCTCCTCTTCCCCAGGCTGAACAGACCAAGTGACCTCAGCCGCTGCTCATGTATTCAGTATATTCCCCATCTCCAGACAGGTATGGTTATTGTAAACCACTCACTGTGATAATTTCACATCTCACAAATACTAGGTCCCTATTTTCCTCTGCTCACAAACTCACTTCTCCACAGTCCTTGTTCTTTAGGAAAAGGAACTGTAGGTCACTGCATCAGAGGGGACTCGCAAATTCTCAACAAAGAAGACAAAAATGCATTTTGCCTCCCTTTGGATGAGAGGTCAGATTCTTTGTCCTTGGAGGGGAGGCCAAAAGGCAGAAGTATGACAAAGACTGAGGGTAGAGCCCTCATTACTCATCCTGACACTGGAAGAGGCCCTAAGCTCAACAACTCCTGCCCTCCTGCTCAGCCCTGCCAAAGACCACAGTGACAAGCCAAGGAGCAGGACCTCCAACAGACCGAGGAAGCTGCAGAGCCTTTTTGCTGCCACTAGACATCTGCCACCCTTGACAACACTCTGCTTCGCCTGTGCTGGCAGCTGGCCCCGACTGAAGCTCTCTGCAAAGAGTGCTGTCTGTCTCCAGTGCCTTTCAGCAATGGAGCACTGGAGGGGCCCTGGAGCACTGGCGGCTCCTGTACGCTGGGAGTACAGGAGCTGCTGCTGTCCTCCTAAACCTTTGGCTCTGACAGGAGCTTAATGCCAGCTTCATCTGAGAAGGGCTTTAGAAAATCTGTGCAAGCAATTAGGGGATGAACCGCCTCCAAGGAAACTTTCTCTCTAACCCTTATTAGTAGTTAGGGGTTGGCCACAAAGCAAGAGCTTTACATTCTCAGACTTACAGACACCATTATGATGGATGTCCCGACAGGAGCCAATTCAGAACAGATACGTGGCCTTTGTTTGGTAACATGGGTGCACTGGTTTGCGTGAGGGACTAGAGCTGCAGCTCCGTACTGGATTGACATGGCTTTATCTTTTCTAAGCACTGGCCTTTAGGAGATTAAAAAAGAATTTTTTTTAATCTGAAGCCAAAATAACTTGATTTTGACGAGACTTCAAGTTGACCTGAAACCAAATCCAGACAACCTACAAACATTTGAAAATTAAATCTGTTATGAAAAGTGATTTATTTTTAGGGGGCTTTAAACATGTTGTTATTGACGTCTCATGCAGTAGTGTAGCAATGCTGTATCACAGGACATGTAATGTTGTACAATGCTGTCAATGTTCTATGAGCTGATTCTCATATTTTATTTTATTTTATTTTATATATGGACAGCTGTGTCTAAGTCGAGGCAGAAATTATTTTATGAACTGGGAAGTCTTCTGTTTGTACTGTGACACATTTTTTACAGAATATTTCAACAGAATTTCCATTCCACAGGAAGTTTCAGGCTGTTTTCATTCTGAAGGAGAGCAATTTGCAAAGTGACAATATTTTCCAGGACAGGAAAATCCCAACTTTTAACTCATTCCTGTCCCAAAGCAAGGAACCGTGTGGATGATTCCTTCCATCTCACAACTCCAATGCCAACTCTTGGTATTACCTTGCTTTTCAACTCAGTATTTATGCTCCTGAAGTTAGCAAGTATGATTCTGAGTACAGGACTGGGAAGATTTCATAAAATGAGCATGCCATTTTTTGGGAAGTGTCTCTGTTCAGATCAGAATCCCACTCTAAAGCCAAAGTCACAGTCCCAGATTTAATATATATTGTTTGTGACCAAGCCCTGCATTTTCCAAGTCATAAGAGTTATTATGACCTCTTCTTGAAGGGAGTTGGGTCCTGAGTTGTGCAACTATTTTGCAGCTCCTTTCATTTGCATGAACAGCTTCATCTGTAATCATACTCTCACCATATGCAAACTCTTGTTTGCAATTCACATAAATTATTAATACACAGCTTAAGCTGTACATTTCCTCTATTAGTCACATTTCTTGGAGGCTTCTCATTACTGCAGCATATGGAAGTCCTCTTTCCCTATGGTGCTCTGCAGGGATTAATTGTGGGAATCAAAAGGTATGTAAAAGACATAATTTGGGACCAAATTCAACACAGAAATTTCCCTAGCACAAACCTCAACCGAGTAGTAGAGTTACTGAAAGTTTACATTGCTGCAAACTTTTCCAGTGTTTGAAGACAAAGTATTTTCGTCTTGTCCAATACCAAATGGGCAACAGGAGTTTGAGAATTGTGTGTAGGGACTAATGACTAGCTGGGAGGAGCTGATGGCTCAAACGCAGTTGAGGGCCATTAATTGTGTGTAGTCATTAATTCTCAGGCAACACCCAGTGTCAGAGTTGCTACTCTTATGAATAGTTGTTTAAAATCTTGTCTATGAATGTTTTTAGGGTTAGGTAGTTATAGTCAGCACGTATGGGGCATTTCTAGAAAATTAACGCTTTGTGTGTTAGGCAGATTGCTTATGTCAGCTCTCCCCATGACTCTCATTTGCTAATATAATTTATTTTGGATGATGAACTGTGCCTTATGTTCTTAGACACTCCCAGTATAGGACCTTTAAGTCACATCTATTTACTTTCAACAGCCTCCCTGTCTGTTTGTGTATGTGTGTGTGCCTTTTAAGAGAGTGTATTTTAGAAGAGACTCTATGATGATACATCTGACATGAATTGTAGAAACCAAAGGAAAGAATTTCAGGAAAATCACAAATGAAGGGGAAAACATCCCAGGATGTTTCTGGTTATGTGAACACACAAGAAAAGGACAAAGGAAAGTAGAGCAAATTGCTGCCAACAGCTATACCAGTTCCAGGATGCGTATAGGGCTGGTAAAAAAGAGCAAGTTCAAAGAACTATGGGGAGCTCAGGAAAATGATGCTGGCATGTGAACTAGTTTTCCTATCAGACCTCCAACTAAAACCTTGCCAGTGATGCCCTATATCTGTTTTTATGGGTTGTATGAAATGAAGATGTAGTTTCAGTTCCGTTCTCAGCAAAGGCTTATTTGCATCGTAAAAGTCATCATCAAGAGAAGATGTTAACATGACTTCCTTGTTGAGGAAGCCAAGGCCTAAAGGACTATGGGAAATTAAGCCTCCTTTTCCTATTAGAGTTGTTTACTCCAGGTTGGTTTGGAAAGATACTGGTAGTGAAACACAAAAGATATTCCTGTCCTGTGTATGTCTCCCAGCATGCCTAGTTGACAACTTTCATGACTGCAATATCCATTTCTAAATGGTCATTTTAAAGAAAGAAAAACCAACTGGTTTTTTGTTGAATATGACTACTAAAGCCAGCAAGCAGACATATAAAAAAGAGAGCACATGAACAGCTGCAGATGTAATCCAGTCAGCCAAAAGACTAGTGTAAGCGTATTCTTCTAGCCCTCAAAGCCTGCCAGAGGACATTCTCCTCTCCTCTCCTCTCCTCTCCTCTCCTCTCCTCTCCTCTCCTCTCCTCTCCTCTCCTCTCCTCTCCTCTC
>JAWWES010000133.1:54479419-54542597 GCA_035583135.1 Lophotriccus pileatus
CTCTCCTCTCCTCTCCTCTCCTCTCCTCTCCTCTCCTCTCCTCTCCGGTGGGAGGATTTAGGAGTCCTACTGAGATTAAGGTTCTGTAAGGACATATCAGTCTCCAATATGAACTTATTACTAATCTTGCTTCCTACAGTGCTTTCTCTGAGGGCAGAGCATTTTTGAAATATTAAGACTGCACTGTAGGGGGAAACTTTTATCTTCTGCACATGGAAAACAGAAGGGTCAAGAAAAGAGATAAGGAAAGAGTTCCATTGTCAAATGAAATTGGGTACTTAATTCACCCTTATAAAACATAGAGACATCCATGCAAATTTGAGGGTTGTATATTTCCATGATAGGGAAACTGCCTCATCTGCAGATGCAGCCGTGTATTTTATGCACACCTGTTTGCCTGCACTACAGCTCAGATTCTTGATCTTGCAATGACCTCTTCACAAGCAGGTCCCTCTGCGTAGGTACATTTTTTGATAGTGTAGTCTCTAAGTCTTTCTTCAGAATAGTTTTACGGTTTCCATGAACTTTGGTCAAAAATCTGCCAAAAGACTTCCAAGTAACAAACATGCTTTTGCAATTTACTGAAACTTTCCCCTTGTGTTCCAGAGAAGCAACCTCCCCATTACTCACCAGAGAGACACATGAGCCAAGGAGGAAGGAAAGGGAATCAGCTAGTAAAAACAGGCAATTCCCTTCTTTAGTGTCTACACTTAGTCATTAAATAAAAAATAGAAGTGAAATCCAAACCTTTTTTTTTTTTCCCAAATGGGTCATTGCTTCAGTGGAAATTGAATAGATGAGGACTATTTGTATTTTGGTTTTATTGGGATATTTTGTAATCAGTTGCTTTTTTGCTGCACTTCATAGCGTAGCAGGAGCTATTGTGCATTTGAGGTACTCTGCATCCTTCCAAAGGAATGCAGTCTCCCAAGTATATCTTTTTACACTTCTTTAAATAACTGGTGAACTATATTACCCAATAAGCAAGGGGGTTGGAGTATTTTTGCCAGATACTAATTTTACAGAAAAAAACTAAGTCGAGGCCAAGGCACAAAGTTCATATCTAAATCAAATTCACTTCCCCCTAAACATAGAGTATGTTGCACTCTGAGGTTTCCAGCTGACTCTTCTTAAAAATGGACATTTAGAAACTTGCTGTGTTGAGCCCTCTTGGGTTCCAGGCTTGGTTCAATTAAGAATTGTAAATGCAGTTTTTGCAAGCTATGTCACATGGAAGGACAGGCCCAGGAGATTATAATGTCCCTTCCAGCTTTAAAAATATGGCAGTCAAGATCACTGGAAAGACTGGGGGCTGGAGGGGGGGGCGGGAAGTAGCTCCTGTATGCTTGCTATATCTAAGTGTAGAAATACATTAAATAATCAGTGTTACATTTTTAGAGACACGTACTTTCCATGCATCCTGTCCAGAGCAAATTCTGAAAGGCTTCCTGGTGCCAAAGCAGTTGAATTAAATTAAAAAATGGCTAAATTTAGATATGCCTCCAGATCTAGCTCCAGATGAGTGTGCAGAAGGACTCACAATCATGGGTCAGGGTACTGTAAACCAGCTGAGTCCCAGGAAATACCTGACTGCACAGTTTTAATTTGGCCAAAAACAGAATAGTAGGGCTTAGTTTAGCCATCTTTCCCTACAGGCAAAGCTACATGAAATTGCCTTACATTTTCCATGGGCTAAAAGAATTCACACTGGATTTACCACATCTCAGCTGACAGATGGCAACTTATTAAACATCAGTCTGCTGATGAATATTTTTAGCCCAAAAGATTTCCAAGACTTTGAAAAGAAGTAATTCCTAAAGTATGCTACACAGCTTCCACCTACACTTCTAGCTATACATTTGCAAATGCTTTGAGGGGTATAAGGTGCCATATTTGCAAAGCCAAGCAGACGTGGCACTTCAATCCTTGTCTCTCCTCCCTCCTGCTTTAACAAGTTATCATCCTATTGAAACAAGCAGGCTATTTGGCACAGCTGTAAGTGTGGTTACATAACAAAGCCAAAAAAAGCAGCTCCCACAAATCCAAACCACAGATTAAGTCCAGTTTTAGAAGATAATATGTACAGTAGTGACAATGAGAATTAATGTCATAAGGAGAAACAGCTCTCTGGTTCCATTGCTCACAATAATTATGTTTAAAGGCTCATATGTAAATATTCCAAAATACTGTAAAAATGGAGTATAATAGTCAGGATGGCATTTTCCATTCATATCTTTTCCCCACACCCACAAACTCACACTGGAGGTAAACAAACTAGTTTGTACCAGGCATTCCTTCACTACTTAAGAGCTATCTCTGGAAGCAGTACTTAACAGCATTTTGTGTTTGTATACACAAAAAGGTGATGAAAGAAGGAAGAGGAAGAAAGTCTGCAGGCTTCAGAAGTAGTGTGTCTTGAACTTCTTCTGGAAGGGTCAAAAAAGTGCACCTATAGAGTCCTAAGAAGTCTTTGCTGACCCAGAATACCACTGGACTCCTTTCTGAGGCACGCGTATTTTAGAGGCAGATGCACGGCTACATTTCTCTGCTTGTGGGTACTGAGTAACAAGTGTTTGGAGATTTTTGGTAGGTGAAACATTATTTTTCTCACGTGATTTGGGAAATGCTTCTCAATGCTACCTTTTCCAGCAGTTTGAAATGAGTCATGAAAGAACTGGTTGGTTGTAAGATAAGCTGCATACACAGGTCTCCCAAAGTATGTATCCTCCAGTAGAACTTGACAATCACCTTGAGGTTCTTTGCTGTTTATATTTGTTTATAATTTTGTATTATCATCATTAATGAGGCCAAGAGTGAAAACTAAAAGCTATGTGCTTTGTTAATAGAAACTAGAACAAGAAAGACATGGCTTTGGCTGCACTTGGATGGAACAGTTGAGAATACACTCAGAGGAAAGAACAAGAACTTTCAGAAGCTGTAAACTGGATATTCACAGGCTTAACAAAGTGTCACACGTGTCTTGAGATTCTGGCCCTATTATGTGCATTTATTTTTTAGTTGCGGTGGTTGATGTAGGAAAAAAGCAGCAGCTACCATTTTATAAAATACTTGATAGATCTGGAATCGATTATGAATGACGACAAACAGAAATGAGTTTCAGACATTCCAGAAATAGAGTCAGAGTTCTCATTTAAAACAAAACAAAACAAAAAAACCCACTCAACACCATTCCCCCAACCCTAAAGCTAAACTGTAGCATATGAAGCACAAGAAGTAATTCCTTATTATTACACTAACAGTTGTCTTAGATAAGTTGGAAGGTTGAGTATTGGGTAAGGACTAGCCAGTCTTGTCCAGGACGCAATTTCTGATGTTTTTTGAGTCTACACAAGTCTTTGTCTCTAACAATTCACAGAATGAACAAATAGAAAATAGCCAGTTTAGACCAGAATCTTCTACCAAACTGGAGGCCAGTAGGGAAGGAATATCTGTAAGGCTTTCACTGAAAGTGGTCAAACAGAGAAAGCACACTGGTATGTGCCCTACAGATCTTATGCATAGGATGGAATCCTGAGGAGTGGCTGACAGGAGTGAAAAACCAACATACCACTTTTATGGTTTGATCAGGATGTCAAGCCCAAGTTTCACCACTGCTCTCTCAGTGTTTTAGAGCTTTCTCACCAGTCTGCTCCTAAAAGGAACCTCCATTTTGGAAAGTTCATTCACCTCAGAGGAATACAAATATTCATAATGCCTTAACCAGCAGCCCAACTACCTGATGTTAATTGTCATCAACAAGTAAATTCTAGCCTGTGGACACTGATAGGAAGTTCATCATAGTTCAGAGATGGCTCAAGACCAAGGAATCAGACAGACACAAATCAGTCTTTTAAAGTGTAGCACAGAATAGTTAGTTTGCTTCACAAAACAGATCATCAAGCCAGGAACTTTAATTACAGTGTTAGAAAGAAGCCCTGGAATCAGCAAAGAATCATCCAGATACAGGTAAGATCACATAAACCCACGAAGGAAAAAATGCTCCATCTTTCAACAGATATCATTACTTGTTTCATCCCATCCCGTATCCATATGGCAAAGCTTAAGAAAAGTGGTAAAAAATTAGAGGCATAAAATGTGAAACAGTTTTGTGGCTTTCTGTATTGGTAACACTGCAGAAGAAGTTTGCCTGCCAAAGATGGAAATTATCAGTGCCTCAGTCAGAGAGATCCACCTATCAACCTCCTTGAAAAGTAAGTAGTTTTTCCACTCTTCAGGAAGGAAACATTATCCCCTGAAGATGTCTGCAATTGCCATCTCATTTCTGGGCAAAACTATTAAAAACACAGTAATCAGAAAGTGCCAAGAGCATACAAATACCAGCTTTCTGGAGGCCTCACAATGAGGGTTCACATCAGGACACAGAATGGAGACTAATAATGCCACCACTAGTACAGAGAAAACCCTGATATTCCCATATAGAGACATATGCAAGTGTGCAATAAGCCGTGAAATGCTGGATTCAGAAGGAGGTGGCCCTGTTTGTGATACCTATAATATCTTGTTTGAAGCAGAGCTCAGAAAGGTATGTAATTGTATCTTCTGTCCAAGCCTTCACCTGCAGGGTCACACGTGTTATCTTTTCTCTTTAATCGCCGGTGGATACTCCAAGGTGGTAGAGGCATAACTGATAACACTGCAAGGACGCTTATTCTGAACAGTTACAACTATTATTATTAAAGACAAAACACTGACAGGAATTCACCTCATTTATAAAGCATGGCTGGCTGGCTCAAGCTGAACATGCTTTAACTGTCTGAAAATACTCCTGAAACCTTAAGAGTTATCACAGTCACATGGTAAAACAGGGCACTGATCGATGCCCTCACAGGTGTGGATGGCTAGAAAGCACCTCTTCCCTCCTTTGTTCCTTACTCCTTAGTGAAGATCAGCCCATGCCTTGTTCAATTCCAAATTCAGGCAGCTCCATTTGCTGTAGCGAAACAACTACACCTTTTAAGTACTAACACACTTCCTCTGTCCTCTTTCTCATGGACTCAGACCCTGGTGTCAAGATGCCCTTCCAGAGGCTTTGGAAGCTGGTTTGAAAACTGGAAGCTGGTTTGAAAACTTGCTCCTAATTTCTAAAGTCGTCGATGGACTAAACTCCAGAAAGTAAAATGAATTCTATCAACAAGCCTGTGCAGCTGCTTTATCCTCTGGGACAATGCAATCAATGCATCGAAACCTTCCACCACATCACTGACCTTTTCTCAAATTAAACCCAAACAACTTTCCTGCCCTGCAAAGAACTCTACCCTGAGCACTTTTTTTTTTTTTTTTTTTTTTTTAAATGAGTATGGCAGTGTACCAGAAACAACATGAAATCTACTGGGCACTTTGCTAATAAGATAGCATTTGCACATTGTGGTGATAGACAGTGATACTGACCCCAAGCTCAAGTACCCAAGCTCAATATTGAGGAGGAATAAAAACAGGAATATAGGCAGTCAGGCAAAAGAGTGATGGAAACTAGAATAAGAAGATAAACATGGGAGAAGTTGAAGGAAAAGGAAAGCTTTTTTTACTCTTGTGGAAAGAAAGTGGTTAAGAACAGAAAGGCAGAAGTGCAAGCTTAAGAAAATTTGCTTCTTAGCTGAGTGTCCTAAATACTGCCCAGTTTTATGGAGGATATAGTGAAATTTAATGTTTCCCCTAGGAAACTTGGATGGTACCCTATCATTTTAACATTGACCATCCTAAGAATCAAAATACAAGAGCCTGTGTATCTGGGCCAGAGTGAATGGGACATTTTTGTGCCATTCTGGTGATACAGAACAGCTGGAATGGACCTTGAAAATGTGTCTGTGATTTGACAACCTGGAATCTAAACTGGTTTTCCCCTTTTCCATCTATTTTCTTTTAAACAGTCTCCCAGCAGTTTTCAAGAGGTATTCCTGCTGCATACTGTATACTAATCACCATTTGTGTGCTCCTCAGAATTAAGCACTGACTCCATTGTGTGGAAAGTCTTTAAAAAATGTGGAGGTGTGTGGGGGAAAAGTAATTTCAAGTAATATTCCAAGCTCCTCCTTCTCCCTGGCTCTGAGGAGCAATTACTCATCTGGAAAAAGAAACAACATTGCTATTTTAGTGTGGTTTAGGACCTTGAGCCTGGTTTCATGTTTCAGATTAATGCTTTCTGTGCCTTTTGGAAATTCAGAATAGCAAAAAGCCACCCTTCAGAAAAAGCTCCATCCTATAAATGCAAGGCATTCTGAAGATATGTATGACTTGCCGCCCCTTTCCTATTTTCCTGCATCCTATTGAGACACATAGCTCTTTTCCCTCCCATGAACTTCTAACCTGCATCTACAAAGCCACATCTGTTTTTCCCGACCCTCTGTCCAGGTCTCTGGTTGCTCTGTAGTGAACATTTAGTATACTGTGTTGCAACACTACTAATGAGGCAAATCAGACTCAAGCAAACAATTTAGAAATTAAGTACCAACATGAGCCATATCCAGTCAAGTGAAAAATATATTCTTATGATATCTTATGATCCTACCTAATTCTAATCCCAGTGGGGCATGGCTGGCTAGAATCCCTGATCTTTAAAAAAGGAGCCAAAATGCTTTCTTCAGCTTATTATTTCATGTATCGATTAGCACCACATAAGTGCTTCAGTTATGGTTTCTTATATTCCAGAGTGGTGGTCCAAGAATATGGATACACCAGGGCAGTGGTGAGATGCCATGCAAGGAGAATTTCAACCTAACCTACCATTTCAGGAACAAATCCAAGCAAGGAACCACTTTATGGAGACGAGACAGCCTAGAATCAAAGTTTGGAACATGAGAAGCATTCCCAGTTTGTGAGAAAAAGGTAAAGAATAAAAACTTCCAAAAGCAACATGATCAAGGAATTATCAGCAGCTAAGGAAAAAATTTTTAGAACAGTGACTCAGTAACTTGTCTTTCCAATATAATAAAAATCAGAATGAGATTAGCTTAGTGGGTTAATGGTGCTAGTAAAGCCAAGGTTGTGGGCTCAATCCCTGTATGGGCCATTCATTTAAGAGTTGGACTTGACGATCCTCGTGGCTCTTTTCCAACTCGGCATATTCTGTGATTCTGTTAAATAAATTATGAACTGTGTGAATACCTATATCCTCATTTGCACACCTTTAGAGAATTACAGAAAGAAATTTATATAATTTAAGTAGCATTTTATAATGCCTGCTCCTTTGTATATTCTAGAAATGATTTAACATTTCACATAGGAATTGCCAGACCCACTTAGACACAAGGTCCATTTAGGCCAGAACACTTTCATTTAAGTGTACAGCGGAAACTGTTTCAGTAAAGTGCACAAGAAGCCTCATAGAAAAAAAATCAGATGGGTTATAATTTTCGTCTCACTTTCCACCCCAGCTCTTCTTTATCACTTTATACACTCCCTTCTTTATCACTTAATAAAATATGTGGGTCCTTTTCAGAAGTCTGAGTCCTCTTCAATGTACCAACAATAAGAACACATACTGCTATAATTTTTTTTCAGCATAAGTAAGATAGTTTATTTTTAAAAAAGCATGAGAAGAATTAATTCCCAAAGCTTAGGTAGGACATTCACCTATAAATCCCACATACACAGTTGCCAGCAGTAACAGATCATAGCAACCAGACTGTGCAGCATCAGATCCCACTGTCTGCCCTCTGTTGAGAATATTACGGACCAGGTGATTGCTTCTGTGAAGTCTGGGAATGTTTTCAACAGTGCAAAATCAGACACACAGACACACCTCAGGTCTACCATATGTGTAGAACAAATACCTGGTTCATTCTGAAAAGTTCAGAGCTCTTAGAAATTCTGGCAGTGTGCGTTTCACTTCTGCTTTACTAAGGTAAGCCTACGAAGTGCAAAAGTGAAATATCACTTCTCCAAATAATTCCTTCATACTTGAATAATTCAAATAATTCAAAATATTTAATTGATCTCTAACAGGCTGCCTAGAGATAACCACAGAGACTCTTACAAAATTTTGCATATTGTCACATTCTTTGTTCAGGTGCTAAGATATCCAGAGGTGAAAACTGACACTTTATACCTCCTTAACAGTAAAAAAGAATCAGTCTCAAAAAAAATCAAATTATCAGTCTTTTCTTCATGAAAAGTCAGATAACTCACTCACAGCAATAACAAGACTAGTTTGCCATGCAAATATATAAACACCTCCTCATTCTTTTTGATGTCTTGTGTCCAAGTTATTCTTTTAAATCCTCAAAACAGTTCATCCCTATACGATGGCAGTCATAAGAGAAAGTCAAAAGCTGTTCCTCAGGTGAGCTTTAATTTTCATTCCACAGGTGCCACAAGGGTCTTCTTGTTCTCTGAATGACGTAGTACACCAGTGCCACCAAAGAGGTGTCATCACTTTCTTCTATGTATTGCTGGCTCTCTACAGGTACTGCATGAAAACTGGTGTCAATCACAGCTATCCTGCAAGAAATTCAGCAGGAACTTCTTCTGTCAACACTGAACTCGATGTTTAGCCTTTGTTTAGTGGAAAAAATCTGGAAATATTATTACACTCTCCCTACCTTCAGAAAATGGTGGAACTTTGAACTTAGTACTGTTTCCTGAAATTTTCCAGGACCTACCATAAATTGCAGTTTCAGGGAGCTTTTTGTTCTAAGAACTATGAACAAGCTTATAGAGAATAATGCAATTCAGTGGCAAAGTGACTGGTACAGGGACATAAAGTACAGGCACAACTGAATAAAGATGGCTATTGTTCCTTGTACTAATAGTATGAGTTCACATCTCTAGTCAAAGCCACAACAATTAATAGGTTTCTTTTTCAACACAAATAAGTTCACTTAAAGAGAGAATATATAAATATTTTCTATCAAGATTGGAACTTTACCCCAGAGAAAAATTACTTTCTTTCTTGAAGCCACGAGAGGTTTTATGGGATTTTCCAGTCCCATGCCCTTGCATGCTAAGAAACACACAAATCCTTAGAACAAATAAAATAAGAGGCATCAAATTACATAATTATTTAATAAAATACTTAAATAAAGTTGAGGGTATTAGGGACAGGTTTGTAATAACTTGGTCAGTTAACTATACCTTTTTGACTCAACACCTTTTATTTCACAATTTCTCTGCTTTCCACACTGTGCCAGCAAAATTCTTTTTTAATAAAGATCACTGAAATTGGAGAAAATTTCTTCTGTGGAGTGTGAAAAAGAAGGATGATCTCCTGTTTCTGAATGATGGGGCAATGTTTTAAACACTTCCCCTTTCAGTCCTGCATGTCCAAATTGATTGTCTGGCATTTTGGCTGACGTAGGTGAATTAAATAATCTGAGCAATCCAGGCCTGAATTTTTCTAACACCAACCAAACATTACTGCCAGTAAAAGGTCTGGATCCTAAAAACTGAGGTTTATCCAAAACAAGTTTAAGGATTGAATGAAAATATCTACTGATCTTTTCACAGAAAGTTTTAAAACAAAATCCAACAAAGGATTTAAAATTTAATTTAATGTGCGTTTTTGTTCATTTTACCCTGCTATGGAATGTAAGAGGTTTAGTAGAGCTATGGGGATGTTCCTTCCTTTCCTATTTTCATATCTATTGTTTAACTTAACAAACTTCCTTCCAACTGGGAAACCTAGGGAGCAACAAAGCATCATGATTGTGGTGTCCTTAATAGTCATGAAGTTACAGAGCAGGAAATAAGCTCTTTGTATGTGATGACAGTTAGACATTACAAAATTTTATGGTATCTTTTTCTAAAAGGAGGAAAGCAATAAAAATACAAAGGCAAATGTTTGCCCCTTCTTTTTATATGGAAATTTGTTTTATGTCATGTCCAGTGATAGAATTGCAACAGGATTCTAACATTTAGTTAATCATAGCTTTCTAATTTTTTACCTTCTGTATTCACTGCTCTGTGGTGTGCACAAGTTTTTCTTGCACAGTACTTGCAAGAATTTGGACATAGGGCTGAAGACATTTGAGGATCAGGACAGATTTTACCTTTTAAAAGTGAAGTGGTAGCAGCTAGGACAGTATAATTTACTAGATCAGGGCTCACAGATTCCCAGTGCATTGGAGTAATTCCTAGATTAATTTCCTAACAATGGCTTTGTCTGCATTTCTCCATATTAGTGTCATCTTTTTCTCTGTCACCTCTATGTCCTTCTCCTTTTTTTGCTTATCTTTGCCCACCTCTTTGGTCTCAGATTGGCATTCCTCACACCTTATCAGTGTACTCCCTTCAATAGAAGTAACTTTACTGCTGCCAGCATTAGTTAACTATGAATAAAACATCTACAGGGAAAAAAAAAATTAATAGTTTCTCCCTTTGTGCCTGTTGTGAAATGCAAAGTATTCCTTCCAAGCAACACAACTGTTAGTCTCAGTACTCCTGCTTTTTCATATCCATCACAATTCCTTGCTGCAGGAATTCTACCTAAAAATTTATTAATCCCTTGCTTTTGTCTTCTTATTTCTCTCCAAAAAGGGAAATAACCTATTTCAAGAGACCACAGATTCCTCACTGCCCAGGATTCATGACAAATTCAGCCCTGGGGAGGAGCAATGGCTCCACATTAGCCAAAATATACACTGAAATGCTGGTTTGGTGCTCGTGGTTTCCAAAGAAGTGTCATGCGGCAAAGATGTCACTTAGTACTTGATAGTTTAATCAAACCCTCAGGGGTAGCAGATATTAATTATCTGGTAGTACAAAAATATTATTCCCTTCCCAAAGTGACATCATTTCAGTGTGAAAAATGCACTGCCCTTTCACTTTTCTGGCTGGAAGGCTAACACCAAATAGTTCATCAGAGGTATCATTTTATCTTTAACAGCCTTATTTCTCGGGGTGGGGGGGGAAATATGGCACAGATGAAGAATATTGCCATGAGCACGGAGGCAAAAATCAGGCCTCTAAAATAGATGAAAGTCTATTTTCATATCATCATGCCATCTTTTCCTCAGCAGTTGTTAAGCAGGAGGTTATTTTCAGTTCCTACTTATCTAACCTTGGCATTGGGATCCTTTTACCTGTCTGCAGATGTTTAGCTCTGTGTAAGGTGACTTTTCAGATGCTGGACATTCTCCATGGTTTTCCATTTAAATGTGCTCCACTGAGGTGCAAACTCACTCCAGTTTGCAGGGAGACTTTAATTCAAACGAGCACAAGCATTCTGATGATAGCCAGAAGGACGGGCTGGTGCTGAGGGTTCACACTCACCTTTAACAAATGGCTCTGTTTACTGCCTGGCTGGATGATAATTTTGTCTGGCTACACCCAGGAGACATCAGCGTTCCTGAAGCATCTCTAGCTGTCCAGGAACACAGCCAGAATCCAGCAGCCACCCTCTTCTGGCAGAAGCATTACAATCTGGTATTCGATTAAATTCCAGCTTTATGACCCAGAGAAAGCCCTTGGGGAGGCCTTGGTGTGGAGCAGGCAGGTGCATCTGTCCCCAGCCCACAGCCGGACAGCAGCTGCTGGTGAGGCCCCTGCACAGTTTGGAGCTGGTGCCGGAGAGCCAAGGTGGCCCTGAGGCACTGCCACCCCACTTCATCCTGCCCAGGACCCCATTTCATTATCCCCTGAGGCCGTTGGTTCCTGCCCCCGTGACACTGCAGTGGGGCCAGTCTCCAGCTCCCCACAGCCCTGCCCTGCCCAGCCACAGGCACCACGTGCTGGCCCAGCCTCAGCCTGTCCCCAGGAGGGTGTGTGACACCCAGGGCTGGGGCCGCCCTGGTGCCTCCCCGCTGCCTGCTCCTGGCTGGGGAAGTGGGACAGAGCCCAGCTGCCAGGCTCGGCAGCAGTAAGCACTACCACAATCGGCAATATCCAAAAGGGAGGCCCTTGCCAGCAGCCCATCAGGCAACAAAAGCATCCTGGCACCATTTTAGCTGAGGAAAAGAGAAAGAGCTCTTGGAGCTGCTGTAAAGCGCTGACAGCTACCAGCATGGCTTTCATTTATTTCTGTGAATGTCCTTACATCGCACAATTACTATGCAAGGGGTACATTTCATTGCAGACGGCTCAGTTTTTGCTTTTAGCTGGAAATTTATTGGATGGAAGGGTGATTTCAGAACGGCTGGCTGGTAAACTATGGTTTGCTGGAAATGGCTGTTCCAGTGGTCATGGCACATGGTGCCTGGGCCAGCAACCCTGCATGAAATCAGCAGGTGTCATCTCAGTGGAAATCCTGCAGTAAAGGGTCAGTTTGGGAATAACACTTCTTGGGATGACTGTCCACTTGACATGTAGTGAGAGAATGTCTGACTCCCAAGAGCAACACAAAGCTGTCACACATGGTCCTCCGGAAAGGAGGCCCTTAGCAAGAACATTTAAACAGGTGCAAGACTGAGCTTAGATGATATTTACAGATGGCTGTGCATAGAGCAAGCAGGCAAGAGACACAGCACCCACTCCCAACGAGAATTGCGGCTTCTGGCAGCAGCGTGCACACTCTGCATGGTTCCTCAGTGGAGCGCTTGGGAGGAAGAAACGAAGTATGAAACAAAGGAACTAGGAGACACAACGGACTCTTAAGCCATAAAGCTTAGCAAGAGGTGAATGAAATAAGCGTGGAAAAAATACACTTTTGTCTTGACATACAAATACAGAGATTTCCCCCTTCCCTGTGATGCATGCATGGTCAGATGTTGTCACAGAGTTTCATATCCCCCAGATTCGCCCACTCATAGAAGCATGTTTTGTACCACAGACCTGTGCTGCTCTCTGGCACGTTGTCTTTTCTCCACTTGGCATAACATAATACCATGGGTACTTTCATTGTGTTTTAGTCCCTTACCCCCACTTTTCTGAGTGATGGTAGAGAGACATGGAGAGAAGAAAGGGCAAATAACATGAATAAGAGCCTTCTCTAGCAATTCTGCTTTGTATGCAAGTCCGGAAAAGTTAGAAAAGGATTTTGCCTCCTACACAGTGCCATCTTCTCCTCATCTTTATCTATAGGTTTGGCTCAAGCTGCAATCCTATGATCTCACAACCTGCAGTTTTACCTTCACTTGTGCCTTATTGTTCACTATTGCATATACTGCCTTGTACACTTGACCTACATATATGATGTTTAGCTCTACTTGTGTTCTAACTCAAGCCTGTGCCATCTTGGCATAAATAGGCTACTTCCATGTGCTGTTTAACTGGAAACTAGTACTTCTCTGTCTACAAAGCCACTGCACTGACTCACAGGGTTTATTACAAAGTCCATTGCAGACAGATGTTTCAGCACTCAGGGCCGACTGGAAGCTGTGTAGCCATTTTAGAGAAGTGTTAAGCCACAGCTGCAAGTTTATGAGTTGGGCTTTACCTGCTAATTAGTCACCACTCAGAGCATATCTACCTCGTATCTGCTGGTCAGTGACCACACAGGTATAGGAATAAGGAAGTGAGTAAGAATAGGAAAAGCAACATACAAAAATTTTCTGGAAAGAAGATGCCTGGTATATTTCACTTTGATGAAGAGTATGAAGTTCAAAGATGGGAAATGCAACTTTATGAATTCCAGCAATGAGGAAGTAAAAATGTATCACCATAATAAGGTTATTAATCATACCTAGATTGAAGGTCCTGTTTAAAATTAACTGGACAAGGTAATAAAGTTTATCAGTGAAAAGTGAAACATCACCAAAATGCAATCACATGGGTTATCAAAATAATAGATTTTTGAATGATGGCTTGATCTGCATTAGTGGGGGAGAAAATCGTTTTTTAATAAGTAGCACTTGTAGATCAAAGCAGTTTGCAGTGTATCCTCTCTTTTATGAGACTGAATTAGACTATGTGTACCAAGCCTCAGATATGTAGAAAAAAATCCAGTTTCAGAGGGTACCATGAAAAGTATCCTCTGAGCCCTTTGAGTCTTCTTGGCTAAGGCCATGCTCAGATCTCAAAACTGCATTGGTGGTTCATCTTCCTCCACCGTTCTTCCCGCTTATGCTTCCCAGCATTTGGTGCTGTCATTAGTGATTAGGATATGTTTAATGTTCAGGTGACTTAAATTACTCCTTCATGGCTGACAGCCATCTCTTCCCCACCCTCAGCTAAGATGTAACACTTTACAACAGATGAAAAGCATGTATGTCTTGTCCGGACTGTGATTTACTTACACCTCCTAGAGATGTTTCAGGGTGAGGTATTTTACATTGCTCTGAAATCAAAGAGGAGCATGCATTTAGGTACAGACTTACTTAAATCTGTCTTAGGGAAAATAAGAAAGATAGGAAAACAGAAGACTAAAATGTGCATTATCTTACTTGTGCTTGGCACCACTGTAAGTTTTAACTAGTCCTAAACTGCTCAGGTCTCTCATCACCTGGAAAAGGAAGTGCAGTTAGCCTTCTGTGATTCCTTCCATTTCCTGACTCTGCTTTGTAGCTTCAAGGCTGATGTTTTTGAAGCATTAAGCTCTTTTTTCCTAATTTTCCTCCCCAGAGTCTCTTTCCTCTTGCAGGCTTACCTGTAAAGCACATTAGGAAGTGGTGGTAAGCCCACATGTCTCAATACTTGAATTACTAGCCAGGCATCAGCAAGTATCTGCCTACACACAACTACACATCTGCAGGAAGGAAGGGGTAAAACCATCTTGAACTGAAATCACAACCTGCCCAGCTGTAGCTCACACTGTATTATAAGTAAAAAGGCAAAAGGAACATATAACTTGCCAAAAAAGTCTGTCTTACCACTTAGTTGCACATGGCAACTAAAGGAACCCAACTACGGTAAAAATCAGTTTAATATAGGAAGTCTCTTATGTGATGAGGGAGCTATAATACAATGAAATGTCTTTATATTTTCCTGTGTACTTGGAAGCCTATGCATCTGGGATGATTATACATTTTCAAGGTATAAAAACTCATTATTTCAGTGTATTAAAACTCATTTTATTTACAGAAGTAAACTTAATTCATGCCCTTCATCAACAACATACTCCAATAATAAAATTAACATATTTAACAGTAGCCCACAGAATATGAGCTCTGACAGGTCCTGAGCCAGCCTTCTCTCTGAGCTCCCAGTGAAGTCCAGTCTCATTCCATCTCGCATTAGACTTGAAGAACTTCGCACCACAAAATGGCGTGTGCAGGAGAAGGGCAGGAGAGCTGCAGCCAGCACACCAGACCCTGCTGTGAGAACAGCTGAAAGCTTTCCAGGCACAAAGTCGAAATACCCTGAAGGTGTTATAAAGTGATACTGTGTTAAGTAAGGCCACTAAATAGGTTTGATCTATTCTGACAGTCTCAGTTTCCACAGCTAGAGGAAGGGAAACAAAGTGTCATATGGAACAGGTTTCCAGGCACCATCCAATTTACACACCTTTTTATTTTTTCTGGGGGTTTTTTGTTATTTGTTTGGTGTTTTGGGGTTCTTTTGTTTGTTTTTAACACAGGCTTGGAAATTTATAATATTCCTTTCTTCTTTATTGTATTTGGAGATTTACATTCCTTCTCAACTTGGTTATTTGTCACAGATATATTTTGGGTTCCTATCCTCTAAAAGGCAAAATAAAACAACAAATTACATATCCCAAGCATTGTTCAATCCCTCACGAGGTCAAGCAGTCTCGCAGAGCAAGCTATTGCACAGGGAGGACTACGTGATGTGCAGACTCCATCTGCCCCTGGAGTGCGTGTGCAGCACCGGGCCAGCAGCGTGCTGAGCCACGGCTCTGCTCCACCAAGACACTTTCCACGTTTATTGTTCTTGATTAGAAAAACATTCCAAATTTTAGAATTGACATTTAAGACTGAATGAAGTTCCAGTTTGGTTTTATCAGGGCAAACTTTAAAATAGGTTGTCTACTAGCCTTTGTTACTATATTTCTTTTATGAGTATGAGTGGGAAGAGCATTAAGGAAGGCTATAAATCAAACACATACTTCTTGTGAGTGCAGGAAATCCTTTAACCTTTATGTTTCATAGAAATAAGATTAAATGCAGATCTATTCACTTTGTCTACATTTTCTGAAATATTTCCATAAGGAAAATTATCAGAAAAAGACTAAGGAAAAAAAATCCCCCAAAAATACAGTGGTGCCTAAAGCAGCAATTAAAAGCCATTGCCTCCTGCTCACATAAGACAGAAACGAAAAACCACTACACTTTTGTTTTCTTTTGGTTTTTTGGGGGGGTTGGGGCTGGGGGATATAAGAAACACTATGGTATTGAGAGTTAAGACAATTCTCTTAACACAGATAGCGTGCAAGCATGTCCACTGGAAAATAATCTGCCCGCAGTGACTAACTCCCAGCAGAAAACTTGGCTACTTGCCAAAGTGTACATATCCCTTCATGTATGCAGGAAATCATTTTCAGCAAACCCAGAGCTGGTCTAGCAGGATGGGAGATTCTGAGCAGGGCACCATCCATATATACTTATTGGAATGGGTTAAAAGGTACTCACAGCAGCATGTTATGGATGACACCGGTGAGAATTTAAATATGCAGCATAATGGTAAAACAATTAATAAGAGCAGTTGCTAACAATTGCACAACAGAGGAGTGTTTTAAAATTCCTGTGCTCTTTAACAATAATGTGGAGAGACGCTGTGAAGGGGAAGAGGGGGAAAGCCTGGCATGGAAGGGACATTCCTTCAGTTCCTCTCAAAAGTTTGAAAAAACCTCTGGATAGGAAAATACTATTGAGCAGCCAATTCTTTCCACATTTGGCTAAGCCCAGTGCCCAAAATACACAGAACACTACTTCACTTTGAAAGGATTGCAATACTCCTATCTGAGTCATCTGAAAGCAAATAAAATGAGACCTAAACAAATAAACCTAATTGTGCATGGAAACAAATCCAGCTCTCCAGCTTGGCCATGGCTTTGTTTTTGTTAGTTTAAAGCCTGCATATGCAGTTTTAGTGGCATCAGGAGTTATACAAATATTGACAACAAATTGCCAAATGTTGTGTTTTTTCCCCTCAGTGCACAGTGTGAAGAAGCTGGGGGAAAGCTTCTAGGAACCTTCCCCAGTGTACTGAAGCAAATCGCAGCTTGATGGGATCCACTCCAGCCTCTTCTCTGAATGGTAGACACTAATGAGATTGAGGTTGTCGATTGTTATCGTCAAAGACTTTTATTTTTTACTCATGAACTCTGCTGAACACAAACCCAGGCTTTCGAAACGTAGCTCAAATGTTTGCACCACAGCCAGGGCATTGTCACATGCTCTGTCCTCCACCCCGTGATTTGTTGCTAGTTTGTGTCATCCTTAACCTGCTTCTGGTGGTTTGGCCAGGAAAGAAACAAATAACGATGACAACTGAGAAAGCCAAGCTGCTCTCTGACATCCTTCTTTTAAAATGCTATTGCTACTCGCTGGCTGTGGAGAAGGGGCAGTTGCCTTGAGATAGAAATCACTCATGAAATCCTGCTGTCATCTGCCAAAGGTAGATTTCCATCAAGTTCGTCTGAATCCTTAGCAGCTTGCAAGGAAAAATGAGAATATGTCAAATGTTGATCTGTCACAAGTCAAAGTTAGAAAAAATATATTTACATTTGACTTTTAAATTAAGCCCAGACCTTCCTCACACACAGAGCCAATAAACTAACACATTTTCTTCTTTTTTGCCTCACATTCACAAGACACCTAAAACTTTTATTATTCTAGCTGGCTGGATATCAAGGTTTCCGTTTTGCAAAAACACAAACTTCTAATCACAGCAAAAAAAGAAAAAGATGAATTTTACAATTGGATGAAGACTCTAAGAGTTTTCACTCAAAGAAACCACAGAAATCAGACTTTTGCATCCTCCTCAAAAGCTCAGCAGTTAAGACACTTATCTACAATACTGGAGAGGTTAGTTTATATTTCTATTTCTTCTAATTTATCCCTAGAACTTGGAACTTGGTCTTGTACATCTCAGGGATCACCCAATGACCAGGTTATTGAACACCCTACAATATACTTCTCTTTCTCTCTTTTTTATCAGAAATTGCATTTTACACACAAGAAACTCCCCTAAGAGTTTCATCACAAGTACTGAATTTCCATGAAAAGTTTTAGGGTTTAGTTTTAACATCCCCAGCAAAAAAAAAAGTTCTTGACGAATTGTCTCTTAGCTCTATCACAATATCCACTCTTCAGTTATTAAAGTGTTACATGCCCATTGTATCCAGGAAGACCTCAGTATATTTAGTAAGACACATGCAGAAGCATCTACAAAGGCTTTCTGTATTGCATTGCTTATCAGGGTGCAAATGACCCTAAGCACTTGCACAGTAAAGGGTGACTCACTAAATTGGTGGAAGGGATAGTGGAAAGGCATGAGAACTTGGGGGCTGGTGAGAAAGTCGAGGAAAAAAGATCTTCTCTATTTCCCTGACTCTGGTCCTTCATAAAAAACCAACACAATGCTTGGGACTGTTCGCACTGTGAGCAAACACTGAAATATGACAAGGCATCAAGGCATGTTGCGTTACATGATATTCAGGCAGCTGCTGTGATGGCAGTTTCAATCCACCAACTGGTGCAACGAAACAAATCTGAAATGTAAAAGCTAGATTTCCACCAAAATATTTTATTAATATTACATGCATGTAAGTCAGGCAACTCCAACTACTAATCCCCACAGCCACCCTAAGTCAGCCCTGGAGGACAAAGCGACAACGCAGCTGCACAGACGGGCTCAGTAGGTATTCTAGGTTTCAGTTTGCTGACTGGAGCATGCAAAATTTCTCTAACAAAGTTTTGTTGGTGTATTTTCTTTGAAATTTTTTGAAGGGGGGAAATACCCATTGTTTTTCCGTGGAATGCAAGTATGAAATGACTGCACACTGACATATGCAGATAGCCAGAAATAGCCAAATTTGTGTGAACACCTACTAGTGGAAAGTTTAGCTCTGTGCAACAGACCTCAGCAAAATGCTTTAGGTCACAGGAGGAGAAGAGAGTTGAATCTCCTTCTATCCTTGACTGCAAACTGAGAACCAAGGAGCTTCCACAGTATATGTCACCCTTGAAACCTGGCCTGCACTTAAAACAGTCCCATCCCTCTCACTCGGAAGCCCCACCAGCCAGTCTGTCAGCACAGAACTGGGTTGCCATGAGCCCTCACAAGAGGGACAGACCCACTGTACACCACGGTGCTTGCTCAGCTGAAATACTCTGAGGGTATTTTAGAATACCTGCAGGTATCCCTACCCCACACCACGGGGAAGGGAGAATGACCTGTGTCCAAAAGTCACAACCAAGGCAGAAGAATTACATACTTCCTAGAGAAATAAGAGAGGAAGCAGGTGGGCAGGTTTTGTCTGATTTAGCAAAACACCTTCTCTTCATGGAGATCTCCATTCAATCCACTTTCAGATTTCCACAGATTAAAGTAACATGGAATGATGAGAGTAGAAGGAAAGCAGCATCTGAAGCTGTCCGTAAAACAGGGCAATATGTGCAGATAACAAATTACTGGATGTGAAGGGCACCTCACCAGTCTACTCTCTCCCCTCCTCTTTCTCTTTTTCTCAAGCACTCGCCCACTCTTCCTTGGGCTGGGCACCTTCTTGAGTACTGAGGCAAGTCAATTAAAACCAAATAAAAACTATAAATGTCACACATAGGAAGGAGGCTGCCCTCCCAGCACTGACAGCTGCTACCGCCAGCCGGAACTGCACCGAGAGGCACCGAGTCTTGTCCCTCCTGGCCCTCCCTCCCCTGGCTCCTGCACCCGCTGTGTCCCACAATGTGGGGATGTAAGTCTCCCACTGCAGCATACAAACACCCCACCAGTATGACAAGGCAAACTATCATTTTCCACCCTGACTGCCGTTGTGGCTGGTCATGTTGGTTTCTGCTCACATTTGCACAGTACTGGATGCTGTGGAGTGTACAAAGTGTTCCATATGGCATGTGGAGGGAGAAAGTTATGCTAGCAGTACATTACAAAGCTGCATTTATGTTACTGTATAGAGCCCCTGGCCTGTATTTATCTTAGAATATCTATTATAAGGATAAATGAGAAAAATCATACTTCTTAGTTGATGAAAATGCAGGAAGAGTTGCATGAGCAAGACTGTGCACTTAATCTTGGGATTTCTACCTGTCACCCTTCTGCTTGGTATTTTCTACATGCTTAACTCTTTTAAGGTCTTCACTGTTAGTTTAAATAGCTTTTACTCCTTGCTCTTAACTTTCTGGGCCACCTACTTGTCTAATATCTGATCTTCTCAAGCTAATTATTTGACTGCTATTTCTGAGACACTGTCAAGTTATTTACCTTGCTGAAGTGACATAAGTTCCTCCCCCCGCCCTCCCAACCGCCCCCTGTCTGTCTGGTTTCCCCCTCTAGTCTAGCTGAAGTGACAAACTCTCTCCCTTAGCCAAACATTTGTTTTTACAAGGTATTTTTATACCATCACCTCTTCCCTGCATCTCTCCGCCTACCCACCACAAACATATGCTGTGGTGGGAGGACATACTGATTTCACATAATTTGCAATGTTAAGGTGGCAAATTTCCCCTCCTTCAAGTAATATTTTTTTCAAGATCTGGTTTGTAAAATGAAAATGGCAAAGGGTTAGTTTCTCTTTGCCTTTTTTACCCTGTGCGTGAAGATGTCCTCCTTTGCTTAGAAGAAGTCAGTGAAGAGAAAGTAAAAACTACTTAATTTATATCATTCAAAACCTATTTATCCTATAAAAAGATACAAAAATATACAGAAATAATATTGTCTAGATCGATAGATTTCTTTTATTCATCCCAAGGAAGACAGAAATTATGACAATTTCCGAGAAAGTAGACAAATGTAACCACCCTACTAACTTCATTAGTTGGTCACAGTATGTTTTTCTGTATATTAAAATCCACATGCAGTCACATTCACCCAGTAAAAACAACCTCAAGTGTTCTAAGCATCAGGCTTGGAACCATGGAAAACATGACTGTGGCCTTCATCATATCCAATTAGGGGTACATGTACTCCCCAGAGATTCTGGTGTAGTGGATAAATGCCTAAGCTGGCTTTAAAGTAGGCAGGAACAATCTAGTTAAAACAGCACAGAGCCCAGATTGGGCTCAGCCACTCTAAATATTTACCCTACTCTGAGCTAGAGGTTGCAGGGGCATGCATACTACTACAACTGGAGAACTTCCAGTACCTACATTCACCACTGTAAAGCTAGGTCTGATGTGCTAAACATCCTGGTCACTCTAGCAGCATACTGCATGGAATGGCCCAAATGAAGACTGTTTATAAAAAGACTGAGTTTACACTGCAGGATGGCTGAAAAAGGCTTTTTATATGGAGACTATATCTACTCAGCACACACCATTAGACTTTTTCAAGTGACATAGTCTTCTTCCTTATCCTAAGATCAAACTGAATATTGTTCCAGAATGTAATCTGCATTTTACTTCACGGAACTTCTAGGGCAACACAAGACAACAAGAAAAAGTACACATCAATAATGCATCCTTGTTAACTTAATCTTGTGATTTTGTCTCATATGTGAAGGGCAAAGAAAGATAAATTTGAAAACCAAAACAGGATAGGTCAACTCACTGCCAGCAGCAGGGGAAGAACAAAACAGGAAAGTACTAAACAGTGAAATTTATTTTTACTGTGTGGTAACGGGCTCCAGAGAACAAATTGTTAGCAGAAGGAGGCACTCAGTGCACATGTAAAGTTTCCCTCAAATCAAGCAGTTACGGCTGTCACCGTGGGCAGCCAAGGAGCAGAGAGAACAAAAGAGAGAGGAAAAAACCCTCTCCACAGACTGAAAACATTTTCTAGTTAAGGGACTCAGAGCAGAACACGGGTAGTGCCTTCTGTTTCACTTTGGTTCTAGCAAGGTCATTTCAGGGAAATGTCCACAGAAAACCACCAGGAGTGAGCTGAGCAAAGGACAAGGGGACAGCAAGAGTTTCTCAGTAAAATGTGAGCAAGTTGCAAGGACATGAACTGGTTATCCATTTCAAGAATTTTCAGAGCTTGCTCCCTTTTGTATGTTGAGAGGACCATCAGATCTTTGGGGAGGAACCACCCACCAAAATTGTCAGGGGATAGTTTGGTGGGGAAGAGCCATCCTCCCATCATCCTCGAGCTATCAGTCTCCAAGGCTCTGCTGGAAAGTGTTCAGAGCTTTGCAGTTCTGTGGGCTCTTAACTCATCGCCAAACCCCTGGCATGTACTCTGAACCAGGTGATATTTATTTGGCAGCATGTTCTCTACTAGAAAAAGAACATGAAATCCTTGCATTAACACCCTCCTATTGGCTAAAAATACAGTTATTTTCTGTATGCCACTGCAGACTAACAAGTGACCTCTGGTTCTCAAAATAAGCATCCAAAGATGTATCTGCTGGTCCATGAGGAAAGTATGCATGCAGATGAAGAGACTACTTTTCTCTCTTCTGTGTCACTGGACATTTCCCTGCATTAGAGATATCTGAACACTCAGACATCATCTGAACATTCACTCAGCAGGTAGCCATGGCACAAGCTAGCCTGAACCTATTTTCACTAGCAATAATCTACTCAGTATTTCACTTTTCCCATTTCTCCTCCCTCAGAAGCAGCAGTACAGAAGAGAAATGTGTATCTTTGGGACTTGTCTTTTGTCTTCAGTCTGGGTCATAGATTTTTTTTTCCCTCCTACAAATAGGACAAATTTATTTTTACACTAAAGTGATAACAGTTCATGTGTATCTACCTGAGCTACCCTGCTCAGGTCCCATTACCAATGTAGCTGCATCAGCATGAGCTCAACACCAGCTGCAGAATCCATCTATGCAGCTAAGGAAATGCACAGCCAAGTAGCCACAGCGGTACCAAACTCAGTGTTTGCTATATGGATGGCAGCATCCAAAAGAGGCAGTAAAAACCTGGCTCAAAGAGATCTGTAAACACTGACATTAGCCTACTTTTACTAACACTTTCAAAATGTTCAGAGATTTTGGGCAAAAGATGCTGCATCAGCACAAAGGCATTTTCACAGCAGTAAACACACTTGGCTGGACCACTGCCTTTCCTTGAGCTCTGATTCGCTTCAAGTAAATGCAGTCATTTATTGCTTGCTTCACCTTCTTGTGGAACATCTGCTGTCTGTGAGGAGCCAAATAGCAGACAGGCTCCCAGTCCTCCTGAGATACCTCTGGCGAAGAGCATACATAGCTTTCCTCAGAGGCCAGCATGTCACTGAACAGTTGGCTTACTCCAAACCACCGCATGCTGTAGGTGTTTCCAGCTGCCTCATGAGGCATTTGTGTCAGAACCCATGTTTCTGGGAAGCCTGTGCAGTCTCAACCATGTTTTATACCTACTCAAGGAGCAGTATGTTTCTTATAAAGCAGCTCTTTCCATACATAAAGCAGAAAATTGAGAGAAAAATGGCCAGCTCTTAATGGAAGGTCAGGAGTAATGTGAAAGTAGGGGCTTTAAGAGCTTGTAATACTGCTCAGCTTGTGACAAGAACATCTCTTTGGGAACAGGGAAGGATATGAAGAAAATTATAAATAGAGGAAGACCACGAGGATAATGGTGAAGTCAGAGGATGCCGGACAGTCAAGACACACAAAATTAACAAAATGCAAACACTGTCTCCAAATGCATTGAGGAATTTACATTTCACTCAAAACACAGTGAGCCAATAAAAACATTAAAGGCAAAGGTAGCTATGGCAGAAGCCAAAGGAATTTTTGCTGCAGGACTGTCAGCAGATTGAATGGAAAGTAAAAAAAAAAAAAAAGCAGGACTGAGGCAGGCTGTAGGAATTTGTCTGCAAGAAGTACGGTCTGAATCATGCTGCTCACCACGTAGGAGGCAGTGTTAGAGATGAGGTCTGAGGGCATCACAAAGTTGCAAAAGAGAGAGAAGCTGGAGCAACCTTTGAGATAGATAACACACATTGCTCCTCCACAGTATGGAATAGGTTAAGGTAATGCCTAGATTCTGTATAATGTACTTTTGGAGAAGGTAAGCCAGACTTATCAGGTTAGATACCTGCAAAGTCTGGTTACTTTCCTTGTCTGCAAAGGAGCTGCTCTCAGTTTACACCACCTTAAACCTAGTAACCCTCTTTGCACTCACTATTACCCCTCTAAGTTTTAACCGTGTAACAGCTTCAAAAAAGAGCACAAAGTCATGCTAATCCAGCCAGGAATTCCTCTGTGCTCCCTCCCACCCAGAGAAGTTTTGAATATCACACACAAATAATGAGAGATGGTGACACACACTGACGCCTGTGTTAAAGTCCAGCAGCTGAGGCACACTCTACATATCTGAGAAGGTAGGCTCACATCTATTGCTCCATTTCAGTTTTTGAAAATTTGAGGAGAAAGAGGAGCATTTTGTTGATTTTTGTGGTTTGGGGTTTTTTTTAAAATCTTTAGCCAAGTTGGTTTCTTTTATGTTAACCTGTTGTATTTGCGCAAACAGTTTGGTGTAGATACATGTTTCTTCACCCCTCCACCCAACTGTCTCAGGAAGCTTGCCCCACTGTAAAATAAAACAGGATAGATGAATTGTTACTTTGAACAATGGAAGCTACTTCCAAAAGGGTAAGATACACCCAACTAGACAAACCATTATATCTGGTCTATATGAAAAGCAGAAGCTTCTCATCATCACGGGGCTTTGCACCTCAGGAGTTGTTTGCCTCGGTGTAAGGCAGAAAATGGGCACCACATTGCCTGTAAGAACACAGCCAACTCCAGGATTCACACTACCAAGCTGAGCTCCAAGGAGTGAGGACAAAGCAGATCACACTTAAGGAGCAGATGTGATAAACAACATACAGAAGTGTGATTGTGGCTAAAGGAAAACTGAGGACTCTATGTTCCTATGTGTTCAAGAACAAGCTTTTACTCCTCATAAAGGACAGTATTCAGTGAGTGACTTTTTGAGGATCACCCTCTCTTTTGTTCAGTACATCATATTAAGTGTTAACAGGAAGCAAGAAGCATGGGCAGAAAGCAAACGTGGCCAGCAACAATTGCCACTCATGTAATCTGTACAAGTCTGGTGTATCAATAAATGTACGAAAGTGACAACAGCTTTTGCAGGAGGGAATTGAAGAAGATGACCCAAAAGCAAGTATGGTGATCTTGTCGTTGGTGCACTCTACAGGCACATGGAAGACAACCAGGGACTAAAACTTGGATCCCTTGCATCCCAATGAGTGTTGTAAACATCTAACTATTGGCTAGTTTTGGGGAGGGAACATGCATTTCCATATCTTTGCACAACAAAACCTTCAAAAGATTTGGTTTCATTCCTGTGTAAAGAAAGGAACATAATTTTAAATCTCAGAATTTCAAGGAACAGGACGATTGTTTACGACACATGTTTGTAAAGAAAATAGTCCAGTTACGTCAAAGCACATAATTTACCCTTACAGTACAAAGGTAAAGAGCCTTCAAACTAGACTGTTGAACTAAGAGCCAACGACAGCTACATTTTAACTTTGCATTAAAAAAAAAAAATCTTGACCATAACTGTAAGGAGGCCTACTTGCCCCATCTGCTGGTCAATGAGAAGACTTGGATTTACACTGCAATTAAAAGCATTACCACTGGGGCCCCGATTCAGTGGAATTCTCAGGTTCTCATTTCTAGCTTTAAACAGATGCATAAGCGCCACTGACAGTAGCATTTCGGTAAGCATATAAGTACTCTGCCGAACTGGAGCCTGAAACTGATTATTTAGCATGGCAGAAATAGGGTTATGACTTATTTATGACCAAAGAGAAAAATGTATTATTTTCAAAGGGAATACTAGGGCAGTCTGTTCAGTAACACTGGCTTGTTAACCATGAAAAATAAAATAAATATGCCTTCTTTTGTTCTGAAGTGAGCTGAGGTAAATTAACGCTATAAAATAGCAGCCTACAGAACCTTTGTCACAAAGCAGCCATATGTATTACATCTCAGCAAGGTCATCAGAAGGTTACCATGACCTCTTGAGGCTTTTTTAAATAAGTATTTGTTTACTAAATAGCAAGTTAGATACCCTAAAGGCCTGTTGATATTATACTTTTCTTCACAGCATGCAGGTCTTCCATCCTTACAAAGTGGGTCTATTCCTTCAGGGAACAGGCTAATGTCTGGAGTGAAAATGTAAAGTTTGGGCTGACTTGAAGAGACCTTTTATTCCACCCCAGGTAGGAAGACTTGTTGGATTTCTTGCTTTTAGCACATGCCTCACTCTCATCATGTTCTTTGAGGGCAACACCTGCGCTAGTACTGTAACATCCCCCTGCTCCACAATCTCCCATGCTGGTTGCAGGTTCCATCAGATGGCTCAAGATAAAAGCTGCAGCCAAGAGAAAGGCCATCAAATACCTTGGCAGCAAGCTGCCCACCAGGTAACCCAATATACCTGCAAGCTGACTCACGACGAGATCTTATGGTCTTACACCCAGCCGTGCTCTCTCCATATGACCCTGCAAGTCATGTGGAAACACAACAGTTTGCTTAGGCAAATACTCAGTATGCAACTACATTTTCTGCAAAACACAGAAGCCTCCTGCTCAAAGGACTTCTGGGTCTTGTAGATTCCAAGCAGAGACAGGACTATCAGCATGTCTATCTAGGCCCAGGCATGAAAGTTCAGAGAGGGGTTATAGTTACACCACAACAGAGAACGGTGAACCATCCTCCTCAGCAAGCAGAGCCAAACATTTTCTTCAGGAAGTAGAGCTGCAACCATCTGTTTTGAGGAGATGACCAAAGGTAACTATGACCCTAGTTAACCAGGAAACTCTGTGAGAATAAACCAGCCACAGCAGGGAATAGACTGTAAATGAGAAGAAGGAACAGCATCCCCACTAAGGATCATTCAACTCAGGTGATAAATCTGAGAAATAATTATGACTACATTTAAATATATCTTTTCTATAGCAGACAGGGAAAGAAATCATCAGCAGTAGATCTAGACCTCCTGGTATACCAAGTGATGGGTCATATACAAAATTTCATAAAGCACATGCACTGCTCTGAAAATCATCACAAAAGGTTTGCTTAGCCTCCTCCCAGAAGTATATTTTAGAATTAGTTATTTTTCTTAAGGGTATGGTCAAAAGTTTCTAAAATTGCTCAAGTCCAAACTCTATAATGTAAAAAACAATGGACAACAGTGTCTTGGAGTAAATACTTGCACAGCCTCACAACCGCAGTGTAAGCTGGGATCCAGCATTTCTAGCTGATCTAGGGACTGGGATAGAAGAAATACTGTCAGAGTCCAGAAGTGTCTGCAAGACACCTCTGAAGGCTGTCCTGCCCTGAACTTCCCCAAGTTCTCTGAGCATCACAAGCCCACTGAAAGATTCCTTGCAGGCCCACAACCACTTGGCATTCTTGTACTAGACATCAGGGGAAGCAAACAGCTGAGAGCTGAGTTGTCACCTGGGACAGTGCACAGAGATGTGGACTGCAGGCAGTGCCCAGAACAGCTTGCAGTACAAGCTAGTTTCCTCAAAGGGTAGGTGTTTTGGGAGTCCTGTAGCTAAGCACACCTGACTTCCTCAGCAATTCAGCTGCATGGGACAAGTAGCACAACTTAAGACTACTTCAATTCTTCAGTCTATAAAGTACTGAGTAACGGAAGAGGGGCCAGAATTTACACTTGAAAAAACAGGTGTCACCTCTGCCTGGGCTTGCAAATTCATGCACAACTCTCCATGCATGAAGACCCACCCAAAGAAACGTAACTCCCCTAGTTCAGGATTCCTCTCTCCTGTGAGAATGCACAGCATTTAGCTCCCTGAGCAGCCGCCCCCCACAGTAAAGCTTCAACCGTGTTGTGCTGATAGGATGGCACTGAGAGAGGCTGGTCACTAGGAAGCTGCTAGAAAAGGAGCCACAACAGATAGCTGAGAAAGAGGCAATCCTGCTGAAAAAAGACACCAAAAGGACGCTGGCCCATTTTAATAGCCATGGAGTAGTACCACTCTCAAAAGCAGCCTCCACAGGTAAGAGTCAGACTTCATTCTAGTCCCTCATGGCAGACACCTTTGACAGTCTGAGTTCTGGCTTATTAGGCTGGGAAAACCCACTCTATGCAATGCCAGATTTAGACATCTGACTTACATCATGGGCCCAAAGCTTATTATGTCAATTCAAACTGACAAATAATCCAGAAACTGGCAAATGTTTGGCAAGAGTTTTGAATATAGATGAGACTTTAACAGAAAGCTACGACCACAACTGCAAATAAGCCATTCAGTCTTTCTCGTTGCCATTGCTGTGCGTGAGACAATCCTCCTTATTATAACTCCCCACTCTCTCCCCCATTATCAGTGTTCAGAAACTATCTTCAAATGTTATTTACATTACATTTGACAGATTGAGAATCCTTTTTTCGCCTTTTGTAAAACAAGGTAAATCAAACATCCTTGTTCCTGGATGTGAATAATTCTATAATTAATTATGTTAGTTACATACAATGTCTTTGAAGGGGAAAATGTGCTGTTCTCCTCTGGAAGAATTTTTTTGGTTACAGAACTAAACACAACTTGTTCTCCCTTTTACCTTCTCCCTGGGAACAAAGTCTGCATTCTTCAATTGCGATCACTCAGGCTACTGGTTGGTTTGGGGCTTTCTGTTTGTTTGGTTTTTGTTTAATAATAATGCACAGGAAGAATACAAAGACAGGGGTCCCTAGAGACTGAATCAGGTATTTTATAGCAAAAGGAAATTTGTTTCACTGGAAAATAAGCAGCACAAAAAATACCAAACGAGAAGTTTTGTTCTACATTCAGACACTTAGGAGTAGGAAATTATCCAGTTGATTAGTCTCTGTTTTGAGGGTTCTTCTGAGGTGCAGGAGTAACTATACCTTTAGTCACACATATTCTAAAATTCAAGACAAAAGAAATAGGCAAAGCAGCAAGTATATCACTTCTTGCTACCACCATGAGATTTAAAAATATTCTTAAACATGCCACTCACTCACCAGGAAATAAACATCAGGAACTGGAAATCACAGCTTTGCCACTGTCGCTTTCCACCTCCTTGCAGAAATCTGGCAGCACCTTTCCAAGCACCACCTGCATCAGGGCACACTGTAACGTCCCACAGGATCAGCCAGCTCGCTTTGACATAAAACTAGGCAGAGGTGTTGGAATCAGCCCAGGGGCTGAGTCCCAGCTGGCACATCTGAAATGATTTCTGGCCCAAGGGAAATGAGAGAGGACTGTTTGGAAAGACCTTGTGTAGAGACTTTTCAAATGGTAGTAGCCCTCCTTTAGAGAAATAGAAATAGTGCCTAGGCTGAAGACAATAGACAGTATGGACTGTTTAAGGTGCATTGGACAAATGGTTCTCTTCTTGTCCTGGGCTGGGCTGGGCTGAGCAGCCCCCACCCCTTTGCTGGTGAGCTTGTACAGATGTGATTGTGGCTCTTGCTTTGCTGGGTGGAGAGAGGTGTGGCTGCCACCCATGCCCCACTGCCTGGCTGCCTTCCAGCTGCCAAAGCCCTCCTGCCAATGAGGCTTCCAAAGGGAGTATGGCTGACCAGTTCACCCAGAAATACCTCCTCAACTCCTGTCTGCAAACACCTCTTCGAAAGCCTGTTCCATCCATACTCTCATTAGGAGACCACTCCCTCATCTGTGGTGAGAAAAGCAAATAGAGCTCTCTAGGAGTGTTCATTGACCTTGGCCTCAGGTAAAGACCGAGACTTCACCATGACCTTGTACTTCCTTAAAAATACTGCAGGCTGAATAGAGCCTCCTGGCAAGACAGATGAATTCAGTCACTCGCATGTAGATCCCAGTATTGGTGCCCTCAAGAGAGAAAACAAGCTTAATTCTAGCATTTCTTGATTATGTCATCTAACTAACACACAGCAAAGGGACAAAGGTGAACCCTTTAATCACTGTAAGGATATTTTTTCTCCAGGGCAGGGGTGTTAAGTCCAGAGACTATCAATACCACAGTCCATGGTACAGTCTAATGAGCTTTGCACCAAAACACATGATGATACTGCAACCTACACTTCAGACAAGTAGGTACTGATTCTGCAGTGCTCCCAGAGGTGATGGTCTTCTGTACGGACTCATCCAAGCTTGAGGGACTAGCTACAAGACAGCACATATTCCTGAGACACCTTCACACCACATAATCCTTAGCACCTTGATCTGACTCTGGAGTTAGCCCTGCTTCCAGCACAGAACTGGACCAGATGACCCCCAAATGTCATTTCCAGTATATAATCTGTGGTTTTGTGATACCACTGATTTTGAGACAGCACATAGTTGAAGGAACAATGGAAAGATTGCTTCTATCTCAGATTTGGGATTAGGGGTTCAGGTAGAATTAACATCATCCTGGCAAAGATTCTTGATGACCCTTGTGACAAATTAAAAGCATGCACAGTGGAAAAACACTGGACAGATGGTTAACACTCAGAGCAGACTTGTGGCGTTACACTTTCACTTTCTTTGAGTAAAGGATATCCTTTCCTATGCATAATTCCTCTTCAAAATTTCCCTGTCACTTTCTACAACAGCAAAGACACAGAAATATTGTACTAAATATAATAATTCCCCAGATGCCCAGTATCTGAAAATATAAGTGGATAGGGCCCTTCCTTACTCTATATAAAGTATCACTGTGATGTTTTGTACAATAATACAAGATTGGGATCTATTTCAGGACAGATAGACCATGAGTGAAGAAGATCCCTATACTGTAAGTAGGAACTACAATATTTCCTTGGATTTATCTCAAAACCTGAACAAGAGACAAAATTGCTGAACTCTGAAAGAATTAAGTGGTAAGAGCCTCATATTTTTTGTAGATAATTGCCCCAAGAGCCATGTTCCTAAACAAGGCAGTCCTAAGTGTCTCTTTGTAATGAAACTGAATTTGTGTTGATACACTTCTGTACTACCAGCAGAACACTTGACATGGACATTTCTGGCACTGGAGCTGTCTGTCTGCAAATGCAGATAGCAAAAATTATCTAGATGAGAAACCTTCCATAGATTTAGGGCTAGAATTAGAACCTGAAGATTCACTATAGTTTCAACAGAGTGTCACACACACTTGAGACTTACTTTATCTTGGAAGACAGAAAGTAACAGGAACAAAGTATCTTTTGCTCTTCTGAGACTTAGAGGTGATCGGAACTTTAGCTAGACCATGCCATCATGGGAAGATTACTGAAAAAGGGTGGGGCAAAGTGACTGACTGTAAATAAGGAATTAAATGGGATGAAATAAAACAGCTTTAAAATTTCTTGAATCCAACAGAGCATACAGATCATGATCCAAGTAGTTCCCAAAGGATGCAGCAGTTCACAAATGAATCACAAAGCGCTGTTAGTATTATTCAATAAAACCATTGGTACAATTGAAATACTGTATTTTTACCTTTACCTGTATCTCTTCTGTGACTCTTAAGGACTGAGGCAAAGAGAAACTCCTTACGCTCCTCAAAGCAGTCATTATTTGGCTGTCATGCCTGCCTTGTCAGGAGCCTTTCTAAGCAACAGGCAACCAACGACCTGTGGAAAGCAGAACTAGGTGTAAATTCTTTTGCACCCCCTTAAATAATTTTGCTAGTGGCTACAGATGTGACAATTCTTTTAATCATATTTTGTCGATTGGGCTTGCTCACAGCCTTTCCTCTTCTCCAAGTTTCATGAGTAATGTTTTTTCTGACTAAATAAAACCAGCCTTGTTTTCATACTGTTTATGGTAATTTTCTATTAGCCAAGACTAGTTCTTGTGAGTCAATAATCAATGACAAAAGATAGGATGAATATGTACTTCTGAGCTTTAGAAAGAAACTGATAGCAGCAAACCTCTCTCCTTCGTGCCTGGTCTGGAGAGGCAGGTCACTCTCGCAACATTTAGGTACTTCTAACATGAGTATTTTTAATTTTATATCATCATGATGCATCCAGACAGAAGGAGTATGAGAATGTCCAGGCACTTCTTTGGAAAACATCTGCCTATTTGTTCTTCTTTCCAGAAAAGCACACAAGAATTATGTCAAACTGTGACATAATGAAAAGAGGGGCAGAAATTAAAATTCCCAAAGTATTAATTCCCATTGTATTAATCATGCTACCTAATCAGGTAACCAGCTAGTCAACATGACAAAAATTCAAGGGATATATTCTCTCTGGATTTTAGTAAAGCATTTGGAATGATGTCACATGGGAAACACTTAGTAGCTGCAAGAACTGTAAGCCAAGCATGGAAGTTGCTAAAGCGGAAATGACAAATGGGACGTCATTGGCCTGGAAGGATTTTACTGGTGGCATTCCTCAAAGGACTGTCCCAGGACAAATTTAACAGAATTGTTTGGCACAAAAATTGCAGTATACTAACGAAATGTTCTGATTAAACACCTTGCAAGGCAATGTCAGAGCAAAAAAATAGCTGGAATGGTAGCTATGAGACAAAATTTAACTGCTAAATGCAATAAAGAATAATAACAAGAGTTTTTGCAATGAACCAAAAGCTTGTCAGCTGAAAGCAACCAGGACAAAGTCTGAGACATATTATAGGATTGATTGCCAGACTTCATGTATGGGAATGCCTCCCTCATATCCTCACAGTTCTTTACAGGCTGCTTTGATCCAGAGGCAGAGTGACAGGCCAGCAGCAGAGGCTAAAAAATCACACAAGTGATGTTAAAAACATGCAGAAAATGCAGGGAGAAGAAATACCCAGAGGGTCTTACATGGGACACGGGATTTTGGACTGAACTATGAGAAATTCTTTGTTATATGGAACATCCAGCAAGCCCATGTTAGACACTCACAGGAAGATCACAAGAAGAACAGGGGAATAGAGATTTCAGCAGAAGCTACAAGCAGAGAGTGAAGATTCTTTTATTAAGATGTGAAGATTCTTTTACTAAGATTACCTGCTTTCCAGGCTTCAGAGGACTCCTAATGGTGCTGTTCAGCCAGAAATAAATGGCACAAGTTCCGGTTCTTCTATGAAGCTTCCTCATATCTGTAGATGGGAGGAGTTACAGATCCAATGCTGGCCTGCTACAATGCTGGCACCCCAAAAGTCATATATAATAGACAGGGGAGCAAATACTTCTGGTTAATATCCACAGTGATTTCTCTTCATTCACAGTGGAATACATTCCTAAACTGAGCCTTAGCCATCCAGTTGTGGGAGTGAATGTGTTGCTGAGAACTCCTCCTACAGGAATTTCTGCTGAAGCAACTGGAACTCCTTCCTCTCCTACCCTGATTGGCATTGCTGATACTCACCTTTCTGAATCATGGGAAGAAGATGATAGCAAAGGAGACACCCTTGTCTGTGACCTGGGGCCTGACAGTTACTTTTCAGCATGAGGTCCCTTCCAATACAAGTTATTCTATGGTATCTGGCCTCTCTGTAGGTAGGCTACAGAAAAGTGCAGGTACATAATTCCTCCTTAGATGCTCTCCACTCATGATAACCTCTGTCTTGCCTAGGAACTTTCTTTAGAAAGGGTAACCTCCAAACTGCTAGGGAGAAAACAGAAAAGAGGGGAAGAGGTATCCTAATTTGCTATGTGAGCAGCAGAGCCTGTGAAAGCTGTAATCCAGTGGAATTATGTTCTATTCCCTCATGCTCCCATTCAACTGACCAGTATGCCCTGTCTCCTCTTCATATCCAAGTGTTTCTCCAGCACTACGGGAAGAACATTCTTCCCTGCAATATCTCCAGTTCTTCCTCACCTCCTTTAACTGCCCCCCAGCCTCTCATGCTCAGTACCTGTAGCTCTCAAAGAAGGCCTTCAGTTATTTTTTTGGTATGCCAAGGTCAGAAGGGAGGACCCATTGTTACAGAAGAAAAGGGAAATAGTAAGTCTAAATAATGGAAATTGCTGAGGCACTTCATCCAGCAACAAAAGCTGATCAATTTTCTGCTTTTTTTACAGCTGTAGTAACATTCATGTTGGGTTGAACTTCAACTTACACTGGAAGTTTATATTCAAATTTGGAGATCTTCTAAAAAAGTAGTATCGTGAAAAACAGATGAGTTTTCTGTTTGACTCCCAGAATACGAAATTTGCATACTCAGAACATGATATTTCAGCAGTATAAACTGCTGGGAAATTTCAGTTGTTGTTTTCTTTTGGAAAAGATTCTTCAAAACCTTTTTAAGTTCTTGGAACAAAAATATCTGATTCCCAGACAAATCCAGACCAATTTTTCCTAACCATGAATAAAACCCCCCAGACAAGAACAAAAAATGTTTTCTAGAGCACCAAAAAAACCCACACTCCCATATTTACCTTCAATATATGCATTGCAAAGAAGGGGAGTACTATTATGGCTATTTTACAGATGGAACTGAAGCTCAGAGGCTAAGTTACTTACCTGCTGCCATACAAAAGCGTGGTGAAATATGGAACTGACTACAACAGTCCTAATTTCCAAGATAGTGTCTTAAACACTGCACCATTTTTGTTGCAAGGCCCACAGTCTGCACTGTGCACAAACAGACCTCAGATCACAGGGTACTATGCTTTGACCTGAACTTTGTTTTTTGCTCTCTCCTGTTATACATTGTGCACATAGAAACAGTGTATATTCTGCAGCACTTTCTCAGAAGCTGGAAAATAATTTCCTTCCACTAGCAAACATACTTTTTATGTTGAAAAAGCCAATACAGCTTTTGATTTACTGCTGTGTCTGCATGTTAACATGAAGGTCAGTAGGAGGGTACACAGTACTGAGAAAATGAGTAGTTAATTATTGCTAGACTGCAAGAAGGGAAAATGCATGCTTTATTTTGGTTTAGCAAACAGCAAATCACAAGAACTGCTTCTTTTTCTGGACTATTTTTTGTAGAAGGGCATACGTAGACTAAATATGATGATATGTAGAGTAAAAATGATGATAACTGGAGGCTACTTGATGTGCTTTGAGTATTACTGATAAAAAAAACCCCTCTCATCATTTGGAATAATATCAGTAAATAAATAAATACAGTATTCAGCAAGAAAAACCCCATCGGATTTTTCACAATCCCACAGGATTTGTCAAAACCCCATGAGATTTTTCTTGCTGAATATTATTTATTAAGATTATTCCTTCTTGCTCATGTATAATCTGACAATTTGTCAGTATCTTTTGCTGTATTTACTCCTTATGCAGTGTTTGTACTTGAGGGTTTCACTGCATCATTAACAGTCTATAAGGCTTCACAACTAAGGTGCGTTGAGATCAAAATGGCAAATCTTCTCTTTATGGAAAAACTTCTAATATTTTCAAAACATCAGCATACAACAGCAGGCCTAAATTCAGTAAAACCAGTTTCTGTTCAGATATCAAAGCATTGTTTAAAACTTCTTCAGTCCTTCAAAGGCTGAACTTATATTTGTTGTTCATGATCCAGATAGAATAAATAAGCAAAATGCATTCATATTATAGAATAGATATAACTGCTTTAAAAATATTCTAAGAAGGCATTTTTTGTCCCAACCTTTCTATCAGAACAATCAGAAAAGGTTGATCAAAATTAGCAAACCTAGTTCCTCTGCAAAAGGCAGGCCCAGGCCCTCCCAATTACTAATAATTACATAAAATTATGTGTTATTATAAACACATCTTTGTGTGATTGTGTTGAAAAATAATAGTTGTTGAAGGCTACAAAAGTGGCAAAAAACTCTTTCTTCCAGAGCAAGAGAGCACAATTTGCTGTACTGAACTTCACCTGGCACTGGGTAGCTAGGAGAAGGAGAGGTTTATGCCCAAGCATCCACGAGCAGAACAAAGCATTGTCTCAAAGCCAGCTGCAGGACTAGGACTTACCACATGAGAATTGGGTCTAAAGTCTGGCAAATGCCATAGCAGTCAGAAAATTTCAGTGTAAATTCTGGGTAATTATAGCAGTACATTCCTTTTTGACTTAACAGCTTTATCCAGATAAAACATCAAAGCTTTGAAAAGGATATTCCCTACCCTAACACTCTAAAGCCATGGCCGATCAGATCGCTTTATTAGGTGGAACACAGTGAGTGGGAAGTGACGATCATTAAAAGCAATGTACACCATTTTCAGAGTTTAGTTTCACTTCAGCAGTACTCAACAGATATGAACTGCTGTAAATTCTGTACAGCCAATTACAAAACTTACCAAGCTTTTCTGAACCAGAATGAACTAGAGATCACGACCAACAGACACGTACAGTTCTATAAATTCTAAATAAAGGAGTTCAGGTACTCAAATGTTTTGCAACATTTAAGTAACATGAAGACAAAAGGCTCTGCACCTGCCACCAACAGCCGCTGCTCTGAAACCATCTAACATTTTTCTAGGCAAGATCCAGACTCACAAAGTAAACGAGTTGCAGAGACTGTCTTATCTTGTAACCCCAAAATAAGTGATTCACCTCCTCTGTCGCATCATTTATCCTCAGTGATTTAGTAATTGTTCCACACTACCATGATGTATGGTTTTTAAGCACTTGTGTCACCAAGTGACAGATGCGACATTATTGAACAATTCCCACAATGTCCTTAAACTCTTCGTTTTGCAGCTCATGTTATAGATGGAGTAGGTGCATTTAAGCAATGCTTTATTTTCATTAGGAGATATTTCGGATTAAACAACTGTGCTGCAACTGTCTGAGTGTTAAAGGCAAAGTTGGATGGGGCTTTGAGCAACCTGGTCTAGTAGAACGTGTCCCAGCTCATAGCAGGGTGGTTGGAACTAGATGGTCTTTAAGGTGTCTTCCAACCCAAACCAATTTATGATCCCTTCAGTGAATGTGTGCACTCACTCTGGCTCCAACCATCATGCAAAATCACCCAGGAACTCCAAGGAATCTGGAGAATGGCCACATTCTCCCAGCAAGCAAACTCAAAATATCTTAACGCTTAGTGATAATAGAAGACTAATTAAAAACAAACTCAGAGGAAGAAAGGTTTGTCTGAGTGGGAGAGTAATGACAATGACATGTAGAAATGGAATAGCAAGTAACAGAATGGCAGTTTAGAAACAGACCCTGTAAACATTGAGTCGGTCATCTGTTGTCTCAATAAAACTGTGGTGTCCAAAAAAAAATTACAAACTAACATCTGCTAACTTTAGAAGTAACATTCACTGTGCATACATTCTTCAAAATATATATGATCCTGCAATGGTCTTTAAAATGTTGTGTATCATAATGAAGTGCTATAATTAATTCAGAAAAAAATGGCATATTCAAGCTAACCAGACACGCTACCTGACCTGCACTCAAGAACAATATCTGTTACGTTATTCTGTAACTATAGAATCATATAATATCCTGAGTTGGGAGGGACCCACAAGGATCACTGAGTCCAACTCCTAGTCCAGCACAGGACACCCCGAGAGTCACACCACGTACCTGCAGAGTATTGACCAAACACTTCCTTAACTCTGTCAGGTTTGGTGTTGTGACCACTTCCATGGGGAGCCTGTTCCAGTGCCCATATATAGGTTATATAGGTCATAGACTATTTCTTTCTGAAATCTGAAAACTCATAGCTTATTCAGAATCTACTATTAGACAGACATCCAATTTGGGTGAAGATTTTCAATAGAGGCAATCCTTTACTCACTTCTTCTAATGATCATTATAATCATCGTGAAAAAGTGTTTTTAAAAAAGGATTATCTGCTTTTCAACCCCAACATTTGGTGTTGATGTCCTGTATCAGGTGTACCTGTCCAGGTTTCAGCAGCACAGAAGGTGGGCTACAGGAATTGCCCCCTGCTGGCCACAGCCAGTTCCAGCTGGATCTGCCAGAGGTCCCACACTGCTCAGCCCAGCAGGCAAGCGAGCAGCCCCTTTCTGAAAACATCTGACAAGCAGAGGAATGAGGGGAAATAAGTGAGGAACAGCAAGTAAACACCAGAATCAGAAAAGAATGCAGGGGAGGAGGTGCTCTAGGCAACGGAGAAATTAGACCCTTGCAGCCCATGGGGAAGACCATGTTGGAGGAGATATCCACACGTCAGCAGCTGGGTATTTCCTGGAGGAATTTCAGCTCATGAAAAGTCCACACAGGCACTGGAGAAAAAGGGGAGGAGTAAGGAGCAGAAGAACTGTTAAGAACTGAATGCAACTCCCCCATCCACCACTCAGGAGACTCAGGAGAGGAAACAGGAATCAGAAGTGAAGTTGAGCCAGGAAAAAGAGAGGCAGTGGGAAGATGTTGGTTTAATTTTTGTTTCTCACTATCCAAATCTATTTTAATTGGCAATGAACTACATTAATTTTCTCCAAGTTGAGTCTGTTTTGCCTGAAAAAGTAACTGGTAAGCAATGTCCTTGTGTTTATCTGGACTCACGACTTTTGCCATCTTGTCTATTCCCCTTGTCCTTTTGAGGAGCAGGGGTAAGAAGAACGGCCAGAGGGACACCTGCCAGGTGGCCAAGGTACCTCCCACACCCACTTGCAAAACAAATGAAAAAAAGTACTCATTGGTTTAAAAATTTTAATGTACAAATTTACACTAACCATATTGCATTTTCTGCACTGATCTCTCCCATTATATACTTCTATCCCACTTTCAAAAAAAACCCCACAGAAAGTAAATCTCAAACTAGGGAGGAAACTGCAGCATGATTTACTCTATTCATAATTTATTCTACAAGTGTCTACAGATTTTTTAAAAATCCTTTTTTCTTGAGGAAATAAATATTTCACTTTTATACTGAAAAATCATTCAACTCTCTAACAGTCTGTGAGCTATGCGCCAGCATCCTCTGTCAAAACTAGCACGTTTTTTTCTCTTGGGATTCCAACCAGTAGCCTTTGTTGCTCCTCACGTACCCTCACAGCATATTCAGAATTCTTCTCCAGCGACACCCAAAGACACACTGCAGTGAAAGAAGAACCAGCTGAAGATGTCCATCTTCAGTTTTGTAATGTGCAGAGCCGACAACATTACTTTCTTCCAAATGGATCAGACCACACTTTTAACCCTACAAATCAATCAGCAGTTCATAATTAGACTGTTGGAGAAAAAAAAAATACTCCATCCTTGTGCATTAAACAATAAAAGAATCCAACAATTTCCACACTTAACTCACAACTCTGCTTAAGCTTGCAAAAATATGTAAGACAACCTCATCTTGATCTTAAGCCTCAGATAATGGAAAAATCTATCACAGTCATAGATAAGGTGTTCTAATATTGTTGGATCAATCATCTAGAATTGCACCTGCACTTAAATTTTTCTAGATTCAATGTTCCACTAATGGATCTCGTAACTTCTCATCAGCAGCTAAAGTTAGACGAACAGTCACACTGAGGAGAACTCCTCGTCAAGCGCCTGCATCTTGGATAAATGAGCCAGTCCAGTCCACTTGAGTGCTTGGTAAAATAGACAGGTTTACCAGACTTGTATTTCACAATACGCTTCCTACTACTCTTCAGCATTTCACCACTTCCCTGGAAAGTAAGTCCTGCACTAATGATTTAACTGATGTGTGTAATAAGGACATGGCTTTAATCCTATTTGATTTTGTCCTGCTGCTGGTGTTAGGCTTTTTCAAGAATAGGAATAAATTATCCTTTAACATCCTCCATTTCATCACAACAAGCACTCTCATGTCTTTAACCGAGAAGTGCCAACCTTGCATAATGAACGGCCCTTCCATTTACCACTATGAAGCAATGAACTATCAAGGATAATATGCCTACTTGAATTTCAGCTTCCTCATACGCTTTTCTACGCCTTCCACCGGCAACAGCAGAGATCAAAAAGCTATTAGCATGGCATTCTAAATTTTCCATTATGTGTAGTGGATTTCTGCATGGCCTGTCCCCCCATAAGGCTGGAAGGCACTCCCAAAGTGCTCATAAACTGTGTTTCAGCTGAGTTGTAAAGCACTACCATGGTTCTGGTTTGCTCTGAGCTGGTTCAGAAGTGGAAACTGGCATGTATTTAAAAGTGTGAAGATAACAGAAATTCTGCAACTTATTTGGCCAGTTATGACAATTTAAAACAAGTCTCATTAAAACCATAATTTTCCAGTGAAGAATTAGCCGGAAAAAATAATTTCATGGCAAGTTTATTATACAGGTTTTCTTTGAAGGTAGTCTTCACTGTATTGCTTAAATCCACATAAATACTCAGGCCTCACTTCAAGAAGGTCTTTAAAACAATCAATGTAAACACATGAATCAAGTATACCTGCAGGCTGAATATCCTCTTGAACAATACCAGCTCGGTTTATCAATTGTTCTTTCTCTGGAAAACAGAACAGAAAGGACACTACTAAAAAAGAGAAAATACCAGATATCTTGATTGCACCCAATAAAATAATCTTGAAAATTTTATTAATCCCAGATGCTACACAGTAAAATTCTGCCAAGTATCCACCTAAACAATGCAAATGTAGTATTCCTACTTTACTGAGAAACCAACAGCTAGTCTGTTTTGAAAGACTACAAACAAGAAGATAATGATCTTAAAACAATGACTACTGTGAAATAAAACATGCCAAAATACCTGCCACAATCCCAACACTTCAGGAATGACTAGTACTTTTAGAAGCTATCACTCATATGCTCAACAAGAAACTATTCAAAATATTTTTTTCTTTCCAGAATGACCTTTTTCAGGTCCTGAAAGATCTTGCAAGTAGATTTCATGATAGCACCTATGAAATTACTGCTTGTAAACTCCGTGAATTTCACCATGAGAGGGATATTTTTCCATACATGGGGCCTGTTATAGGCTTTTCTTTTTTTCTTCAAAAGATTAAACCATTTCCAAGAAGAGAAATGGAGAAAACTGTATTATTTTCTCTTATTAAATGTCCCTCCTTTTCTTTCACTTCCAGTTAAACTCTTCACTGTGGTAATCTGAAGCAGTAAGTCAAAGCTCAGCTGGATTAGCCTTTTGCCCATAACACTGAACTTCTGAAGCCTTTAAAAAATTGTAGGGTGCACATTCTCAGAGGAAGCTCAGAACTAAGCTCACCTTAAAAGTGAAATTTTTCAGCATCCTACCCCACTGGGAATGCACTGGCACTACACGTTATCAGGCTGTCTAGGTACAAGGCTAATACTACTAGAGACTAGCAGGAATATCGGAGTAATTGATTCTCCTTGCAAGGGGCCAGGCACTAGAGGCATATCCAGCTTCTCCAACTCTGTTCACTGAGCATGGTAATTCCATTCCGTTTTAGCAGACAAAAACCTCAAGAAACTAATTTCAAAGGAAAAGGTACAAAACTCAGACATGAAGAACAGAACTGATATGGACAAGGATTGAAACTTACTGTAGGACATGGAGGAGAAAGATATTTAAGTGGAAGCTAAGATCAGAAGAGAAGCAGGGACCAAAACAGGAACCAATCTGAGAGGTCCAGGAACACACTTGGATTGAACAGAAAGAACTGCCAACTGGTCAGGCAAGGAAACGAGTGCAAAGAAGTAACAGAGGAGAAATATACACGTACGATGTGAAACAGTCAATAGGGAGACTGGTGCGAGGCCTGTAAACAACTTGGAAAACAGGTAAGCCAGAAAAAGGATGATGAGGAAGACCCAGTCTTGATGAGAGGAACAGCCACCTCACAGGGTAGGGAAAGAGCCAAGTCTCACAATTTAGGTAATCACAAAACCTGTGAAAATGCCCCAAGCAGCAACTGTCAAATTACTCTTTTAATTAATTCATAAGAAAAATATCTGTGCTCAAGGCCTCAAAGTTGCATCATTGCCACTAAACTACATGTTTCATATGAGGAAACAGTCTTTCTTAAAGCTAGCTACAGACAGGAAAATATTAGAAACACCAAGGCCACAAAATGAGGTGCTAAAAACCTACAAAATTATAACCTTTCTGTATGAAATTAGGTAAAACTCCTCTGTGAACAATTTAAGGTTCATATTAACGATTTGATTACATTCAGTTTTTCCAAGTACTTTCCATTTGGTTTGCTAAATGGCTAGGAACTCCTCTGAAGATGTGTGAGAGCTGTGCAGAAAAGTCTTCTTCCTGAACACCAATGTACCTCCTTTGTGTAGAATTTGGGAGATACACAAGAAAAACGAGATTGAAGGAAAAAAAGATAGCATTTCATATTTACATAGTTGAATGTCACTTCAGCTAACTAAAATCCATTCTTGCCTTTTGCAGGATTACCATGTGATGCTAATGAAAATGTCCAACTTTTGGGACCCAGAATGCCAAACCACAGAAATATTGAGTATTCACCCACAGATCAAGCCAAGAGAGGGTGGGAGCTTCTATAGAAGTCGTCATACAGCTTACCAGACTGTACTCTGAAAAATCCTTTGTACCCCAAAGATTAAATACTTCCACTCAAGTACAACAGTGAAATTCCACGTTCTTGCCTAAAGCATTATGACAATGAATGCATGTGCCTCTCTCATATCACAGCAATGACCATTAAGAGAAGCACATAGGAAATGAATAAAGGTGAGATAAGAAGAGAGTTTGAGCAGCATGCAATATCAGCAACAGGTATCAAATTGCAAGTTTACACACTTGCTAACTGTGCATCACTCATTTTATTTCCTAAATAGAGATTTAAAAATCCCTAACCTACTAGGGAACATCTGTTCATGTAATTCACAAATGCAAAAGAGGAAGTGGTCCATTAGTTCTGTCCTTTCCTTAATGCTGAGCCACACTTATAATATTTTTGGAAAGTACAGCATAAGCAAACATGAATTAATAATAAGGTCTTTTAAGGGCATAGCTTCCTTAAATAAAAATTTGTTTGCAAGTTAAATTTTATCTCAGCTTTGATGCAAGGCCAAAGCCCCTCCCATAAGACCAATGAATTTGTTATCCTTTTCCTTTTTTTTTTTTTTCTTCCTAGAAATCTTCTGTTATCTTGGCAGAGTAACCACGTGTATCTTCAAGTTATCACCAACATCTTGCTTAGTTTCATAAAACTTAAAGCAAGGAGGCAAGGCTGGTTCCACCAGAGCTTTCCCATTTCCTTGGGCAGTATTTCACATGAGTTAAGGAATAACAGGTGCTCCTCCTACCACTCCCACAGGATGCAGCGCCTGCCTGGAGCTGCTGAGGCTTTACACCTCGATCTGCAGGTGTCTTTGAGAGCTCCCTGGATAGAGTCAGCTGCCATCTTTGTCAAGTTTTCCGTGTTTCTGGCAGGAGAGTGGGCTTTTCCTCTGGAGTCAGTTTTAAAGACTCTGTAGACCGAGATCAGCTCTAGCAAATCATCACAACCAGTAAAAAACCTGTTACCAGGTTTTAATTTAGATTTTCAATTGCAGCTGGAGAACAAAACTCGAACAGCTTATAGAATCATTGAATAATTTGAGTTGGAAGGGACCTGTAAAGATCACCTGGTCAAACCCCACTGCAATGACGGGGGCATCTTCAACGAGATTAGGGTGCTCAGAGCCCTGTCCAACCTGACCTTGAATGTCTCTAGGGATGGGGCATTTACCACCTACCTCTTTGGGCAACCTATTCGGGTGTTTCAACACCATTACAATAAAAACCGTCTTCCTCTTATCTGCTTTGAATTTACTCTTTTAGTTTAAAACCATCACCCCTTGTCCTACTGTAACAGGCCCTACTCAAAACTCTATCCCCATCTTTCTTATAAATCCTCTTCAAGTGTTGAAGTGCTGCTATAAGGTCTTCCCGGAGCCTTCTTTTTTCCAGGCTGAACAACCCTAACTCTCTCAGCCTTTCCTCGTAGAAGTGGTCCAGCCCTCGGATCTCAGCTTCTTTAGCTGCATCTCAACCCTCTACAGCAGCTGAAAGCTGTTCTTAATCACGCGCTGGCCAATAACTTAATACGACAGGACTGCGAAGGTTATTATTTCGTTTTTAGATACATCCTAGGCGAGCAGAAGACCCTCGGGAGTCCCTCCCCGAGCGGCAGCCCCTGCACCCCACCAGCCCGCGGCCGGGCCCGGCCCGCTCCCCCGCGCAGCACTCACTGTACTCCTCCGGCAGCAGCAGCGGCCGGAAGTAAATGGGGTAGAAGGCGGCTCCCACCACGGCGGCGAAGGCGCCGAAGATGCCGAGGGTGCGGGTCAGCGCGGCCATGGCCCGGCGGTCACGGCCCGGGGCCCTTGCGGGACACGCGGGACGGAGCGGGGCGGGGCGGGGAGGCGGCAGCGCCCCCGCACGGCTGGAGGGGCGCAGTGCGGGGAAGGTGCCGGTGCCGCTCCCGCCGCGCTGTCACCGCGGCCCGGGCCGCCCGGAGCGATGAGCCCCGGCCCCGCCGCCCCGCCCTAAAGCCGCCCCGCCCGCCGGCGGGACCGCGGAGCTGCCCCGGGCCGCGGCCGCGCTGGCAGCGCAGCGCCGAGGCGCCAGGGCGGGGAGGAGCTCGGGGACCGTCGCGGAGCCGCCGGGAGGGCGGGCGGGCGCGGCGCTCTCGGGACACCGCCCGGCGCCTGCTGGACGGGGCTGCGCGGGGGCACCGGGGAGCCGCGCAGCACGGCTGGGGCTGGGGCTGGGGCTGGGCCCGGCCCGCCCCTCTGCACCTGCGGCGCGGAGCGCTGCACTGCCCTGCCCGGGCGGCGGCCCCTCCTCCAGGAAGCCGGATCTGCCGCATCCTTGTCGCCGGGCCGGGCCGGCACTCCCGGACGCGCTGGGCACCGCGGCGGCGGCAGCAGCAGCAGCAGCAGCAGCATGCGGACCCCGGCCCAGCCCCGCCGCCCCCCTTCGCTGCTGCTCCTCCTGCTCACGGTGAGTGCCGCCGGCCCCGCACCTGCCCCGCGCCCGGCTCGGGGCGGGGGTCGCGGCGGGGCCGGGCCGTGCGGGGCCGCGGGTCGTTCGCGCAGCGGGAGCGGAGCCGCTGTCCGGGGTGCGCGGGGCGCTCGGCTCCGCGGCCGCCCGGCCTGGCCCCCAGGGCCCCCTGCCTTATCCAGCTGGGGAGTGCCGAGTCGTCACGTCCAGGTTTTAAAAAGCTTTCTGTCCTGGGTGACGTTAAATTTCTGGTGTGGAAAGGAGGTGGTTGTGTTTGACATCTGCTTACAGGTGAACGGCTGAGCATGGTGCTGTACGGAAGGCTGCACGGCTTACGGAAACAGCTGCGTTTTAGGGGCATCTACTGAGCTACTTTTTTGTATTTTATGCTGCTAAACACAAGCTCTGGTTAAAGTCTTTGTATTCCTGTACCATATTGGAGCTGATTGAGAACAGCAGATGAACACCGCTTTTTGTCTTGTCTTCTTCTCACACATCTTAAAACGTAGCATGACGTGTCAGGCGTTCACAGGTGAAGGACTGCGATTATCGTCAGACTTGTGCAAACGTGCAGTTTTATAGGGTTATGTGGAATCTCTGTGGGGGTGAACTCGTGGAGGGTCCTGCTGAGATCTGACTCCAGAGAGTGAAAGAATGGTTCCTCTATTGTTTCTCTATCTGAAGATGTTCAGTTTCTTAACGCTTGTTGTGATTGCCTCCCACAGTGATTTTTATCCCAAGATCTGGTGGGATGACTTGGACTAATTTATCAGATTCAGCAGGATTTAAGTAAAGAAAAAAACATTTACAGCTTTTGTGGCTAAGTTGCCCTACACAACAAAGGGTTTATGCCTGTCTTGTTGAACTCTGCCTAGTTCATGGTAAAATTTTAAATCAGTGTAGCTGGACTCTTTACTGTGCAGGGAAACTTTTATATTTAAGTCTCCTGATCATGCTCAATGTTTAATGTAATTTTACATCCTTGCTTGATGTAGTCAGAGGTGATGCATAATTAACTCTGCCTTGTGTGATACAGCAGGGAGGGACATGCTAGGATTCCTCACCCAGGAGGAACATTTAGGTGATGAGCACACTATGTGTTGCACCAGGGAGCAGTGTGTAGAGGCAACCAAGCAGTAACAGAGACTCAGCCATGGTCTAGGAGTTTATGGTCTACAGTCTCTGCCACAGCTCCAGTGGTGAGGGGTTGCTCAGGGTCCTGTGCACCATGCTCTTTACTGGATGAGCCTCCTGAGGGGTTTGTTAGGGGAGTGTACCAGCAGACCGGAATATTCTTCATGCCTATTGGCAGCATATGCCTCAGATAATTACCCAGGGACCAAAGAATACAAAGTAAAGCCTCTTGAGTAACTCTTTGGCAGTCATTTGTCGGAATGGGCACTGAGGGAAGAGCACTAACACCAGCAGGGCTGAAGCTAACCTCATGTATCAGCAGTCATGGTGCATTGTGCTTAAGCACTCTAGGAACATTATGGAAATTGTTCCACGAGGAACTGGCTTTGGATTGCAGAGCTTGCTGCCTTGGGATCCACACCACAAAATTTCTGCCATTCACTGGAAATCAGATGGATACATTTGCACACTGCTGCATCTTTGTTAGTGAACTGTGCCAGACCCAAGCTGTCTTTGCTGGTGGCCAGTTCCCACATCTCTGTGTTGGATAAACCTGAGCTGGCTCTGTGTATTTAATTAAGAGCTGGCTCTGTGTATTTTGACAGTAAACGTGTGTGTGTGGTAAGCACACAGTGGGACCACAATGCTTTGTAATGTCTACCTGGTAGACTTTTACATTTTGTGATAACCACATGGCATTGCGTTCATAATATATTACCATCTTCCTCATGACACAGTCCCCATATCACAAGGATTAAGCTGTTTAGAAGTACTCTTTACTGTAAGATCAAGAAATGTGAATTATAACCATCAACTACAAGATGTTCAGGATAATTTGTTGTTGCTGCTATGTGCTTTTAATGCTTTTAAAGATATCTATAACCAAAGAAAAGTTGTGTAGGCAGTGTAAAAGAACAGTATCTTTGTCTATTAAAATCAAGGTTCTCTCATCAACTTTTATCTTGCTATTTGTGCATATGTGTTTTTTCATAGGTGTTTCAGTGGACACCCTTTTTTAGCCCCTTCTGTACACATAGTTTTTACAGTATCCATTCTGCAGAGTGGGAAATGAGGCACAGAGGAAGGCTGTCATGGACAAGAGTGCCTGTTGTAGAAAGTCTAAATACTGACATTATGGAGTGTTTGCGTTTTTATAGCATTTTATTTTTTCAAAGTGTATGTCTTAGTGCTTACATATGTTTACCAGTCTTCAGCGTCACTGCACATCTCACTTCAGGTGTCTTGTCAGACACAAGAAGATAAAGAGCATTTGGTTGCACTTATGGAAAATAGTTTAAGTGAAAAGTTCAGAAATACCTCAGATCACTAAATTTATTTAGTGATCTAGATCACTAAATCTAGATCTGCCAGCAATGATATCTAGTTTTTTCATCCAAAAGTTCCCCCATTCAATTATGTCTTCCAGTACCTGCCCTAGAAAAAGTCGAGGTCTTGAAGTAAATCCTCCCCTCTATGCACAGTTGTGTTCTATTCGCAATCCTGGAGCTGTTTTATGCCTTTAAAAAACAGGGAACTGGGGGGAAAACAGCATTTGATCACGTTGTTAAATCCAAAATCCTCATCTGTAGGAACACGGAAGTAGTACAGCCAAACCTAGTCCTGACTTTTCCTAATATTTACACCTTTCCAGGTCTTACTGACTTGATGTTTTTGCAGTGTAGCTCTCAAGAACTGTCAATATATTCTTAAGAAATAAAAGGCAAAATAGTTTATCGTTAGGGACTTTTACTGATCCCCATATTGGATCATGGGTAAAGTCTTGTCTTTCAACTGCACAGCAGAGAATTTCTATGATTAGAAATGTGCTAATTACTAGTCCGAAGCTTTTAAATACTTTGAAAATCACAGTGAAAAAACTATCAATCCAAGATACATAGATTTCAATTTGATTTGTTTGAGCTTAGCGAAGTTAAAAGTTACCCAAGACAGATCTCATGTTGAGCAATTTTGACAACCAGCTTCCTTGGTAATTCTAAGTGGCAATTCCGAATATTTTAGACAGACCAAGGGACCTGGCAGAAGTGCCATGCTGGTGGCTGGCCCTCTGAGCTGAGTAATCCCCGATATCCTTGGCAGTGCATCAAGCCGGATGCTGACTGCAGGGCAGAAAGAAAAGAAGCTGTTTGAAGTCTTAGAGACTAGAACTTCAGCATGGAGGATAATCCTGATGTGTGTCCAAGCACTCACTCTCAAAGTGTATTAGGGTGTACATAGCTGCGGAGAGCAAAAGCTGAGCAAATGCAGCCTGCTGGTCTTGCTGCTCAGATTTCGAAGTCCGTCTTTAGGATAGGAGCATTTCTAAAATAAGCCCTTAAATGTTTCTTGAATATTAATTCATTCTCAAGAAACCATTGTGAGGTGCTTTAGTTGTTATTCTGCCCTTCAGGTACCTGCATGAGAGGTAACAAAATTAGCTAACTCTTTAAGAAACATGAAGCAGTGGCAATACTAGTGAACAATGATGCGATGCATGTATGCCAGTACATTTTAGAGTGCACTCTTTAGGCCTATCCTAGGAGCATGTGTAAATAGCATGACGTGTAAGCCACTATCTTAGACCGGATTCCACTTGCGTAAGGGCTGAAGGGTACACCCTGTAAATACAGTTTGTTTGTAGAGGCATGTGTAACTTTGAGAACTTGATGTAGGGAAGTTGTTTCCATTGAAATCTTGATGGTAGCTCTCTAGTAATCCATGTCTACTTGCTGTGTGAAATAAACCTCATATTTTGGAGTTAAAGTATGGTATATAAACCTTCTGCTTGTGCAACGTTCTGTTATTGCTGTAATTATATGAGTAATCATGTAAACTTAGATACTCTGGATAACGTGATTCTTGGGCTAACATGCTTGTATTTTGGGTTTTTTTCCAGAATTTTGTGCCGTCCTTTGGAAAGGAGACATTACAGACAACAGCAGTTACTCCACAGTTTGAGAAAAACATGGATTATGTGGACTTTATCCATTTAAACATTTTAGAAAAGAAAGTTCTTAACAGTTCTGAGGTGTCGGTTCAGTATTTATGTTCTAAGCCTTGCATTGTCAATTTGGAAGCAGTAGCTTCCTCCGAGTTCAGGACTGGTGTACCAGTGTACAGAAGGAGATGGAAGGATGAGAAAAACCTTTATGTAAGCAGAACGCGACAAGTACACTTGAAATTTCCGAGCATCATGGTTTACAGAGATGATTATATCATCAGAAACTCAATAATAGTGCATAGTGTGATATTGTATGCATGGATTAGTCACAAATCAGCTAGCAACTATGATGATGGACAGAATGACGACTACCAGGCTGCAGTTGCCAAGAATTACACATTTTTAGAGGCAGTTCCACCTTTTGAACGGCCATACAAGGACCACAAAGTTTGTCTTCAGTGGGGTGCTGACTATTTGTGGATGCTCCGAGCAAACAGGATACCTCAGTGCCCTCATGAAAGTGGTAGGTGTAATGTCACTTTTTTTTCCCAAGGAAATTAGGGGGACACAACACAAATAAGCTGTTAAAAAGTGACTACCGGTAGTAAATAGTAAATGTTACCTAGGATGGTTTACTTGGGAAACATTGTTGAACATGTAAACTTCATAACTGAGGTTACCCTTGCCAATGACTGAAGCCATCAAGCCCTTCAGCTTATTTCATCACAGCAAGCCTGGAGATTTGTAGCAGCATGGTCTTCTATTTTCTAAGTGAATTCAAGCAACTTCAGTCAAAACCCACTGATGTCAGTGGACGTCATTCCTTTGCGTTCAGAGAGAGAGAGTTGTTCAGTCCCTTACTGCATTATTTCAGAGTCAGTTCTGCAATTCGTGCATACATAATTCTCACACAGATAGTCTACTTCGGCTTAAGGTGATGGCCTCATGCTCAGAAATATATTTTAAGCCATTTATAGTGCACTAAACTTCATAGTACCTCTTCCCCCTTTCCCGGAAAACTGTTATTGACAAGCATTTTAAAAGAAAAAATAATAGTTTTAAATAAAAAATTGTGTCATGCCAACTGTATAGATTATTGAAGCTCACAACTCTGCTTTCTAGATTTTTTTGAGTTCTGACTTCTTTTTCTGCCTGCTTATCTCTAGCTTTACACCTGCTGACAATTGTTTTAGCCATCAATGCATACTCAAAGCAGAACCTAAAAGGAAAAAGGTTATTTGTTTCTACATCGTTCTCTCGTAGAAAATCCCACAATGGTGTTTGTGTCTCTTATTTTCACTACACTGACTTGTAAATACTCTGAAGAAGAACAGGAAGAGATGATGTTGGTTCCTTCAGAGGCTTTCTGAAATACTTGTTGGAGACAGTATATGATACCTGACAACACTGTGAAATATCTTATGTATGATCTAATTCTAATCTAAATCACTATAACACAAAATAGAAAGAAATAATATTTTATTCAAATTAGTTTCTTAAAATAAGCTTGTAACAAATTCCTCAGGTTTTGGTTTATTTTGTTGTTTTGTTGGTGGGTTGGTTTTTTTTGTTGTTGTTGATTTTGGAGTTTTTCTAAGCAAGCTGTTTGTAGATATATCATGGCCTTGAAGATTTTTCTCCTGTTTCTTAGGAGGGGCAAATTTATCAGTTTTATTACAGAATTATCCATACAGTTAAGAACAAAACTGGTATCTGTCCATACATACAGTATAGAGAGGTGCAAATGGAGAGCAAGTCCAAGAGCTGTGGAGTAATGTCACATAGCCATAATTGAAGATAAAATAAGATTTAAGTAAATAAAAGAAGGTTTCTTCCTTACTAACTAGTTCTTTAAGTATCTAGTTTTAAATTAGTCTGTTCTTTCTCTGCTTCTAATACCAGCTGGAAATGGATTCCATTTCACTTTCCATGGGTTATTTGGTCCAAGACTGTAATGTATTTAATAACAGCAAGTGAATTTGTGTTTAAGGACTTACTGAGGATTTGTATTAATTTTAATCCATTTTAATGAGTGATTTAAATGTTTGACTGTAGAAGTGTGAGCTAATTAATTGGATATCAATGCTTTTTGTCTGGCAGATTAAGAAAGATTGTATTTTGCAGATGGGGTCCAGATTCTTGAATTTATATATGCTTCCAGTGGGGAAAAAACAGGAATTGTGAAGAAATTTGAACAATTTGAAAATAGAGAACTTGAGACAGCCAGACAACATCAGATTGATTATCCCATGTAAGTACAGGCAAATAATTGAACTGGGCTGTGCTTGATTATTGAAGGCTATAGAATGTACTTAAAGTCTTGGGCTACACCACAAGTTAAAGGAATAATGCCTACTAATTTGAGAAAACGTGCAAAAGTAATCTAGTTAATTACTTGTGATCTCAGTTTTGGACTAGATTGAGCTGAACCTCAGAAAGGTACTTAGAGTACGTGTCAGTGTGCTGCTATGCAAGAGAAGCCAGTAGTGGGTGTAACTGAGTGGGCTGGGTACAGTTAGGAGGGTGAGTTAGCTGTCATGATCAGACTGCTTTCTTAGGACTAGCTAGCCTGGGGGTTTCTGCATTACGAACAGATCTGTATTTATAACATTGTTTGCAGACCAAGTGCAGAGTAAGGTTTCCTGCAAGGGCAAGCAGCATGGAGCAGCTTTATCCCTACGAATTCACACTCTAGTTTATTTTGGAGCTGACAAGCCCTTAATGGTAGAATCCTCTGCCTAAATAAGTCTTCCAGCTTGAGCTTATTCTGTTTCCTTCCACCATCATTGTGTAAACTCCTAATTAGGCAGGAGTAAAAGTCCTTAGCCCCTGCACACTATCCAGTTAGAGAGGAATCGCTCTTAAAAGACTGTCTTACTCTGCTCTTCTTCCCCTTCCCAAAACTGTCACAACTTTTCAGTCGTATTTTGCAACTTTAGAGGAAGAGAAATACATAAATATACCTCCCTTCCACCAGATGCTCTTAGCCTGACAACATTATTACAGAAGTAGGAAATGACTGCAGGAACTGGAACTTGCCTGCTGGTTTGCATTTGGCCTGTGAGCACAGGAAGAGTGCCGAAGATGACTTGCCAGAGAACACAGGTTGCATGCAAATTACTAGCCCTCAAACTATAGCTCTGAAGCCACAACTACAGAGCAATTTGTAGGTCCTGGTTTCTTCAGGATGGGTGACAGCTCACCATCACAGTTGCATTCTGCTTCTGGCACTGAGACACTCAAGTTCTGGTTGAGAATACATGGCATGAATTTATGAAGCTCTTTACCTGATCCCCACATTTTTTTCCTTCAAGTGATGTCTCCAGTACATGTTGTGGTTGTGTGACAGCCTGGGGTAGTTCTGTTAAGGAAGAGGAAGAGAAAGAGAGTTTTTCTTCAGTTCTCTGTATGTGAGCAGTGATTCCCCACTGCACCAAAAGGTCAATAGAAGCAGATGGATCTAACTTAAGTTACTTGTTTGGGTTCAGTCAGGGATTTGTAGAGAAAGAGAGCTGGAGATAGACAACTGTCATTTGAGGTGGCTGCCAGTGGACAGCCTGCAGCAAGGATAGGCTGGGACTGTAAGGAACTACTCATGCTGTTCATCATTCTGCAGCAATGGGGGATGTGAAATGAGTCAGCGTTGTTCCAAACTCTATCCTAGGAAATGTATCCAGAACAGATATGGTCTCAGCCTGGCAATCAAGGATTAAATGGAGACTGCGGCACTTGAGTTTGCTATATTGGCCGAGATGGAAGGCAAAAAGAGTGATACATGAGCATGAGCAGTATTTCTGAAAGCACAGTGTTTGCCTGTAGGTCATAACAATTGATATACAAGTGGTTGTGATTTACAAACCTTTCTATCTCACTCATGTACCATCTCTGGTGGAAATGCTGATATTACCTATTTAAAGTGTAGTTTCTGTTAGGGAAAACTTAATCACCCTTGCTTTTGTTTAAAGCAAGAGAACAGGCGCTAGGCTTTCAGACCAACAATGTATGTTTAGGAAAACATACAAAGTACTCAGGTTAAGCAATTTCTTTAGAGAGAAGCAATGCAAGCTGACCCAATGCTGAGGTATTATAAACAAATATTGACCTTTATTAATTATTTAAAAAATGCAAAAGCTGAATATCTCCTTCTAAAAATCACTAAGAAAAGTGAACTATTTCATCAGATATGATAATAATTGTAGTGAGTGCTTTGCTGCGTTGTACATTGGAGCTACAGTTTTTAAGGGCATTCAGCGTTGGCCTAACTCCTATGGCAGTGTTACAGAAATGAGTGATCAAATTTCTGTTAAAAGCGTGGAAGCAGATTTAATCTAGCACAGAGGAACTCCTTAAAATTAGATATTGCGGTATAAGCTTTTAGTGCCTCAACCAGCTTTGTACAGACATTTATATGTCTTTGGGTTTTTATTTTGCACTGCTCTTTAGTTTGCAAAGGCTCTACCTTTATTTATCCTGTGATAGCTCTGTGACAGTTATTCATAGCTATCCAGAGATTGGATTAATTTTTAACTGGTACTTCCAAGCACACTTTCACAGTTTGCTTTTAGTGTAGAAGACACAGAAGTTTTTACTGGCTTCAACAATCAAGGTGACAAGATCATGCATGTGGAGATTTTGTACTGTAGGCTGCATGGGGGAGGTTGGCTCCAAGTTGTCTCTGTAGTGTTTTCAGTTCCTTGTTGATATGGGATCTGGAAGTAGCTCTGACCCAGTATTCTGGAATTGGTTCAGATAATGCTTCCTTACATTCTTCTGTCATTACCACAAAAGTCTGCAGTTAATAGATCACAGGTCCAAGAGTCTTTAAGTGTGGTTGTTCTGAAGGTGTTCACTGCAGAGGATATGTTCTGTTCTGAAGATTATGTGTGTGAGAAAGTTTTGCTAAATTAAATTGAAATGCATGCTTTTCAAACTATAGAGAGTTTTCATCAGGGGTGGATTTTTTGTTTGCTTTTGGTCATGCAGGTTCACCGTTTCAATCTGGCTGTATCTGCTCCATCACTGTGAAAAGGATCTGTGTGGAATAATCTATTTTATTGATTCAAAAGAAATGTATGGTACTCCTGCCGTATTTCTAAATGAGGAAGGTAAGGGATATTATTAACGGCTTTCAGAAGGAGTCTAATACAGTCTTTATAGATCTGTGCCTAGGGATAACATTTATAAAAATATACTATCAGACCTATTTGGTAAAACTGATGCCTTGAAAAATGCTTCTTTTTGACTATAGTGTCTCAGTAGGAGAGTAGCTACTAAATTAATAGGGGAAAACTGAGAAATAGTTGCACAGCATCTATTCGTGCCTAACTTCAGTAAATATCTGCTTTTTCGGGAGGATAGACTAAGTCTTACAGGCTAGGAACACACACTGGGATTAAACAGTCTTACTTCAATGAACAACCTTTGTTCTTATTATTGAAGTGTTGTTTTAAATTATTCTTAATTCCTATATACATACTACATGAATTTTTTTTCTACTGTAATTTGAAGTAGCCTCAGAAAAAGACAAAATGATTCAAGGTCTTGCCTGCATTTCATTGTTCAAGAATCCCAGTCTGTTTCCCTGACTAAGAAAAAAGTTAAGAGGTAGTAGGACCATCTTAGTCTCTCAGTGCTTGCAGTAGAGACTATTCCTGCTAGAAGACATCTGGGAGCTGGCTGGCAGGCCAGAGGAAATAAGCATGCAGAGTTTTAAAAGTGTACACCTGGCTTTCTCGTAATACATTTTTCCTCCCTTCTTTGCAAGTTTCACAACTGATCTTTTCCTCTCTGTTATTTTTGCTATTTTCATTTTCTCTGTCTTGTAAGCAATCTAGATCATTAGTTTATCCATTATAAACTGGATGCTTTTCTTTGAAGAACAAACAAAAATGGAAGTTATCAGTTTTATCATGAGATTTGCTTGGAGAAGTTTTACAGCCAGTTTTATTCTCAGTGTTAGACTAGACTATCATAATAGCCTGTTCTGGTCTTAAGAGCTCAGACCACGAGTCTGGCTTCTGCAGGTCTGAGTTGGGGAGAGTACAGTCATGTTGTACTTGATCATTGCACTCACATGCCCCCAGTTAGTGTTGTGTGGATACCATTGTCTACTGTTCCTTTCTGCTTTTTACTGCAAGTCACATCTGCCTTCTGATGTTTGAGCCTCCCTGTTTGCCTTATGTTTAGTCTGTTTATTCTTTGGACAGTTGGCTTTCATTTTGTGGTTTCACGTGGGAGGCTGAGCATTAGCACCCGAGATGTGTAACTGAAATGTGGAGTGGGACATGTAACTGAAGTGTGTCTGTGGGATTCTGTGAGAGTTGATGTATGGCTTGATGCGTGCCCAGATTTCTGTTGGTGATGAAGAGGATGAAGAGAACAGAATCACTGTGAATAATACATTAGGAAGCCCATTCCTACTGTTAATGTTTCTGTGGTGTTTATTTCCTTTTTCTTCCGTTGTTGCTGTCAGGTTATGTGCATATTCAGATGCATCTCGTGAGGGGTGATGACCTTGCAGTGAAAACTAGCTTCAGCCTTCCTCTGAAGCAATGGTTTCGACTGGATCTCTCTTTTAAGGGTGGGCAGGTATGCTTGCTACAGAATTACAGGATCAAGGCTGAGATATGTCTTATTTCATTATGCTTCTGATAAGCTCAGTAATAGCTGAGACTGAGAGAAATACTGTAAATCGTACATGCTCACATACTAAAAGAATGAAAAATCTAAAACTAGAAGCTGTCAGGGGATGTTCAGACATCCAGCTTTCGGAAATCAGCTTTGATTGACTGACTTGGATTGAGTGCACTCTCAGCAAGTATTCTGACGACACCAGGCTGTGTGGTGTGGTTGACACACTGGAGGAAAGGGATGCCATCCAAAGGGACCCGAACAGGCTTGAGAGGTGGGCCCATGGGAACCTTACGGCATTCAACAAGTCCAAGTGCAGGGTGCTGCACCTGGGTCAGGGGAATCCCAAGCATAAATACAGGCTGGGCAGAGAGTGGACTGAGAACAGCCCTGAGGTGAAGGACTTCTGTCTGTTGAGTGACAAGAATTATAGAATGATTAAGATTAGAAAAGACCTCCAAGATCATCAAGTCCAATCTTTGACTGAACACCACCTTGTCAACCAAACCATAGCACTAAGTGCCACATGCAGTCATTTCTTGAACACTTCCAGGGATGGTAAATCCATCACTTCCAGGGGCAGCCTATCCGGTGCTTGACAACCCTTTCAGTGAGAAAATTTTTCCTAGTATCCAATGAAAGCCTCCCCTGGAGCAATTTGAGACTGTAATAATGTACACTGTAACATTTCTTCTATTATAATTAATATTCTATGTTCTTTTAGATAGAAGTAAGCAGTGTTGGGAAGAATTTGAAAAGGCATCATCACCAATCTTTTACGTAAGCAGCATTTTCCCCTTTGTGGAGGAACGCGTGTGTATGTGTTCAGATACAGAAAATGGGAGAAGGAGAGCACAAGTTTGTAACTGAGATTCAAATTGATTTTCAAAATGTCTGTGGTCTTTTTCCACACTATGCTTTCAAAACTAGTTTGCATTACTGTGGTTACCTTGGGCATGAGCTGAATGTTTTTCTTAATGCCATGAGCTGATTGAGTTAACACAGTGCATGATGTAGTACTAGAGTCTGAAAACTCTCACTAAAAACTGATTGTGTCGTTAGGAGCAGTCTTTAAATGAAATTTTGGCCTTACTGAAGTCAAGTTTTGCTGTTGCTGTGAGAGAGCTAGGATTTCACCAGTGAAATTGTTACCTGCTTTGCTTAGTTAGAGAGCAAAATTGCTATAAAAAGTATTCTTGCTCTATTCTTAGCAACCAAATAATTTTTAAAATTAATCTTTAATTGTTCCCTTTCACTATAATTTAAGATTGACTCTTTCTTGTGTAAATAATCAAAAAACCCACTGTTAATAAGGGAACTACATAACAGTGAATGGCATGGCAGACTTCAGTGTTGTTTCTCTGCCATGCTTTACAAAACAGAAATTGAAAGTTTCTAAATAATAACCATAGAACATAACTGAAATTTTCATATGCCAATTTTAGAAAAGTGCAAGGGAGAAGTGGAACTGAAATCTTTGAGGTTGGGTCATGATGAATAAAACATCAGAAGATACAGGTCAGAAAAATAAAACACCCTGCTGGTTTGATATGTTTGTAGACAAGGGATTTGCAAAATTTACTCCAAAATTTATCACACTAAATAGTAGAGTAGATTTTGAGAATAAACAAATGAGCAAATGGCAATGAGTTTAAGACTGTCAGTTACAGAAATTCTGAGATACTGATTTCTTTTTTTTATTTCACAATGCTTCTGGATAGTCAGCTTACTTCTCTCTTATGTTCTCAAGTTTTAGGGAAGATTTCTACTATGATGACACTGCTGGATACTTTGTTCTTGGAGGCAGTGGATATGTAAGTGGTATTGAAGCATTCTTTGGACCTGTGAAATACTATCGTCTCAATGTGTTGGAAACTGAACAGGTAAGCAAAAGCACTGCTTGGAAGTGTTTAAATATTTAGCAGCCAACTATGGCCGTATTTTATTTTTTTTAACTGGAGTTCTTACCAAGTGATAAACTAGCTATGAAGCGTAATAGTATCTGGGAACACATTGGCTTTGTTAGCAATATCAGTTGCCACTTCAAACGCTAAAAGATAATACTTTGGGCAGTGAGTGTGTAAAGCAATGTTCATAAGTCTGTATTTAATAAGGACTTATTTTCAGTATTGCTTTGTTGCCAGTTTCTGACGATACAGTATTGGACACATTTGATTAATCTATGGTTTTGTTAAAATTGGTGGTAAAAGACACGTGGGAGTGGTCAGTTTTGGAAGTTTATCCATGATTTTTGGATTATGCTGACTGTTTGAAGTCAGTCTATTGTGGCCAGCATCAGGTTGTCTGATAAACTGGTTGTAGTGAATAATCTGTTTCATTTTGTTATTTACCCACAATGCTTCTTTCCACCTGAGCATAGACAACAACAGATACTGGGGATGACATTTATCCATCATTTGCCTTTTTATAGATTTCTAATCCTCTTCATGACAAAGACACAGTGGAACAAATTGAACTCTACTACGAGAGATGTATGGACATTCAAGAAATAGTTCATGAGTACAGATATATTGTAAGGCAAGGCGAAAAAGATCACAGAAGTTGTAAGTGTTGATCTATGACACAGGAGTTTTACACTGTTATCCTTGGAGACCTGTTTTCCTTCCTTTTAAAAGAATCTGGATATCAGTCATCAAAAGTAAACTTAATTCAGCCATGATAAGACAAAAATGCAAGAAGAGTTTAGAAGAGTTTGAAGAGTTTAGCTTTGTTACTGGTAGCCAAAACTGCGGGTTTGTCCCTGCAAATACTTTAGTACCATGGAATACAAACTTTAATCATCTTGATATGTCTTCTCTAATAAGACAGGTGCATAAAGGGGTGAAGAAGTACTTTCAAGCTTACATGTAATCTATACAATGGCCTTTCTTCCATTTCTTTTTCGAAATGACCCTAAAGGCAAATGTATTTTAAGCCCTTTCCCAAAAATAGTTGAGTTTTGCAGGAATGTCGCCTAATGGGCAGTAATTAACAGGTTTATACAAGGTATCCATGAAATACTTTAGTGAAATACTTTTTGTGAAAGAAAAGTAAGGTAGCTTAAACGTGTGCTGAAAAGGACCTTATGTTTCTAATTAGCAGTTGATTGCATGCATTGTGACTAGAGTATGGAAGAAGAAATCTTAATATATTTTTAAGTGGCCTGTGCTAGCTGTAGGAGTTTTTAGTACTGCTGTGTGCATGACTATTTAGTTTACCCTAGAAACATCTTTTTTCCTACCAGAAGCTTGTTTTCAAGGCTGGCAAAGTCAGCTTTCATGTCTTAAATATGTTGTTTTCTCTAGGTTACAATGAAAACTATTACTTGGAGCTGATTCACAAATATGGAGAAATATCCAAATGCGATGCCTTCATGTGGGGAAAAGAACTCAGGGAAAAGTACCACACTTTGTTCAAATTGTTACAAGAAATAGACTTCAGTAGTACAGATGGTAATCATGGGGTTTTTTTATTGTTCTTAAATAACTGCACAATGTATGTCATGTAAGTTAGTATCCTTTGACATCAGTTCATGTGTTACACATTTTTTCTTCACATCAGCTAACTTAGTAAAGGAGTGTCATGTAGCTTATGTATTGCAATATGCTGCAGATGAAAGGGTGGCTTTTTAGGTGGAAGCAATCGTAGAAATATCCTTATGTTTTTGGTGGTTGGTTACTTTGAGGCGGTCTTTTGGATTTTTATTCACCCTTCCTATTCAATAATACCTTGTATTTTGGCTGAATTTTGCTTGTCTGCATTGAGAATAGCATTCAGCATGAGAAATAACAGAACCTGTCTCAGTCCCATTAACTTAAGAAGGGGAAATCCATTACTAATTTTAACTCTTGCAATAACTGTGCCTCTTATATTTTATTTTTAGTGTTAGAAGATGGAAGTGATACAGTTGTAGAAGTTGGCCGAAGGATATTTGAGAAGGTTGTGAAAGGTCTCTCCAGTGCCAATGGCCTCAGCAATATGGGCTCCTCTGTCCCTCTCCTGATGGATTCCAGTTGTTGTGGATATCATAAGGCTTCCTATTTCCTTGCAGTTATATTTGAAACGGGGCTTGGTGTGTCTGTGGATCATATAAAGGTAGGATATTTAATACATGTGGTTATGTCTGTGAAACTAATTACCTTTAAGGGCAATTTAGAAATGGGATGAATTTATGATCAATTGAGTTAAAAGAATTGAAATGGCCTCCAGATCCAGTCAGTGGTTGAAGGGATCCCCCAGTAAAGCTACTTGTAAATAACTTGATGGCAGTGGTGTCTTTATGAAGTCTTGATGGTTGGAATCTTTATCCTGCTCATCCAGAACAAGGAAAGCAATGATTTAGGGAGACCTAAAACTGATGGTAAAGTGCACCATAAAGCATAGAATGTACAGCTTTTCTGAGTCACTGTGGAGCTAGGATGAGGTAATAGCCCTTGAGACACCCACAGTCATTTGTAGATGGGTAAGAAAAAAGTCTTAGCATCAGGCAAATCTCATGAAAAGATGAAAGTGAAAAAAAAAGTGAAAAAGGTGCATAGTACAGTCAGGAAAGATGTCCCTTTTTACAGTGTGCAAAAATGTGGCACTAAGTATATTATGGTCAAATGATTAAGGTAACCAAAGTAGAACAGTTTTCTTTTGGAAAAAAGCGACTGTGCTTCAGCTGAGCAACTGCAGAGTATGTGAACTTCTGACCTTTTAGGCAGGTTGCAAATAACTGAAATGTTTCCATACGATTCAGTTTCAAGGTCAAATAAAGGCAAGGTGTTTTTGTATGTCAGGGGGAGAGGGCAACACGAAAATTGCCGACAGATATTTCGTTGTGATATAATAGTGTAATATAAAACACTCATAAAAACCAGCAGATCTGGCTGTTGTGGTTACAGAATACTAAATCAGAAGAACCTGAGAGGCCAATCAGAGACCAAGCTCACCTGCAATTTCTCCAACACAAGAAACCTTAGACAAAAACCTTTTTTATACCCTAATTAGGGAGTACACCTAATGGTAATTATGGAGGCTGAGTAATTTCGTCATTGGATCTGCTTCACATAGTGTAGGAAATAATTTAGTATCCATCACAAATGGGACACCGTTGTTTTTAAATCTGTGCAGCTGAAAAACAAGAGTAGTGCTGAAAATGGTTTTGGGCAAATGTGTGGTACATAGACCAATTAACATGTATCTCAAGGGAGATTTGTGCTGAAACCTTATCAGCCACAGGTCCTGTCCTCCTAGTTCTGTCAGATCCCTAGGGTAAGATTCTCAAGTGCTGTTCATTAACTTCCATATGTTTCCACTGAATTCAGTGTGAAAACTCCACTTGGCATCACTGGGACTAGTTAAGTCACTGCTGGGTATAAAAAGTGTCAGAGTATAAACAACACTATAATAAAATGACATTAAAAAATTGTTGCACACTTGGTGGTGGCAGAATAACTGCAATACTTGAAAAGTATTTAGAGTCTAGTTTTTCTTTCAAGTCTTTCTATACATAGATAAGACACTTTACTTCAGGGCTGTTCTTTCTGTAACTCTGTTTATATGGTATAGCTAGTATATCAGCTACCAGTATGAACACTCTGTTCCCTGTAAATCTCCTGAAAAGTGCTAAATTTGTGAGATGTGCAATGAATGCAGTGAATTCACTCTTGTTTGTGTCTGTTGATTTTTGTCAGGGACTGCTATATAGTTTGGTTGGTGCTCAGGGGAATGAGAGACTTGCTATGATGAATCTTGGCTATAAACATTATCAAGGCATTAATAACTATCCACTTGATTTGGAGCTGTCATATGCTTATTACAGTAATATTGCAATAAAGACATCGCTGGATCAACACAATATAAAAGGGGAACAGGTAAAAAAAGAGTTATAACTGTATCTGAATTTGTTTTCTGTGCAAATTATTTTTCATATATTAATATTAATTGTGCAGCCAGAATATTTTTATCTTGATTTACAAATATTAGCTCATCTGATTTATGCCTCTGCCAATGGCAGAGGTGTTGGACTAAATGATCTTTAAAAGTCCCTTCCAACCCAAATCATTCTATGATTTGATGATTACAAAATCCTCCAAATTATATGTAGGTATCATTACTTTGTTTCTTAGCCAAGGGGAATCAAAATGAAAATTAGGCTCAAATCCTCAGAATTGTCCACATGCCTATCTTTCATTAAAGTCCAATTGCTATTCTTGGGCCCTAATTCCTCACTCAGATTTTAAATTATGAATATAATTGGATGTATTTATTAAGCAACTGATCTGCTATTTTAACATTCAAACATAATGAAGTTCATGCAAGAGATGAATTGTCCTCTCCATACTTATACATTTTCTATAATCAAATGTAATTGTTTGATTGTTAAATAGTTACCTGATAAAGTTATAATAAAATGATTTTAGAATGAGCTGCTAAACAAGCAGTAACACAACTTTATCTGTAAAGAATGCTCAGGGTAGGTTAGTGCTAGAATCCTGGCTTATCAGAAAGAATGATTATTGTACAAAACATAGAGAGATTTTGATTGCTGAAGAGCTAAAAGTCAGCAGACATACCATAGAGTTCTGTGGGACAGGTCTTCATAAAGCTTTCTGCCAGCCTTTTTTTTTCTTTTGAAAGAGATTTTTTATAGAAAGTAGAAAGTCTTAAAAGGCTTAAAAACACTTCTTTGTCATTGTTAACTGCATGTAAAATTAAAAGATGGATTGGGGTTCGTTTTCAGTTGTTGGTCTTGGTGTCCCTTTGCAGTGAGGAGTGGACTTACAGTTTTGTACTGTAACAAAGTAGTAAATGTTTTTTACACCGAGTGTAAGAATAGTTAATGGACTGGTCATCAGAGAAGTGATGAGAATTTTAAAGCCCAGAATGGATCATGAATTTTTAGGGATAAGCAGGAAATGGGAAACATTTTCATTTTGGTGGCAGATGTGTAAATTCATTGTGTAATAATTTCTTTTCTGTTCACCTACTCTTCAGGCATTCGTTGAAACTATAAGACTGATGGATGATGAACTGCTGAAAGCTCAAACAAAAGAAAATGGTGATGTCTTTATGTGGTTAAAGCACGAAGCAACAAGAGGAAATGCAGCTGCACAGGTATGAAGTAGTAAAATTCCTGCATCTTGGTTTTAGACACACATCAGGTATGTACATCTACAGGATTAGTAGAGAAATTGTGGAGGAGAGTGAAGCAGACAGATGTTTTCTCTTTTTACCCAGAATTGCTTCTTTTTTATGAGCTTGAACTATTTCCTGCGTTTCTGTCTGATAATATCCAGTAACCATGGAAAGCTAAAACAGTGATGCAAGGCAGAAGGGAAGAGTTGTCAAGTCTTGGCAACCTCCTTCTCTGATCCTTTTCCCTGGGTTTGTATTTGATACAGTGCAATTACTGCTGCTGATCTAAGACCAGCAGCAATATGTGTAATACCGAGCCTTTAGATGCATCAAATCTGTCTTTATCACTTATCTCTGCACTTAAATCAATCCAGACTTCTGTGATAGTGACAGCTGTAAAAATATCCCTGCTGTAGATTTAATGTCAGTACATTCCACCACTGGGAAGCCCTCTGATTATTCCTGATAACCAATTGTTTTCAAACTGTTGAGGACATATAACTACATATTGTTCATACATTTGAAATGCATCTAAGCTGAAGAACTCTGCTCCTGCAATTCCATTTCAATACTAGCATTTACAACATTACTACTGTTGCCTAAAACGTCCATGGAGAAAAAAGACTCCAGGCCAAATTTAGTAGGAGGTAAGGTAAGGCTAAGAAAAGGCTTTAATTTGAGTCCCCAGGCTTCCAGGAATACCCCACCGTGCACTGCTGTATACAGGTGTTTCCCATTTTTATAATGATTTTC
>JAWWES010000133.1:54542697-54553544 GCA_035583135.1 Lophotriccus pileatus
ATTTAGGGGAATTTGATATGGGATGGGTAACAGGGTTTGCTATGTAAAAGTTGTGTCAAAGCGTAAGGGATTTTTACAACATTAAATCTACATTTACTATACAACTACTTCTAAAGCAACAAAAATTAAAAAATAAAAAAATTAAAAAATAAAAAAATTAAAACCCCATGGCAACACTACTTATGTTGTTTTCTTTTAGCAACGGTTGGCTCAGATGCTGTTTTGGGGCCAACAAGGAGTGGCAAAAAATCCTGAAGCTGCAATAGAATGGTATGCAAAGGGTGCAATAGAAACAGAAGATCCAGTGTTAATATATGATTATGCCATTGTGTTATTTAAGGTAAGTCAAGTTTCTTGTTTTAATTTCAAAATAATCAGTGAATTTTTATCAGCCTGCATTTGATTGTTTCACATATGCATTTCCTAGGGCCAAGGTGTGAAAAAGAATATGAAACTTGCATTGGAATTGATGAAGAAAGCAGCAGCCAAGGTAATATGCAATAAATATTTTATTGTAGAAGTCCTATACCAGGGTCTAATAATAATAAACTGATTTATATAAAATGCCTGTTACCATAATTCTATGTAAAAACTGGTTGCTTCTTCAGTGTCTTCACCACGAATGGCGAAAGCCAAATTCTCCCAAACTGGGAGACTAGTTCTGTGCCTGTTCTATGATTTCTTTGAAACAGGAGAGACTACCTTTTCTACTGCCTCTTTGGGAAAGGCTTGAATAAACTGAGTGGCTTTCATGCTGTGAACAAAATTCCCTTGAGTCAGGATCTGAGGAACAGATATCCAGGAAGAATCTTAGAGACATCAATTTCCTTACTCTCCTTGAACTCAGATACTTAGGTTTTTAAGCTCCAGAGCACATTTTCTATACAAAACAACACCACAATTATTGAAAAATTTAACTGCTTTTACCTTCTAATGGGTAAGTTAATAACAGGCTGTCATACTTCCAGCCCCATATGATCCACCAGTTTATGTAAGGAACTGGTGACTCATTGCAACAAAAATAAAAACTGTCTCAAAAAAGATTTTCTCCTCTTGATCCATAATTATTGCTGCAAAGATGTAATTTGGTAAAAGCAAATAGGAATATCTTAAGCAGATCTGTATGATGTTGGTCAAATGCAATTTGAAAGCAGCATTAAAAAGATCTGTGTTCATTGCTTTCTATTCATTCTTAAGGAAATGTTCTAGTTTAAGTGAAGTGTGTTTTTTAATTGCTAATCCTACCAACTGGGTTCTGTGAGTTCACAAGAATAAGTGTCCTGTTTTGTCCTTGAAGAGGAAAAAGGTGAAAAGTTTGTCACAACTTGTTCTTGTCAGCAAGTGAAAATCTGAATGCAGACACAGCTGAGATGAATAAGACGACACTGTAGCCTTAGTCCTCTCTGTAAATATGAGGCCACGAGGAAGAGTAGTGGGGGAAAAAAGTCAGCAAACCTTTATAACCCTTAGTTTCAAAAGTCACCCAAAGCAGAATTAAATGTGTGACCTGAGGCTGCTCCTCTTCTTCCATCAGGGCTTGCCCCAGGCAGTGAATGGATTGGGATGGTATTACCACAATTTTAAAAGAGACTACAGAAAAGCAGCCAAACACTGGTTAATTGCTGAAGATTTGGGAAATCCAGATGCATCATACAACCTTGGTGTCCTATATTTAGATGGGATTTACCCTGGAGCACCTGGTAGAAATCAAGTGAGTAAATATTTAACAGTACTATTTCTTACATTAGGACCCAGTTTAAAAGTTTTTGCTTCATTCTTGAGATTACTGTGTTCACTCTGAGTTGGATTTTGATACCTTTTATCACAGAGAAAGGTTTTACTGGGGGATTCAGTCAGATTGCTTAGAGATGTTACTCAAATAGTCAAAATTATGTGCATGTGTTTGTACTCCCTTAATTTAGAAACAAAACAGGCTCAGGTTTTGCTCCAGTGTCTGCCTCTGCTTTCCTCCTTCTAGTGACAGCAGCCAGTGTGCGCTCTCACATAATGTGATCTTTTGGCTTCTCGCAGTTTTAGATTGGAAAGTATATAGGGAAAGGATTCCACAGTAACTGAAAGCAGCATAACCTTGTCCCTGAACTCATGAACAGCTGTGCTACATTCGCATAGCTTCTGTGAACCTCAGAACTGCAGTGAAAGGTCTTCAATCCAGACTTGAAAATGTAACTGTTTATTACAGTTCTGGTAGACTGCAGTATTTTATTTTGTCTTTCTGTGAAACAACCCATTAACTTTTCTCATTGATATGTGCAAAATAATTTTTCCCCTAATAGGAAGGGTCTACTTTAGTTATATTTCTTTTAATTAACTAGGTAGTTTATGACCAACAGCACAAATACAGTGAGGTAGGCTGTAATAAACACAGGCAGACCTCATGCTTTGAGCTAAAAGATGTTTCCAGTGTGGCTTGTGAGTTCTGAGATCTGGATATACTCCAGACAGTGAGCATTTTTGCTGCCAACAGCAGTGGAGCTCAACAACATGTGCATCTGGCAAACACATTTTTCTTTCCCGGGGACTGAAAAACACATTTCAAAGTGGACTGATTATAAGAGTACACCTAAAAGTGCCCAGGTGTCTTTAATCACCAAAGCCAAGGGCCAGGAGAAGTTATGGCTATGATGAATACTCTGAAGTCTATGCTCAATCACAGAAAACATATATTGATGGTTAATAATTTCCTGAAATAAATTATTTCAGGTTGTATGCTGTTTTGGTTTACTTTATAGATTACTGTTTCTGAGGGTAAAACATGGAGAACCACACAACCCTCCCACTTCTGCAGTTCCGGCCCTACTTACTCAACCTGTGTTATCTTTTATAAACCAGTTTCAAAGATTTGAGCACCGTGGTTGTGCACTGCTGGACATGCTGAGCATGGCTGCTGCTCCACAGCCGTCACTTGGCATCACCAGTGCAAAAGTCCTGTTCTCCAGGGCCCCTTGTTAATCTCCCTACTAGTGAATAACTAATTTTACTTCTGTCAGTGCATACGAGGATTCTATGCTACCAAATGTTAGTTACACATTTCATCATGTCGCGAACAGAGATTTGGGAGTTACACATTTAGACACTCTTTTATTTGTCATTCTCTATATTACTAGAATATATGTTTTTCAAAACTTTTTTCTGGACTAAACTATTAAAAAGTTAGAAGAAAGGAATTAATTTCATCTAAGTACATTAAAAGTAGATGAACTGTCTTGCCTTCATTAGCCAATTGCCTATTTTAATTCATTTGATGAAACAGGTCCTGAGGAAAAAACCTCAATAAATATTAGTAGTGCAGAGTTGCTAATTGTCTCTTGCTTCTTCACAGACAGTTGCTGCACGCTATTTCTATAAAGCTGCCCAAGGAGGACATATAGAAGGGACTTTACGGTGCTCTCTGTACTACATCACAGGAAATATGGAAGACTTCCCTAGAGATCCAGAAAAAGCTGTAATGTAAGGAATGAGACCATTTACTAAGTGACAATATATTTCTGATGTGAATATTTTCATTACTGGTGATTTTTAAGTCCATAGTCTAAATAAAATCTTGTACTTCACAGTGCTTGCTTCCTTGACAAAAAGGTCTTTTGCAGTAGTTTGATCTGCATGACTATGTGTATTATTTAAATGACCAGCAGATTTTGACAGATATTGAGTACTTCTAATACTTTTTATGTTCTGCAGAACAACTTGTATAAATTGTATCAAACCACTTGGAAAGGTTATATCTAGCAAAGCCTTGCTTTTCTTGATTTTCAAGAAATATCAGACACCTGATGTGGTAGAATTGGTATTTTGTATGGAAAAATAGGCAGATAACTACTGATAGCAGTTTTTAACTTATGTTTGCTTTCTCAAAAAAAAATTCCAAGAAAAAAACAGGATGTCTCTAATATGCCCATAGAAATGAACGGAAATCATGTTCTCATTCAGTCAGTTGTTACAAGACTAATGCAGCAATTACAATTAGAGTGTCTTACAGAAGAAGTCAGAAGGTGATGCCATATCCTTTTGTGTTCTTTGAATCTGCTTGAGTTGGGATAACATCACTGGAGTACAACTGTTTGTTTTTTGTTTGATCATTTCCACAGATGGGCAAAACACATTGCAGAGAAGAATGGCTACTTAGGTCACGTAATCAGAAGAGCTCTCAATGCTTATCTGGAACTTTCATGGTATGTTTCTTCTGTTCCCTTTTAGTTTATTTTCTGTTTTTCATTTACTTATAGCGTGACAAAATAATATGTGGGATCACCTCAAAGAAAAAAAAGAAATAGTAGCACCACTGAAATCAGTTGCAAAGCATCCATTGACATAAAGGGAAGGAGGAGTTTACCCAAAGCATAATTCAACAGTTCTGACAGAATCAAGGGAAAAATAAGGAATTTGTAAAGTGAAAGAGTTGAATCAGCCGATCGTGGTTTTCAGTCCGTAATATTGTGGCGTCTGATGTGCACTGGATTAACCAGAGGAACACCTTTCACTTTTAATGTTCTCTTTGTTCCAAACCCCATATTTTGCTTTCTCTTCTGTATAATTCCATGTCATGAAAACTCAGTCTGCTCATTTGTGCATTTTTCTGTATATGGTTAATATTATCTTTTCTGTACGTAAAATTGGAGGCTACAATATCCAATGAGCCAGTCAAGAGGTTTCAAAATAGCCTCCAGGTTAATGCTGTAGGCATGAGCATCAGATACTGTATGTGCAGGCAGCAGACTGTCATATGTGATTAAAACCATGGTTCATTTAGTCCTGCAGTGTCCCCCTGTGAGTACTTAATCAATGCTTCAGGCTTAGGAGATCTACAGTGCGCTGTCTGTGGGCTGTTCTGGAGTAAGCCATTCCTAGAAGTGTGTTTTTACTCAGTTCATCACAGACATTTCTCCTGAGACTTGAGCTCAGTTTTCAACTCTGAAAAACTCTGTTGATATTTTTGTAGTATGTTGTATTGTACAAGCCTGTGACTCTGCCCAGCTCACTTTCCAGTAGCATGAATGTCCACAGGTAGATTACAGGTAGAGCATTAAGATTCCAGAAAGTCTGGACTCTACAGCTAGACAAAAAATCTGCTGAAGCACCACATAAGATATGCCAAAGATTGGGACTGTTTGGGTAGTTACTTATAAATACTGGTCCTACTCGTCTCTGGGTTTAGGAGTATGTTCATGGTGAAATGTTTGCTTCTGAACAATTCTTCGTGTACCTTGCATAGGTGTAAATTGTTACACTGCCAACAAGACCAAGTAATATGTGTTTCTCAGCCATGTTTGCAGACATGTGCTCTGCACATCTGTCAGTACATGGTACTGGCAGTTTGGTCTTCACAGACTGATTTAAAGGCTTTAAATATAATTTCTTTTCTGAATTGTCCTTTGAGACATAAAAATCAGATGAATCAATTTCCCAACTTAGGAATCCAAAATTCTTTCTGCAGTCTCAAGTCTCCCTTATCCTAGATGTTTTTATAGGGCAAGTACAAGGAGTAATTTGTAATCTTGCAGAAACAGTTGGGAAACGGGAGGTTACACCTGCTAATTCTGCAGGAATGAACTCCAGGAGAACTGCTTTCATAATTTCATTTAAAATTTCTTTGCTTAAGCACCTACTCTTGAAGTCAAATGTGTATTTGATCGTATTCACTTCCAGTATAACAAGCCGTTGAAACCTGAAACTTGCCATCGTATTAGCTTTGTGCTGTGGGGAAAATCATTGGAAGCATGACCCTTTAATAGGAAACTTCAGTAGGAAAAAAGTACACCAAGTGGGTTTTTTGTTTATCTTGTAATTTTGAAAGTACACACGTTATTTTAAAGAGTTCCTCTTAATTTTAAATGTGTAGTTTTCATGATATAAAATAGATGAGTGACATAGAATATGAGAGCTGCTCCACTCTAGTACCACAATACCAAATTGCTATGCTGCAAATGCAATATTAGATTTTTTTAGTTGTTTTACAGTCAGTGAGGTGCCAAGAGTCCTTAAAGAGACTGAGATTTGTTTTATTAACACATTCAAATACATTGAGACAAATCCTGTTTCAAGAAACCCACAGTCTAAAAAGACAAAACAAAACGAGTCATATAAATAACACAGTAAAGCATACTGAAGTATTGTTAGACAGGTACATACAAAGGTAATTACACTTTTTTTTTTTAATAGAAAAGAGTCTTTTAAGAATGTTTCATCTGAAACATTTAGATAGATAATTGGGCTTAGTATCAATTCTCTTTTACCATCATTCTGACACTTGGAGTAAATGCACCCTCAGGCTATTCTAGCTGCAATGCAAGAGCGAAAAGGTTGCAAATTCTTCAGTTCCAGCATGGCTGGTTATGCCGAGCGCTGCCAGTATATGTCGCTGTTGCATGGGTTTCCCAGCCTCTTGCTCTTAAACTTTGTACCAAAAGTTTGCTCACAGGCGATTTCATAAATTTATTTAGTGGTTTCAGGGGTTTTTTTTACTGTAACTAAAATGCATGTTATTTTTGCTAGATTTTCATTAATTTATTTTATCTAACATTAGGCATGAAGCTCTGCTGCATTATGTTTTAGCAGCTGAAACCGGAATTGAAGTGTCACAGTCAAATTTAGCACACATCTGTGAAGAAAGACCAGTGAGTAAATGTATTCACAACTTCTTATCCCAAAAGGAACACTTGTTAATAGTAATGTGATCCTAATCTCTTACCTGTAATGTTAAGGAAACAATTATTTTCTTTAAAGGACCTAGCAAGGAAATACCTAGCAACTGATTGTGTTTGGAGATACTACAATTTCTCTGTTTCTCAAGTCAATGCCCCATCATTTGGTATGTATAAGGAATTCTTTCTGAATTTTAACTTTGCTTGTTTTTTAATTTCAAAAACTGTGTTTGTCACAACTTTGTGAGTGAGCAAGTTAAGGGAAGATTAATCCGTGTTAATCATGCATTTCCTTTCTAATGCTTTGATAGGAATTTCAGGGGAGACAAGGTAACTTACGTATTGTGTTTCAGCACATCTTTTCTGAAAATTTCTTTCTTATGACATTAAATGTATAAAATTTGAATAAAATAAAATAAAAAAGCTAAGCCCTGAGGAGGAGCTAGATATTTAGGAGTTTGAGCAGTTGACTCAGTTTAAGAAGTTTAAAGTTTAAGAAAAAAAAATAGCAGTAGACTTTAGGAGCTCCTGCTGTTTAGTTTATTGAAGGGAAAATCCAAAAGCAAATATACTTCTGTATCATAATTGAGTCATGAGAAACTAATAAAGGCTAAAGGATTCCTTATCTAATTTATTACTGGCTTTTCTGTTACGGTACAGAGTTTATCAGTGTTGGCAGAGCTTACCTTGGGGAACTAAAGGATTCTCTGTTAAAAGAAAATATCTATTTACATAGAAGTTACATTCCTCAGGCCTTAAACTTTACTACATCTATGACTTTAGTAACTGAGCCATTTTGGTGCCTTTGAAAGCATTACTGAAGATTTAAAAACACTGATCTGATTGTCTCACAAGAGCATTTAAGTGGTTTGTAATAAGCACATGAAAAAGTGGAGCGTAAAAATAATTCAAGCTATTAATTTAAATACAGCGTGGAAAATTTAAATGTGTGGAAACTAAACATTGATATAGTCTGAGGCCACAGGAGCTGACAAACCCTCTTAGCTTTCCTGAGGAGCTTGTAGGCACCTTAGCAAGGTGCAGTTTTGTCGACTCTTCAGTAGATCCACTGGTACAATCTTACATTAGAGAAACTTCTGAAGGTCAGATTTGTGTGATTGCATTCAAGTAAAGGAGAGAAGATTTGCTGGGTTCAGTTCAACAGAGGTAGAATTTTATTATTTTATCTCTTCCTCACATCAGTAACAGAAGGGGAGTTTTATCTCAGACCCGCCTCTGCAGTAGTGGAGGATCAAATCCCCAGTGTAGGGCCTGGGATGAAGAATCTAACCCTGGCAGTGGAGATTTCCAGGGCTAATGCAGGGTGCAATGCAGGGTGACCTCAAGTCCACAGCCTGTTGCAGAGTGCACCCAAGGCCAGGCCTGGAATGATGCCGTTGGTATAGCTGAGGGGTCCCTCTTCCTGATGATTCACTACAGCATTCATGGCCTTCCAGTCTGCATCCGTGCCAGCCCGTCCATGTAGCCTTTCTGCCTTTGCTGTTGGATTAGTAACTCACTTGCTTCCTGGAAGGGCTCTGCTATAGTCCACTGCAAAAAGCAGGTGAGATTTCTAGGCAGCTGCTACAGATGCACAATGCAAGGTGTAGAAATGTTTCAACCCATTTGAGGAAAGTTTAGATCAGATAAGTGTAGACATAGTCCTGGGAGTCCTAGGAGTTTTTAAACTCCTTAGCATAGCTTAGTGCAATGTCATGCTTGCTCCTGTCTGGGTCAGTGCCTTCTCTTTTGATGCATTTCATTACTGGGCAATATCACAGCAAGATATTTGTCCAGTATTTTCTGGACATTGATTCCCTCTAGACCATGAGAAATTTCGTTCAGGACATATATATTTTCAGTGGGAGGCTGATGTAAAGTATCCACAATGAGATGACAATGAGAGACAATGAGAGAGAAAGAGTACCTTTGTTTTTTAGTATTGTGCTTTAAATATAGTTACTATTAACTTCTCCATCACATTAATAGTTGATTAATTCTCTTCCTACAAATATTCTAAGTGATCTTCTCCTGGTTTCTTGCACAGCTTATTTAAAGATGGGCGATTTCTACTACTATGGTTACCAGAACCAGTCTAAAGACCTGGAGCTCTCAATGCGGATGTATGCACAAGCTGCACTGGAGGGAGACTCACAGGTGGGTCTGCAGTTGTGAAGTGTTTATAAAACACTGGAGTTTAGAACGATCTCAGAATTCAGCTGAGACTGATTCTTCTGCTTGGCTACATCTGTACCGAGGAAACCTGCTAGAATAAGTTACAATTATTTCAGAATACCTTGTGAGTCAGTAGTTACTGGTTCACGATAGTAGAAGGTAAACTTAGCATAGATTGATAGTCCTAAAATTAGGCTGTTTTATCAGCTAAAGGTGAATGACCTAATTCAGTGCCAGCTACCTTGGCACAATTGCCCCAGTTGTAACCTTGGCATTTTTGCTATTACAAGGGGAAGAATTAATAGACTGCTGAGTTCTATCCCAAACCTGTCCTCTGCCATTTTAGGATATAAAAAAGAAGACTGGCCTATTTCCCTTGGTATATTGAGTAAATCCTAGGGTGAGTTTTGTTCGCCACAAAGGTTTCATCTTAAAATGCTTTATAATTGAAAGGTTCACCATGTCACATTACCAAAAACATGCAGTGTTTCAACACTGAGTTTCCTGTCCTCAGACGCTCCTGGTTGTAACATTCTGTTCTCCCTGTCCCTATGCCAATGTCTCCAGATAGTATCTTGTATGTGAAATTATTAGAAGTAGTATAGTTGGGTTCTGTTTTGAGGATACTGGGACAAGACATTACTGCTAAACTACCGAAGAAGAGAAGAGATTCATGAGCAGTTACTTTAAAGTATGAAAGCCAAACTGATGTGTGTTCATTTTCATGATTCTGAAGAGACATAAGGATGGATAAGACTTGTCCAAGTAGGCAAAACTGTAAGACTAAGGACTTAAATTGTCTGGAGGAAATTTCTGCTCTCATTTTCACTATTCAGATGCTGTTGATCTGTAGAGCTAGCTGGAAGGGAATTGTACAGAACAGAAATCCATTTCTGCTTTCAGTCTGTATTTCCATAGTAGCTGAAAGATGACAGTTTTGATATGGTGACTGTGTTTAAAGAGCAACTAAAAATAATAAAGTTCATGTCTTTTTCTGAATGGTTTCTCAGAAAATAATGCCACAACATCTAAACGCTTCTTTTGCATTTTCAGTATTTACCTGCATATATGGTTAGGAGAAAAGGGTTTCATAATTATTCAGTGAATATCGCATTGTATTCAATGAATTTATAGAAGACAGTTATAATTATTTAGATTCCTGATGTTTAGGTATACATATGAAAATCTGATGGTTTTTTTGCTGTTAGGGTTTCTTTAATTTGGCCCTTGTTGTAGAAGAGGGCAACTCCATACCTTCCTACATTCTGGATCACTTGGAAATTGATCAAGCATTGCATTCTAGTAATACATCACTTCTTCAGGAACTTTATTACAGGTGAGTCTTTTTTCCCCTTTATCAGCATCTTCTGATTTTCCACATTTACTCTGGAGAACAGCAAATCCTGTAATTATTAACTTTCTTCATTTCTATGATTTAAGGCAGGTTAAAGTCAACATACTCAAAATGCTTAAATTCCCTAAATATGTTTCAGTTTATGCCTGTTAAAGAGACCTGATTTTATGTGCTTACCTGGAATAGCAGGGACTGGATTTAATGATCCAGGAGGTCTTTTCCAGTTTAATATATTTAAGTTCCTAAGTTAGGCACTGGTGGTTTGTGTTCAAACCAACATTTCAATGATAAATATAGCATAATTTAATACAGAACTTTAAAGTGTGTAACTGGGATAATAGCAGTCCTTCCTTAATGATTCTGCAAAGATGTTCCAGCCTGTTACAGATATTGTGGCACAGAGCATTAGATTTCTGAGAAGGTTACAGGGCTGCTGCCTGAACTACCTGTGCCGGCACTACTCATGCACAAACCACCTAGTGAGCTCTGATTCTGGTATAGAACTTGGGTTTCCTTTACCCAGGTAAAGCAACACTTCTTAAACTTATACTTTGGTGGATTTGCCTTTCAAATATTTAAAGAAGATACAAGGACTCCCTGAAACAATCCCTCAGCCTTGGCCATATTGATCATCACCATTGGTCTGCTCTGGCCTCCAA
>JAWWES010000133.1:54559474-54582978 GCA_035583135.1 Lophotriccus pileatus
CCCCCCCCCCCCCCCCCCCCCCCCCCCCCCCCCCCCCCCCCCCCCCCCCCCCCCCCCCCCCCCCCCCCCAAAAAGAGCGACTGTATCAAAAACTATTTTTCATAAATTGAAATAAGATCACTGAAGTTTATAGTTTCTGCAGCCGGTGCTGGGTGATCAGGATGGGGACGAGGAAATAATAAATCACTGTTATAGAGCTCAAATGCTCTATATACCTGGCTTGTACCTATTTGATAGCAGTCCAGTCTTCTGAACAACACAGGTCATGTGTAAGGCAGTACAAGTGATGCCCATTTTTCTCTTTCTCCCTTGGTTCAGCCCAGTATCATCTTCAGCAAATGAATTAGAGACAACAGAGAATTTCAGAGGGTTATTTGCAAAATAGGTGCCCAGTTATCTGAAATTAATGCAGTTTGCACCAAGTAAACTGATTTGCATGTTACAGCAAGTGACGAAGGAGAGAATTTGTTACAGGCATCATATCAAAACTATGGGAAGAAGGGAGGATTAGATATGTGAAGATAAGCTTAAAAAAATAAATCAATGTTGAGTAGTTCTGACTAGTTAACAACTACAAGGTTATGAAGGAGATACTTCAAACCAGTTATGAAAGATTTGAAACAGTGCTGAAAGGTTTGTGCATCTTAGAATTGCACAGTATGGTAGTAGCAGGACAGCCCTGAATGTAGGGGGCTTCCTTATGTGGGTGGCTACGACCACTGACTGCATGGTGCTGCCTCCCAATCCATGCAGTGATGAGCATTACATCCCAATAAATAGGCATGAGGACGGATTCAGAGTTCTGTATTAATATCTTGCAATAAAAGTTTTATTCAGTGATAAAGGGGACAATATATGGGAATTAGTCCTGGTTTACTGATTAACTATTATAAGTATACCCTTCATTCGTATAGCTCCCATTTGAACTACTGGGAGAGATTAGATGGTCTTTAAAAACCACGTGTGAAACATGTGAAGAGAAACATCTGTGAAGAGAATTGATTTATAGCAGATTCTTGTCTATGTAAGCTGTCCCCATTGACTAATGGACTATGACATTTAACACTGGCTGCTGACCCTTATCCAGAATGAAAGACAGCACAAAGGTACAAAACAAGTTGAATAAGCTTTGCCTGGAGAATTCCACCCACACACCCTCTCCATCTTTCCATAAATGAATGAACCGCATTAGAAGACTGGGATGTAGGAAGAGAACAAAAGTAAAAGAAAAGTCTGGAATTTTTTTAGAAAAAGCCTAAGAGTAAGGAAACTAAAGAATATCAAGGGGAACCCAAGCATGGAGCAATTTCCTGTGCTATCTTCTGAGATGTAGGTGTCAGGACCAATTCCTGAATAATCAACAGAACATTGTAAATGAAGCAAAAAGAAGAAATGCATCGCAGCTCCAATGTTTATCTAAATACCTAATCCTATGGCAAAAGACCAAAATATTATTTGGAATAAGAAAAGTAACAGTGAGTCTATGGCTAAATAGAAGGTGTCTAAGCAGCCACATACAGATAAGTGAGCATGAAAATTAGGCAAGATCAGGAGTAATGAGTAACCAAAATGGAAAGGAGAAGATCACTTGCATAATTGCAGTATACACTTACATTACAGTTACAGTAAACATTAAATATGTATTAAATAAAACAACAACCACCTGCAGCAGATTAGATATTCTGAAGCACTATTGTTCCAAATGTAAATTGCACTAGCAGTGCTGTGTCCCCATTGACTTAAGGGACTTGGGTTGTTTGGCAAGTGCTATCAGATACCCATCCACCTTTGGGCATCTTAATAACCCCTTAGAAGTAAACTGGCTGCAACAGGTTTGTTTATAACTGTGCTCAGTGATCTTTCTGCTAACGTATTCCTTGACCTTACTTCCCTCCCCAGTTTGCATTTTCTGATTCCTGTTGCTTCTTTCATTTGTCCCCAGTAACCTCTCATTAATCACTTATCAACCTCCTAGATAGCTCCTAACACTCAGTATTGCTATTTGTTCTTATCAGTTCTGCCAGCTGAGCAGAAAAATGCACAAGTCCATTAGCAGAACCCAGAACCCTTTTATGACAGTCTGCCAAAGCTGAGATACCTGCTTGGCATTTTCTATCTGCTCATTACGGCACAGCCTGAGTAATGGATTTACACAGAAAGTAATTGTGCAAGTTAGAAGGAAATCTCCCTGGCTAGATATGTATTAATGAACCAATCACGGTCAGGTTCTGCTGTCTGGCTGCAAGGAGTTGAATTCTTCCTGGAAATTTATTTAACTCATCTGCTCTCATTGCAATTAGTCCTGGTCCATAAACCTCCCCTAATGGTGCCTGGCCACTGTTTGTCTAGGAGCATTCTTCTCAAATGGGCCAGCTCCAGTTGTGCATGGACAGTTCTTCTGATTTCATATTTGAGTCAGCTACAGCATGCTAGTCCCAGGAAAGAAGTTAACCAGTGCAGTTTGATTGGTTACAATACCAAGAGGGGAAACCCAGATACACCTGCTCTAATGTAGAAAATTCTAGACTATTTTTTGTTACACAAATATGAGAATTTTTGGAAGATCAAGCAGCCTGATAAGGAGGAAGTAGATGAAGCTGCCTGCAGTCTGATAGAGGTAATGGAGTGCCTCATTCTGGAGGCCATCTCTATCCACATGGATGACAAGAAGGTGATCAGAAGTAGTCAGCACGGATTCACTAAAGATAAATCATGCTTGACCAACCTGATTGCCTTTTATCATGAAACAACCACCTGGATGGATGAGAGGAGAGCAGTGCATGTTGCCTACTTTGACTTTAGCAAGGCTTTCCACACTGTCTCTCACAATATCCACACAGGCAAACTCAGGAAGCGTGGGTTGGATGAGTCAACAGTGGGATGGGTTGAGAACTGGTTAATGGTGATCCCAGAGGAGCATAACTGGTGGCACAGGGTCTAGCTGGAGGCCTGTCGCTAGTGCTGTTCCTCAAGGTTCAATACCAGGCCCAGTATTGTTTCATACAAAACTGGAAATAGTGGCTGATACCCCAGAAGGCTGTGCAGCCCTTCAGAAAGACCTCAAGAGGTTGGAGAGATGGGTAGAGAAGAACTGTCTGAAATTCAACAAAGGCAAATGCAGGGTCCTGCACCTGGGGAAGAGTAACCCCACACACCAGGACAGGCTGGGGGCCAACCTGCTGGAAAGCAGCTCTGCAGAGAAGGACCTGGGGATCCTGATGGAAAACAAGATGTCCATAATCGACCTGTGTGCCCTTGTGGCTAACAAGTCCAATGGTATCCTGGGTTCCATTAGGAAGAGCATTGCCAGCAGGTTGAGGGAGGGGATCCTGCCCCACTGCTCAGCCCTAGTGAGGTGCACCTGGACTGCTGTGCCCAGTTCTGAGCTCCTCAGTACAAGAGAGACATGGAGAGCCTGGAGCAGGTCCATCAGATGGCAACAAAGATGATTAAGGGACCGGAGCATCTCTCCTACAAGAAAAAGCTGAGGGAGCTGGGCCTGTTCAGTCTCATGAAGAGACAAGAGAGGGGATCTCATCAATGTCTATTGATATCTGAAGGGAAGATGTCAAGAGGAGGGATCCAGGCTCTTCTCAGTGGTGCCAAGCAACAGGAAGAGAGGAAATGGGCAGGAACTGATGCACAGGAAGTTCCACCTGAACATGAGGAAGAACTTCTTTACTGTGCAGGTGACCATGCACTGAACAGATTGCCCAGAGAGGTTGTGGAGTCTCCCTCACTGGAGATAGTCAAGAACCATCTGGATGCAATCATCTGCCATGTGCTCTGGGATGACTCTGCTTGAGGAGGGAGGTTGGACCACAAGACACACTGTGGTCTCTTCCAACTTTACCCATTTTCCCCCTAAATCTTCTTAAGATTTTATTGCTCGGCTGTCCTAATCCCAAGCAGTAAGTTATACATAAAATCACCAGCAGACTTCAGAAGCACCAATAGGCAAATATTTAATAGTTAATTTACTGACCTAAAAAGCTGCCACAAATTAGAGACATTAATCCAAATATTTCATAGCCTAGAGTAATTCTGGCCACATTCTTTGGATACCGAATTTGGCCTAACAGAATTAAAAGTAGTTATCTGCACTGATTAAAAGCATGTCTTTACAGAGCCCAAAATCCACAACAGGAGTGACAGCCATGCAGAGATAACTGCGGCAAGTGGAGCTCAGCGGCTCTTGGGGCCAGAGGCTGTCTGGCAGCCGTGTTGCTGCCCAGCCAGTTTTTCAGGCTCTCCTAGGGCAAATTCTTCTGTCCCACGTGGCACTGCATTAGTGTGCTCTGCAAACATACCCTCTGTGCCTTTTCAATGTTAAAAGGAGATAAAAAGCTTAATTTTCATATCTTGAATATCCGGTGAGAATACCGGGATATCATTGACACTTGCATACTATCAGCCTCACATGGGTTTGTGTGGAGGAACAGTGTGACACACTGTTGGTGATATCAGGGATAAAAACTATTTTGTTCAGCATTTTGATTAATAGAACATCCATGCACCTTAAAATACCTATGGATTTTTCCAAGAAAGCTTTGTTACCCAACGTGATAATTCAGTTAGCAAGAGAGAGGAAATAAAAAAAAAAAAATAAGAATAAGAATCCGATAAAAGGATTTTCTTTGAAACATATAAATGGTTGCACTAGTGTTAACAACTACTTGCCTAGGACAAAGAATTTCAGCTTAAAATATGCAGCTTTTGAAGATACACAGTATCAGTGCTACTTAACTAAAGAATAATTCATCTGAAACATCTCAGATATTTGTCTCACCCTTGATCTCCTTGACACACATTTTGCTTTAACCCCAGTGGGCAACTAAGGCCTACACAACCTCACATACTCCTCCCAGGATGAGGGAAAGAATTAGAAGAATAAAAGTTAGAAAACTCGTGTATTGAGATAAAGACAGTTTAACAGGTAAAGCAAAAGCCATGCACACAGGCAAAGCAAAACAAGGAATTCATTCACCACTTCCCATGGGCAGGGAGGTGTTCAGCCATCCCCAGGAAAGCAGGGCTTATCACACATAGGGGTGACTTGGGAAGAAAAACATAATCACTCCAAACGTCTCCCCTTCCTTCTTCTTGCCCTATCTGTATAGTCTGAGTATGATGTCATGTGGTGTGGGATACTCCTTGGCTCAGCTGTGGTCAGCTGTCCTGCTGTGTCCCTTCCCAAGCCCTTATGCACCCTTAGCCTCCTTGCTGGTGGGGTGGGGGGTGGAGCAGAAAAGACACTGTATAGGCACTGCTTGGCAATAATGCAAACATTTCCATGTTCTGCAAAAATCCAAAGCATGTGCCCATACCAGCTACAATGAAGAAATTAACTTTACCCCAGCCAAGACTGGCACAGCACACAAAACCATTATTCAGTCACTGGAGTCCTGAGAGTCTGCAAAGCCTTTTACATTCTCCATCACTATTCTATCCAGAAAAAAAAAAAGCGGTTGTCTGGGTCTTTAGTGTATTTCTCTGATAAATACAGTGACTTCGCTTACAGCAGCACAGAATATTGTCCTGGAAGCCTATGGGTAGCACAAGTCAAAACAAAGTAGTTCAGAAAGGATTCACTGGTGTAGTTCTTTTCATGGGCTATACCAGATGCTATTAGGAAGTTAACCTCCACTCTTCATTGCAGGGACAACTGTTCCCTGTCAGCCAACAATAATGGGTAAAGTCCAGACTGCAATAGCACTTGACCCAACTTGAGGTCATAAGCAGCGTTAGATTGGCTGATGTTGAGTGACAATGCCACAGGAAGCATCACAGAGTTTGCACATCCATACTGGACTAGGACATGGCTGGACTGGGATCTGGTGCTTGCACCCAGTACATTTTCCATATTTTTGGCCTTGCCGTAGTTTCTGTGCCACCAGCCCCAGCATATATCTCAACCACTGAAGGGCAGTCCATGCCAATGTACATTTATTAGCACAGGGGAAGCAAATTTGTGAGGTGCATAGTCTACATCACAACAGAAATTTATTTACCTCCATTAGATTCAGAACACAGAATCACTCTCTTCATGTCCTCTTTCAAGATTTCTGCTTGCTAGAAGCACATGTAACAGCATGTCCTCAGAATTCGTGTCCCACCAATAAAAAAGTAATGAATTAGATTGTTTCCTTGGATGTTTGACTTCCAGATGAAATATTGCACACAACATGCGGGACAATTTCTGATAGAAATGGGTTATTGTTGCAGAAAGACTGGACTTCATCACACAAATAAAACAGTTCTCCAGAGCAATTCCCTTCACTGTAGAGAGAAATTTCATATGATTGTCCTTGTGTTTTGTGATAGAAAAATGAATTACTCTGCTGGACTCAGTGGTAAACCTGAGCCTTTACAGGTATATTTTTCCTATTCAAAGACCATGGGAGAAAAGCCCACAGGCCTTGGCAAGTGTGAGCATTCAGGAGCTAAAGTACAAATTTGGGAGGTGAATGTCCAGTTTCATTCAAAATTAATATTTCTAACTCTTTCTTTCACACAAAGGTAACACTCAGGTAATCAATTTTTACAAATTCAAAATAGTTCAGTTCTCAGTCCAAGTCTTTTTCTGCCTTACAGCTCAAATTTGGACACCTCATTTTTGTTAACATCTGCAATTTTAAGTCCCCAAATCCATTTGTAATACCGTATGTCCATATTTTTCTAATTTGCTCCAGGACTCTTGAAGACTCAGAGAAATAACACTAAGGAACTCAAAAGTCAGAGGCATCTGTGGTACATCTTTCTGACTATCTTTGATTACGGCTTCTGGTTATTGTAATTGCTAAAAAAGTGTCAGTGTGAAGGTGTCCCAGTACCTAGCATGTCTGAGAACCTGCTACTCTATTGCTACCTTTTTTTTTCATATATATAAATAAAAAATATATACCAAACACACTGATAGGGTTGCGTGATTACACTGCTGTCTTTGTATTAAAAGGCAGATTGTTTTGTTATTAAAAACAGCTTTGTGACCAGAGAACCTACTCAGGATGAAGCAGAACTCAAGAGCCTCTTAGTCCAAGGAGGTTCATGTCTTCGTCTCTCTCTCCGCAGAAAACAGCCCTGCCCCTACAAATTATTGATACATCAGAGGGAAATGTGAAAGTCGTGTCAACATCAGCTGTGTTTGTGCCACAGGGATAAAAATGGGAGCTTGGCTTCAGAGTGTCTGCTCCATAAGCATTATCAGGAGTTGTTTTACCCTCCAGTCCTATCCTAACCCAGAGTCAGCATTTTGAGTACTGCTGGTATTCATTAGTTTTCTTGGTTTCTACATGGTCCTGTGGAAACCAATAAAGGGCTAAAATCTGTCCAGTGGAGGGGGGAAGCGGGGAAGAGGATTTTGGGGTTTTCTTTACTGATGACATCTGATCTGGGACACGTGCACCTAATGCTCTTCCCCAAAAGACTAACAGGAAAAAGCACCACAGCTATAACCTCCCTAATATGCCAATAGCTCCTGAATTCAGCAATCATGGAATCGTATCTCTGTTCTGCTTTTGAGCCATCCCTAGGCTGAAGACACCCAGGCTAGCTCATAGTAAGATCAAGTCTCTGAAATAGTACTGCCATCTCACATTATAAGAGAAGGGGCAGTCCATGCACACACCATTGCCATGCAGTTTATAGACTGTACCACGGGCAGGTAGTACCAGAGCTGTCTGTCACGAGGCTGGAGGATCTAAGCATCGCACCACGCTAGCCCTCACCTCGTCACCCTCTCCAGTGGGTGGCTTCCCATGCCATGTGCTGGCTCTTCTCTCAGCTACCTAACTTTCCTTCCTTTGCAGAGACGGATCCTGAAGCTAGGCAGTGTAATCTGAAAAACAGTGCTGCTTCATCTGTACTTTCAGGGCAGGAGTTCTGCCACTCAAGGCAAATAAAAACAAACAAAAAGAATATTTTTTTCTATATTAAACACCTGTATTGCCTGCCAAACTTGAGCTAACCATAATGCAGTATCTGTCAGTTCCTTTTTGTTTCTGTAATCCAGATTATTGCATACATTTTTAGTGAAAAATCTTTCAGGGAAAACCTAACACGGTATGCCATATTTTGTAGTGATTGTTAGACTCATTTTATGCCATTTCCCACATGACACAATTTGCAAGCTTTCTTCGGAAAGACAAGCATTCTACCCTGTATTTAGTAGTACCCAAAGCACAAAAATCTGACCCACGTCCCTAAAGCACTATACTGATAATAAGTATGCGTAGATATCTGTTGTCATCCTCTTTTTTTTTTTGCTCTCCTACAGGTGCAACAAAGTCTTAACTAGTGTTTTCCCATCATGTCCACAGCAGAGATAGTTTTGACTGTACTTAAAACTTTCACAGAAATTAGCTCATGACTAGGAAAAAGAAAAATAATGCTCCAGCAACAAAAAATCAACAAAAAGATCCTCAGTGAGTACATCCTTCAGAACATCTCTGATATGCCCAAGGAAAAAAAAATCGTTCCTTTCTCACATATCTCTTCTGGTTCAGGAAAATACTCTGAATAGAAACCTCATTCCTTCCTGCTACAATACAGTGGGATCAGACCAAGTTAATAGGTACCAAAATAAAAAAGACTTAAACACTTACTTCACATTAAATGGCCACGGTCTTAGACAATGTGTTTCCAAGAGCATCCTTGCCTACCATGAGCTAATCCTTCAGACACAGAAATACAAAGCTCTTTCTGACTCATACCAGTAAGCCAGAAGATGACTGCCCACAGGAAGGGGTTTTTCTTCAGTCACTTTTCAGCTGATTTCAATCATTTTACTTTTAATCCTCACCAACTGTGCCCCAGGAGCCCTGACAGCTATTTCAGATACTTTATCTCTCCAGGGCAATTTTCTCATCCTTTTTAAGCTGAAAAACTGCTTGAAGCTTTTAGTGAGAAAACAGGTTTTCTAGCCCACCTTGAATGGTATTCACTTGCAATCCAATAGATATTAATAATATTTTGAGGGTTATTTAGTTATTTTTCATTTCTACTTTATTTTCTTATTTGTATGTGTGAAAATACATGTGGTTACTTAAAAATAAACAATTTTGACTGCTTTGATATCTTACACAGCACCAGTTAACTTACTAGTCATTTGCAGACCCTAGATTAAGAACTATATAATGTGCACATTCAGGCATAGGCACACTTTGAAAATTGTGCCCTAGAAAGGCCAATATTGATGCCTGCTCCTGAGGTGACTGAGGCTACTGGCCCAGGTGAGGCAATTTTGAATTCCTCTAGGATTTGCATCTAGGAGAATTTCCAGGACATATCAATAGGTGGTGTTGAAATGGCCCTTTCTACAGATCAGGTGCAAAATCCCTTCTCAGCACTGTGATATTCTCCATTAACCATATTTTGTTTCATTGAAGATGCTGGAAGTATGTATGTTGTAGGAATTCTGCCATCCAGTTTCCCTTGTCTATTTTTAAAAGGTTGCTAATCCTTAAATGTTAAATTTGATAAGAAAGCACTGAGTGTCATAATATTGATCTGTCTGGCATTTTGCCTTAAATCTGTGACAGAAAAATGAGGGAGGAACCGCTGCTGATCTACTTCTCCATGCTGCCCTGTGCCTGAGCCAGTCCCAAGCCCAGAGTCCTGATGACTGAGCCCCCAGGAACCAGGGTGTCCTTGAGACCTGACAGCTGCACTGTGTTGATGGGGCAAGTATGGGGACTGCCTCAGCAGAACACACCTGGCTGCTTCATCCTGCCACATCTCCCGGGTCTTCACTGCCCTACAAACGCCCTAACATACCCAGGGGTTGTGTCTTGCCTTTGGATCCTACAACTGAGTGATATCAGGAGATATTCATACCCTTCACAGCACAGCTCATTGCAACACAGTGGAAGACTACTTAACAATCAGAATTTCAAGATTACCCAAGAACCAGACCTCTCATTCTCTGGAGGGGTTAATGGTGACCTTGAATGACCCACAAAACCTCCCTGACTATTTTTCAGGTACTGGTTTCAACAGTGTTGTTTTCCTTGCTGTAATATCTCAGCTTCACAGCCATAGGTATCTGGCTGCTCTCTCACTTAGGTCAGTCTTCCAGTTGCAGACATATGTCCCAAATGTACCCACGTGAAGTGCTTGCACTCAACTCATCAGCACCCCTCCATGTGTGCATACCCAAGGAGAGGTGGCCTGGCTGCTGTCCTGCTGAGGGAGAGAGGTCTCCTCTACCCCTCCCCAAGATGAGCTGCTGTGCCCCCAAACACTGAGTTTCATGCCCTGAGCAACTTCAGTGAATGGTCTGAGCCCATCTTATTGAGGGCTTTGCTGAGACTGTGGTGGTCTCCTACCTGACTGGGAGGTGTGGACAGGAGGTGCTCCATCACATCCATGACCATGAGATACCTAAAGAAGGACCACCAGCTCCACGCATCTGGGCTTAGGGTGCCTCGCTAGGCTCACCAGGCATTTTGTTTTATTCCAAAGGAAGTAAAAGGTATTCCTTTCGCTGTGATTCAGAGTAGTGTTGAAATTGCTAATGATGAATGCCAACTGATCTCTGCCTGCTGAGATGTACATGAAGTCATTTAACCACCAGGTCCAACCAGCCAGTCAGCCCCAGTGTCAATTCCAACTCATCCCACCCCCGGAAGCTCTGGCCTATTTTGGATCTCTGTTCTTCCAGCTCATTCCTGCTCTGCCTGTGATTCCTCAAGCCCCAGCATCCCAGCAGGCTTGCAACTTGAGGGAGGGAGGGGGCAAAACAGAAAGTCATTCCCTGTCCCTACTTTTCCCAAGCTGGGTGAACATCAGGTGGGGTGTTCCTTGTTTCAGCAGCATTGGCATGTTTGAGGGAAGGGAAGAAGGGCTGTCACAGGTACAAAGGACTGTCCCACCTGAGACACAATGGGTTGCTTGGGATTTTTCCTGCTCCTTTCTTCTTTCATCTTTCTGTACAGAGGTGTCAGCTCTGAGGGCAGTGAGGACATTACCAGCCTAGCCAAAGCAGCAACCAGGCTCAGCAGATTTCCCCAGGACATACTCTTACCCAGTTTCTTTCCACTTACAGCATAAGAGCCCACAATCTGAGCTGCTGTGCTGCCAATTTCTTCTGAAATGCTCCTTATGCCACACCTGTCCTGAAGCACAGGCCAAAGGATGCTCTGCACCTGTGGGTGGGAGCAGCCATATGCTTCCCACTCTACTGAGGAGTATTTCAGACTGTTCTATCACAGTCGTTGAGGAAGACAGAGAAATTGCACTGATAGGTATCTTTAGGAATATATTTTCAGGTAATATAACAATTGGAAGCAAGAAGGAAGAATTAATGCTGTATGTTTGTACTATGCACCAACAGCAGAGCCAGCCTTCAGCTGGCAACCATTTGAGAGCCAGTGCCTGAGGCCATTGCATTAGTCAGCACACACGTGCACCAATTTTCCTAATGTCAGTTCTGGCCACATATTGCCTCACCAAGGGCAGCATTTGGTCCATGAATTGTTTGCATGTCCTGTAATTTATGCATTTTGCATTGTGTAAAAAAAACCCAGCCTACCACCTGTGGTGTTGGTTGCAAAATATTTGCTCCTGTAATTACCCTGATTGTTTATGCCATGGTAATGTGTCCTTAGACATTGAGCCATGTAAAGATATTGATACACCCCAAAAGTGTAAATGGCAATTAGGGAATTTCATCAGGTGCTGAGTAAGACCCAATGTTTGTGACACTTTAATTCTAGCCTTTGCTCTGCCTCTCTGCCTTGTTGAGACACTTGGATACCAGTTTTTAGGGGAAACCTGCTTAGGAACTGCTCCATGAAAATCAGTGTGGTTACTATCCAACATGCAAAGTGAACACTCAGTTCTCTCATAGGGATCATGTGTTTTCTTTGTAGTAGAATTGTCGAAAAGACAATAAGATCTACAGATTGTTCACTGTAAAAATATCGTGAGTGGGTTTACACATACAGTCTCATGCCTCTGGCATGTGGCAGTACCAGGAGTGCCCATTAGATAGTGAAAAAACATCCAAATGCAGATAAAGTGTTTGCATGGAAGCACAGCCCATTGAGATTATGCAACTGAAACGTGGCCTGGCATTCCCTGGTGTGTGTGTGGTATCCTTCCTTATGCAGCTCTTGAAATAGTGAAATTTTGCTCTGCACTGCTTACTATTTTTAACAGACCTGATCAGATCCTGTGCTATTTTGTGTTGGTTCAGCTGCTGCCAATGGTACCACACCAGCCTGCACCCCCAAATAATTTGCTGTAAATCAGAGAACAGTTTTTCTCAATGGCACAGCCAGCACATATCCTAAGGACCTGGCTGGGTGTCCACCACTGCATGGTGAGATAAATGAAGCATTTAACCAGCATTTCTGACTAACAAGAACACTTCAGTGGTGGGCCTGGTGCAGTTTAATGCAGTCTTACCAAGAGTTTGAAACTGGGGACACAAATGTGGCACAGCAACAGACAAAAAAGCACAGGAACACCAGAAGAGGCTGTGGACAACATGGTTAAGTTTGCAAGCAGAGGGGAGGAACAGTGTGGAGGACAGAGTGGAGAACAGTGCCATGAGTAATTATGCAATCAGCTGAAGCATTGTTTGAACATTTTGAAGGCTTCTGATGAGTTCAGTGCTCCATGACATGACTGCTACTGGTTAAATAGTGACAGACATTGCTGAACTTTGCCCGAGGTAGCTCCGCAAAGGGTTTGGAATTGGAAATGTGGGTGACACAACCTGTGAATGTTTCCAGGGCGTGCTTTGATTCCCAATGGACAGTGATTCATGGAGGGTGACAAATTCCAGTATTTCTGCACGGGTGTAAGACGCTGTAAGTTTTAAATCATGGGCCTAGGGTGTTTACTACTTACCGCAGTTTCAGAAGAAGACAGTTTGCACCACAGTGCATAAATATTGGTGTTATAAGAAACAGTTCTGCTACCTTCATTTCACTAAAGCATGGTATATTTGGGAATGAGAGCTAGTTTTGAGGCTAGTTCCTCAGCAACCATAAAGCTCATAGTTAGGAAGTAATTTTTAAAAATGTCATTATTAATAATCTTTAAAGCATTTAAGGAGTACTTTTAATTTCTCCTTGTCTGCTTAATTTTAAGCTCCATAGGTCATGTGTGATTAAAAAAAAAAGAGTAAGATAGATATTTTTTTCCCAGTTATAAGCCAGACCTAGTAGGCTATAAGGAGCATTTTGGAAACACTCTGTTTGCCAGAGAAAACAGGGAGAACCTGAGCTTAGTGCAGCAATACAGATCATTTGTTATAACTCATCATGCACCCTGTTGCCATAATAGCACTGGCTTTGCTCTCCCATGCTTGCCTTCACTGAGGACAGTCTGCAGCAACCTGGCAGAAAATACCTTGACACACAATTGCACTGAGCAATTCTGTTTATTTTTCTTCCCATGAAAATCTCTCATTCATATGAAATCATTGGACACACGTGCTTTTCTTTAGTGCTCGATGATAGCCTAATTTCTTATACATTGCATCAGCTCAGGCTAGAACTTACCTGCGTACTTATTTTTCTGTAAGCTTCCATGATATGTATATAAACATATTATGAAAAGATCTTATTTTTTTTTAAAACTTCTCTTTATTTTTACATTCAATGCACGAGGACAGACAAGACAAATATTCATGACAAAGTATAAAGTCATATCCTGTCCTCAAAACAAATAAAAGATAGTGTTTGAGAGTTTAAAAAAGTGTTTTAGAAACATCGTATTTCCAAAATTTCTCATTACAGAAAACTCACATCTTTTAGAAAAGTAGAGTTCAATATCCTTGTGCATTAAGCCGTATTATGAAAGTATGTAGTTGTTTTACACCTTTACTTTAAGAAATCTGTCTCTGCATTGCTAACCATCTTTAAGTAACCTGCTGATGGAGCCAACAGCCTCCATAATATGCAGCATACACAGTTACAAACAATTTGAAAAGTTATATTACAAAATATACAGTAGTTCCTTTTTACATTTTTATAGATAAACATTGCATAGTTTTCAAATATGCAATATATAACACAATCACGAGCCTTTTTCTCTATAACTTATGAAAAATTCTGTACACTCAAATAATTATAAATAAAGTGTAAATATCTTTTAGTAAGAGTAAGGGGGGAAATATACCAAGACATAATGTGCTGTCAAGTGAAAAACAGATTTATTGGTTGGAATCTGCTTAACACAAGAGCACAATACGGCTTGGAGCAAGAAGAGATCATAGGGGAAATGTTACAATGAGGAAGCATAAAGTACTGATATGTCTGACAATTATTACCCTGATTCTTTTGTAAGAATCGCTTTCCCACAGTTATTATCACTGTTCTTGACGGCTATACTTCAAGATGCAAAATAAGGTGCATATTGTTTAAGAAATGAGTAGAAGTAGACTAAAATGTTTCCTCTTTCAATGGGTGGTCAATGGAAACTTGAGATAACTTGGAAAGAATTCTGACTATTTTTCTCATATTTTTCCCAAAGAAAAAAAGGCATGGGAAATGCACACGGGAATTTAAAGAAACAGACTCTAAAAGCATCCAGAATTGTGAGAATAAAATGAAGAACAATTACTGAAGATACCAAAATTCAACTTTAAAAATAAGATGTTGACAAAATTCTTTTCGACTATATGAACAAAAAGGAAAATAACTTTGAAAGAATAGTTTGACATAGCTCTGCTCTTTGCTACTACACTCCAAAAGAGCAGAACTATACCAAACCTGTATCTTTTGGAAATTCACTCAGATTCTAAGCATTTTGTCACAATTACAGAAACAGTTGGAATCTCAGTGTGGATGCAGTTTGCAAACACATTTTCAGCAACATAGTTTACCAGTTTGAATGTCAGTTTAAATAAGTAAATGAAAACAATTTTCACTACTAAAATGTATGTATTTACCTAATAGCCAAATTCAACCTACTGAATTCCAAGCTCTGCAGAAAACAGCTGTTCAGAAGTAAATGTGTTCTAGCAGCACTGAGTGGCTGTTACACTAAGGGTCTTCTCAGTGTTTCCATTACAGATTTAATTTAAAACTCAGCCACTTAAACTGGCTTTAAATGACACTTGGCCTACACTGAATCACCTATTTTTTTTTAACATTAGTGATTGGACTTAAGGTATTATCCCATACTTACCAATATGTGAGCAATTGAAGGCCGGTAGAAGTACTAGTGCGTCTTGGAAAAGCTCTTTTCCTGACACTGAAATTATGCCTTGTCAGCCCATGATTCAGAACAACCTCACAAACATTACTGAAACATCAGTAATGGTAAAATTTGAGCATAAACAGCTTCCCAAGTATTAATCTACCTGTGGATTTGCTACATACGACAGTGACTACATCAGTTACGGATTTCATTTGGGATTTGGATTGCTACACACAACTGCCAGTAAAATTCACATTATTTCCAAGGAAGGTGGTTCAGAGCACAAAGGGATGGTGAACACTCCTTTCTCTCTAGTAAACGTTACCATATGTCCCGTGGTAGCCATAATCTGCTCTGCAGGTTCCCTCTTTTGTAGCTTTAAAGCCAGTCTTCACCACAACTCTGAAAACTCATTTTGCGGCTCAGGCAAACGAAGCTGCAGCTGAACACAGATCTGGCATCAGCCCAGACTGGGGCAGCTGTCTCCTCCCCTACTCTGGTCACTTGCCCTTCCTTCTGCACGGTTCCTCTGGTTGTGGAATTACATGGTGAACAGGATTGAAGAGGACCATCTAGAGGGAGGAATGGCAACACAACCACATCCTGAGTCAATCAAGACCTTTGGTAGCCACCCGATGCCTCCAAACACAGTACAGAGGGAGCAGCAATTACTTTCATGGCCTTTAGCTTGAGATAACAAAAGATTATAACTTCTGTTCCCAGTGTTTAAGGAGACACAGAGGACTCCAAATGGGCTTATGCACACCCTTATGCCAGACCAGGATTCCAAGAGCTTCTGAAGGATGTCTCAACATTTCATTTTCCTTCACACATATAGAATAGATTTTGTCCACTGCAGGAAAACTACTGTTTTCCATTTTGACCACTGCAAATAGGGCAATGAAAACATTAGGATTCCCCTTTTTATCTTTTTTTTTCCTTTTCTTTTTTTTTTTTTTAATTTCCAGAGCTTTTTAGGTATTACAAAATAACTTCTGCTGAATAAGTCAGTAGGTTAGATAGGTTGTTCTACAAGTGCATTGTTTGTTTGGTTTTTAAGTTTGAATTGATTGCCACTCCTTTCATCTCTCTCTTCATGGGACTACATCAGGATTTCTTTTGTTTGCTACTGATAGCACTGGAGGAAGGTACCGCATAGTAGATCCTCTGTGAGCAAATCTGTCATTAGCTTTGCAACCTAGCACAGATTTTCTAGGGACTCTGTCAAGCTTGTTTGACTCCATTCCTTGATGAGTGATGTATCACTGGTTTCAGAAACCTAACAAAATGTTCACTCTGTCCTCAGTGCGTAGTCCAAGGTGGTTTTGAAGAGCCTGACTGTCCTATGCTGTATTTCTGCTAATATGGGTTGATCCGCTACTATAAGGCTGTGTTGTTTGTGCCTGTTTTGTCAACAGAAGCTGCAGCTGGTGCTCTTCTTCCACCTCTTTCTTCATCAGCCATTGCCATGGTGTTTTCATAAACCTCTGTAGTTTTTAGCTGCTTCTCTTTGGCACCTTCCTGTTCAGCATTGACTTTGCAGCACTTGCAGAAGCCACAGCAGTGTTTCCCACAAAAGTTGAGTGAAGCCATAAGCATATTGTCCCAGGGCTCCAGGGAGTGCATCCAGACGGGTAGGAAATCCCAGTTTTGGAGCTTTTCAGGCAGCGAATGTGGCCGCCTTTTCTGCATAACATTAATTACAACCACAGCAATAAAAAGAGCAAATATGGGAAGGCAAACACCCAAAAGAACTGGCCACCCTGCCAATGACAGACCAAATACAAACAAAGGCAAAAGAAAGAAGCAGACTAGAAGATAAAATATAGCAAACCATCTGTACTGGGCTGTTATGTTTCCCAAGGTCTTCGACATGCGTATTGGCAGCCGGGTAAAAGGTAACGGGTAAAACAGAATAATCCCAGAGACATTGAAGAAAAAGTGGCACAAGGCAATCTGAAAGCAAAAACATTTGAGAAGTTCATTAGCTAAAAGGACTTTAAAATGCTCCTACTGACATTTTAATAACTTCCAGTGGCACTCAGACTCCAGAGTTTCCCATTCCTTGCTCCGCATTGTCGTTTCTTGTCTTTCCTGCTATTTCACTGCAGGGCTCTTGTCTTTCCTGCTATTTCACTGCAGGGCCTTTCCTAGCACAAAACAAGGACTCAGTAATGACTCACACATTGCAAAGATCACTGCCTACAAAAGGGGATATATTTGGACACAACTCAAGGCTAGAGCAGATGCTGGATACCCCTGCAGATGGAGAAGTCTTAAAATGCAGCTTCCAACTGCAAGAAATGGAGTCCATCAGAAACAAAGCTGAAATACCAAACAGGTCTCAGCAAACAGTTCTGGTTTTAGTAAGGCATGGGAATCATGTGAGAATTATTCATTGTTGGGTTCTGCATCCATAATTTTTAATGAAAATATGGGAAGTGTACATTAGATATTACATATAGGCTATTTAAAATTTGTAATGATCCAGACCTGGATTTTACAAAAGTTAGCTATAAGTTTACAGGGCACTGAGGGGATTCCTGGAATAGGACTTTGTCATATAATATGAAATTATAATTTCATTATAAAAATTTGATTCACGTACTTCAAAATTGTTTTTTTAAAAAGTAAGCATCAAGAGACATCCTCTTGCTAAAGCTCTCAGAAATTGCTTAGACAGAATAAGCATATACTGAACAAAACAGTACATTCCTTTCTCACCTTATCTTCATTCTGTAACTGTTATCAGAACAAAGTAAATATGAAAGTACAGAAGTTTATTTTTAAAGTGCATTATAAAACCAGCACGTTATCACGAAATCTGAGCTTTATCAAGATAGCATCTTCTCATGATTACATCTGTTCTATCATGCCTGAGGACAATAAAATGGCTTCTGTAATTTTCTTGATTTATTTGGGCTAGTAAAAAACATTCATCTTATTCACAAAGGAAACGTCATTATCTTTTCCCTCTTTGATGTAAAATGTTCATTCAGCTGTGATCTGCTGCCAGGTTCTTTACCAGGTGGAAAATGGGAGGCCAAAGCCAGGCTGCCTATTTTTCAAATAGTTTGAGGCAACAAGAAATTCAATAAAATCGACTGAGATTACATTTACAATTAGAAAAATACATGATGCTCACTAGAATCTTGGATAGACAGAGAGCTTGCCAGTTTAAGGGTTGTGCAGCCTTCAGTTAGGTTACAGGAGTCCCTGCACACTGCATGGACTTAGCCAGGGTCCTGAGAAGAGAGCTTACAGAAATCAAGAACCCTCAGAGGGTTGTCAGATACATGGTCACTGAATTCCAAGCTGCAGAGACCCCACACTCAAGGGTCAAGTGCCCTACTCTGTCTCAGTTCTGAATTAATTCCCTCAGATCAAGCCAATTTATGAAAGCAAGATTTAACTGTATTATCAACATTCTGGGAATGCTTAACAACCTTTTTGCTCTAGCAGCTGAAATAAATGAGCTGTCATTATCAGCACACACAAAATAAGGCATGACATCCATGGCATATTTGCATCAGATCAAAATTTGTCAGGTTTTTCTTCAGAAAGGTTGCAGCTTCTAAATGAAGTCAAGGAAGCATTGCTTTATACTGACCTGTAGTGAGTATTTTAATGTACTCCCTGGACTTGCCAAAGCTGCAAGTATAGCTGTTGTGGTTGTGCCAATGTTAGCTCCTAAGGTAAGGGGATAAGAGCGCTCAATGCTTATAACGCCAATGCCTGTGAGAAAAGAAGAAGGACTGAATTGGTTTCAGGACAATGGAGAAGACAAAACATGGGGATATAGAACACAGCATTCACAACTTACCAACAAGGGGTGTAATAGCGGATGTGAAAACAGAACTACTTTGGACGATGAAGGTCATACCAGCCCCTGCAAGCATAGCCAGGTATCCAGCTAGCCAAGTAAAAGGAAATGGGAAATCTAAAAGGATAGAGGGAGAACACTGTTGTTAGCATAACAGAATGCTCTACGTAACAGTAACACACCAGTGAAGACTATTAAGCACTCAAAATATAAATATATTTTTTGCCTATTTTCTCTTAAATGACAATTTGGGTCAAAGGCAGTCTTACTACTCTGATTTATCCTGTCAACTGCACTCCTTCTCCAGCCTGTATCCATCCTGGATACATTTTGAGATGTATACTAGACTAGGTAGACATTTGTCCTAACCAAGGGTAGCATATGTGTTGTAATGCAATTAGGCACCAGAAATGTTTTCACAGAGGTCAACACAAAACCGTCTAGGTGTCTTGAGAGCCTTGGTTTCAGCAACCAGGCACCTGCTGCATAAATCAGATCTTCAGAAAGCTCTGAGGAGCATCCTGAGAAAATCAGGTGTGATTTGTTCCAACTAGTTTCAAGCAGATCATCTCCTAAAAATTTACTTGTTAACTCTTGCAAAGAAAACTAAACACACTGATCAGAAAAACTAGGCACAACGGTCCCCTGCAGTCTGCAGGTGTATGAGTGAGCTAAGTGAGAACTTAATCAGTTGGGAAGACACAGAGGAGCACAGAGCAGCTCAGAAATTAAATAAACAGTAACTGTCAGCTGTTTACTTTCTCCCCTTTGTTTTTAATTTGGGCCATATTCTTTGCCCAGAAGAGAAGAGAGCTTTAGGACTATTTTGTTGCCTTCCCCATTTCTGTGAACCCTCTCCTCAACCACAGCCTGGGACCCATGCCAGAACTGCTTTCCTCTGCTACAGGTTCTAATCTCTGCATTCAAGACAGTATGCAATGAAAGCAGCCAAGCGAAAAAAACTCCAACATTTGCACTCAGTGGATCCAAACTGAAAAAAAACCTGGAGAGCACAGGGCAAGACAGAATATACTGCTATTGAAAGCTGCCCTATCCTACTGAAGAGAGGGTTAGGCAGTGGAACAGGACAAGATCATTAATTACTACAAACTTTTGTCAACTTACTTTGGCAGGAACATGGAGGCTCCATGCCAGAACAGGCAATCACAATCTCAGCACTTCAGTGCTATCTTTTGAGGATGGGAACATTACATTTCTAACAGCTAATGATTATACATCAAGAAACAGAGCCTGGACTTTGGTCTCTGATGCTGTTATAATCTGCTGCATTTCTCAATCAAGCCATTCACTATTAGATTTTTAAAAGAAAGAAAAAACATGCTTGGGAGAAAAAATGTTGGGGGGGGTGGGGTTGATTTTCATTCAATACTATTTTCTTTAAACTATTTTATGTTATCTGCCGGAACAGGAGATATCAATAAATGTGTTCAGTGTCCCTGTCATTCCTGAAAACAATTCTCAGGAAAAGCAGATAATTACCAGTGTTGATTGTCTTCTTGATAACACTTGCCACTTGTCCTTTAAGCACAGAGTTTAATAGCTTAACGATCATTATCAAACAGGAGCACAGAACAAGCAGGGACAAAGCCAGAAGGATAAGACCGATGGCAAGATCAGGCAGGTCTGAGTTTGCGAAGAGATGCTGGCCTGAAAAATAAATGGAAAATGAATTAGCCTAGCCACATTTTTGCTTGTGATCCTAACTAAGCTAAGCTCTGGTTTTCATACATGTCCCTTAGAAAACAGAACCAAAGCACACACAGCTTGAGGGGCTGATGCAAAGAGGGAAAATGCCACCTCCCTTGCTCCACAAAGGCCATGTCTAGGTAGGACAGGAGAAGCTCTTGAATGGACATGCTTGTAAAATACACAGCAAGCAGACCTACGGGGCAGGCAGGAGCTGGGTGACCAAGTACAAGGCAGAGAAGTAAAATGGCAGAAGGAAGTTTTGGGGTGCTCCAAGCTGGACCTGGTGGGTCAGGTTTACCCAGAGGTGGCTGCGTGCCTGAGAAGGGCCATCGAAACTCCTGCAGGGCATGCATAGGGATGGAGATATCCAAGCAACCATTACAACAACGTAACCGTAGCTCCAAGCCATCTGAACAGCGAGGGTGACATGATACTGAAGACCTCAATTACTGATATCAGGGAGCATGGAAAGAGATCCATCTGCAGCCAGATACCATGATGATGCTGGTAACTCCAGCTGCATAGCTATAACAGAGCACAGGCTCCTTGCACGGCGCCTGCACCAGTACCACGCGTCTGTACGCAGGCAAGGGCTTCCTAATACACCTCTGAAGTGGTCTGTTAACACCATCAAAAAGCTATATGCATCAGTAAAGGTATTGCCATAGAGGGAAGAATTCTACTGCTTACATTTAGTGATATAGTCTGTTTCAGTTACATTCTTGAGGGTCCATGTCATGTTCCCGTCAGTCCAGCAAAAGTCAGTAGATGTGCAGTTTTCTGGAAATGGAACTGTGACATTCTGCAGTGTCTAAAGATTGCCAGACAGAGCAGATAGTTCAGTCATCTACAACCCTTTTTTTAGGAGCTCATATAAAGTGTTAGATTTTTACTACAACCGAGGATTCATCCACTAAGGCCAGATATGTTAGCTGGCACCATACTAATGACAAGGTGAAACTTTTCATTCTTAAAATAAATTATTGTGCTATTACTCAATCCAATCAGTACAACATTTAAAGATTAAAATATCCCCAAAATCTTCTGCATTGTAACAACCATAGCACCAAGTCATTAATAGCTAAGAACCTTAACTACTGATGACAGTTAGTGGACTGAGGTTCATATAAGGCTGCAGTTGCAAGACAGTGACATTCCTTTTCCAGGCAGCACCACAGCTTCCTTGGTCAAAGAAAGACCTCTTTACTGTCATCTCAACAGCAGTTAATGGTCTGGTGAGTACTACACCAGTGCTGTGATTCAGAATGCTACAATACTAGTGCAGCCTTTGTTGCTGGATGAGCACAAGCTGCTCGCACTACCTTCCTGTGCCTCAGTTTCCCTGTCTGTAGAAAGAGAAGTGCTGCTACTCTTTTCCTTTTAATGTTCAAATGCTATCTAAGAGCTAATTACATGCATTCTGATTTGCATTATTATTATGGAGTTGAACCTAAATTTCTATTTATATCATATTAAAACCTTCCTTGTAAGGACTCCTAGCCCAGACATACTGCATTCTGACACCAAGTCCGTAAGTCGTTATGCACGCTAAGGAAGAGTTCATTGACTAAGCTGTGCTTCCACAGAAGAGCAACTAACAGCCAAATGGACTCTGAGCCATGCTGCTGAACTGGAGGTACCTTTCAAACATGTTTGAGTGATTGTCTTTTGCAGAAATGGAGAACAAGAAATCATTGCTGGGTACTGCCTGCATTCACAACACCTTCCAGCTGATGCAGGTGGGCAAAAATGGGAGTGGATCCAGTGCCCCCACATCTCCAGGGAGCACCTGGGCTCCAGCCTCCCCATCATGTCAGCCTTTACAAACATAGCACAATCTTTTTTCTCACCTTTCTGAATTTTTTTCAAACATCTGAGTTTCAAAGCAGCTGCATTAGACCAAAATGTTTATGTTTTGCTTTAAAGATGTTTACCCCACCAGGTTCAAGTCAAACTGTTAGGGGGTTTATGTGTTTTTGTAGTTTGATTATATGCTTGAGCAGTAGGTACATAGCCAAAATACAGACAAACACAATATAAACCCATCTTTATAGAAATGTAAATTTCCTTCAGCCTACACTTTCCATGTACTGTAGTTTCTTGTCTTCTGTTGGACTCGGTGGCTCAGCACGGGCTGGGGTCTGACAGCAGGGCAGCTGCCCAAGCCCCTTTTCCCTCTGAGGTGAAACACCCAGATACTCGGTAGCGTAACCTGAGCAGATGGGCACAGCTCTGCTCCTGGCACTATCTCCCTAGCTAGCATTTCACTGGGCATCCAGACTGTCATTCAATAGGAGCTGGGCACTTAATTTCAACATCCACTCTGTGTCCTTAAGTATCTCCTGCCTCAGGACTTCAGGAATTACTTTTCTATACATGACAACAAGTACAATACTTTAATTAGAGAATCAAAGGATATTTAATACTCTAATTGCTAGTTAGCTGAACAATGCAAGCAAACACTCAGCTCCACAGTTTATCAAAATATTCGTTGGTGTCGATCTGGGCAAGAGATTCCTCCAAGCTGCAGTGCTGTTTGCATGAAGAACAGCAGGGCACAGCCCCACAGAGGCTTTCTCCACGGGCATTTTTCCAAGAAAGCTGCAAATAACAAGCTACCACCAGATCACCCCAATATACGTAAAACTAAAACTTATTAGATCAGTAGATAAATGGTGGTCGAAAAGATCTTTTCTTTGGCCTATGTTGCAGATTTTTTCCACTTTCAGGGAGTCAGTAGTATCACAGTTCAAAGACATCTGTGTGTGTGAAAGGAATGAAAGACTTGGCTCCAAACCAGCAGTACTGATAAGCGAGG
>JAWWES010000133.1:54583078-54634235 GCA_035583135.1 Lophotriccus pileatus
ATCACAGTTCAAAGACATCTGTGTGTGTGAAAGGAATGAAAGACTTGGCTCCAAACCAGCAGTACTGATAAGCGAGGGCCTGCATGGTACCGAAAGTAGCCAGGTCAAGGTCACCACTGGTGACTATCCTTGGTTTAAGTGGAGCAAAAACTACATTAAATTCTTTTCAGTCTTTTTCTGCTGAAAAAACCCCACCATTTCAAAAACTAAGTTCACAATCTTATAAGGATTGTCAGCTATGAATCAGTAATATACTTCCTGAGGTATGTGTAAATTAATTTAGCATGATACTTACCACATTGGTTTCAGTTACACACCAGACCTTTACCAGGCTTTTGTTTTTTGCTGATTCATCATTAGTAGCAATTGCATTTATTACCGATTTATCAAGCTTTAAAAAAAACCAAAAAAGAAGAAGAATTTTAAAAATGCATTATTCCAACTTTCATCATAAACTTCTGTTCAGCTCTATTCAAACAACCCCCTTTGGAATTCCAACCATGCAAAGCCTGAATGATCATCTCTAATGCTGGAGCAGCCCGATAGGTAGGAGGGGGGTTACTCTGAGAAAAAAACACAACTCTACACGCACAAATGCTGTGTCTCATTCTCCCCAAATCATCCGCCATCCCATCTCACCCTTTCTGTTTAATCAACTCCCTGACTGTATTTACTGCCATTTTAGATGATGTGTTCATCGACCCCCAGCCTCTAGATGCATACGATTACATCAGGTCCTACAATGATTTTCTGGCTGTGCCAGGTTGTCTCAGCTAGTATTGTCTACCAGTGTCTAGGCAAACAGGCTACCTTCCCATCCATCTCATGTGGCTCTATTTGTTCTCACCTGCCTTCTTATTCCTCCTAGCTAGGTCTGCCATCATTAAGGTGAAACATGGGGGAAATAGAAACAGGAACTATAAAGCTGGGGCTTTATGCAATGTGAATAAAAAGAAGAATTTATCTGCTAATGAGCTTTAAGCCAAGGACACAGAGAAAGAAGTGGGAACCTTTCTCATACTCAGAGCATTTTGATTAGCTGTGACTGAACCAAGTAAGCAGCTTCCTTGAAGTGAGAAAGAGCTTACCTCAATGATGAGCTTTGTAAAGGGGTCTGTGATAACTTTTAGTAGCTCAGGGGCATCCTCACCACTTTCAAGATGAAAGGACTCAACTATAACATTGGTGAGATGGAAAAGATAGCCAGAAATAACTTCAATGGGCAACAGTGCAAACACAGCAAGCCAGTTAAAGAAATCATGGATTGTTGCCGCAGCAAAGGCTCTGCAAAAAGAAATTAAAAAACAGAATTGCTTTCAATTAAACAAAATGGGTACAACATCAGTTAGACATGAAATCATAGAATTGGGAATGAAGCCCATTTCAAGGTGAGAATCATCTCATTTCCAGAGTCACAGGAGATGGCTACTTGGCTATGAAGCACTAAGTTGTTTCCACACTGTTTGACCAATTAAAGAGCCAGCCAGGTGAATAAAACAAGAAAAACTAGAAAAGGCAAAAGCGATCCTGAACACAAGGCTGCCAAGAGTACTTGTCTGAAAAAAGAAGAGGCTGCAGTGTTGGAAGTTCCCCTCATGAGACCTATGCTTGATGGAGGAAAACCTCTGAAGAAAGAGAGGACTGAAGAGATACAACTTTGGAATACAGCTACACTGGATACAGACAGCCTTCTACCTCAGAGACTGTTTTCCAGGTTGTAGAAGTGTTATGTTTAATCAAGTTAGTAACAATGTTGTTAGAAATAACCCTGCTTTGTACGTAACCTGTAGTTTGAATTAGTTAACCCCTTTTTTATTCATTAATTTGTAAGCCTTTTTACTGTTGGTTAATGTTACCCAAAATTTATAGCTTTCCCTGTCTGTATATCTTCTTTTACCCATTATTGGCTGTGTTTAAACTGAATCTTCCAATAGGTTTTGCCTATCCTGTATTCTCCCAAAATTCCACACATTCCAAATCCTAGGATATATAAGCAAACCCCCTTTTTGAATAAACGGTTCTGCTCTCGGCTCTCTGCTCTTTGTTTTCCCCTTTTGGGTCCATTCTGCCTTTCACTGTGTGAGTAAATTTTATGCAGGATGGACCATCACGGTCCTTAATTTTAGGGGGTGTATAACTCTCGCCCCCGATACTGTAGAGCCTGCATTTATTTTGTTTCTCACCCATTTTTGGCACATTTTTATTCCTTGGCCAGTCACTTCCTCTGGGACCTGTTCTCTCTGACTCCTGGGGCAAGAGAGCTTTGCGGCCCTCTCACATATTCCTGCAAACCACTGGTGTGCAGCTGCCTCCCACCTTTTTGTCCAGAGCCTGAGGAGCCACAGCTCTCCCCTCGGAGGCTTTGGCAAAGAGTATTTCATATACCTAGTATGCCACAGATGACAAGGTATCAAAGTCTCATATTCCTACCAAGTTTACTGTTCATCTCCAGTAAGTCATGAGCTCTCTCAGTGGCAATCTAAAAGCTGTCACTTTATGTATTTGACAGCCAGAATACATACTTTCTCTACAGTTACCAGGTCTTGCTTACTGTAGTCTTAAAACCCCTTCAATACTGAAATCTCTTTTAAGGAGACTAGACCAAAATAATGTAATATTATCTTCTTGTACAGCCCTTCAATAACTAAGACATAATAAAAGGTGGGTGGCAGAGTGGGAGCAGTTGAAAATTTATCTTTGTGTAAGATCATTAAAAATGGTGGATTCCTATGAAACCACAAAACTTTTAAAGGAATCCAATATGCTTTTCTTCAAGTGTATGAAGTCAAATATATAGGCAGCATTACACCTTTGCCATGGCCATGCTTGTGACTTTCCTAACGGGAAAAGTTGAATGTCTGCAGTAGTGTTAGGGAAAATAACAGAAAGACTACAACGAAGGAAGAAACAACTTTTCAGATGTAGTGTTTAAGTACAATACCTTCTAAATTCATTCCTGTCCCCAGCTTGCATGAGTGCCACAATCGTGTTTGTCACTGAGGTGCCAATATTTGCCCCCATGATGATCGGAATAGCTGCTCGAACAGTTAGCACTGGAAAGCAGAAAAGGAAGCACTGAATGAGAAAATCAGATCATCAGCAAGGTCTATGCTCCAGTGAAAATTTCTATTAATGTCACTGAAACTGTGACTTCCCTTGATGTCACTGGGATTAGGTGCTGCTATCTAAATGTTTGCTTTAATCAAGTCCACCGCAACATGACACTGCCATAGTCCGGACTGAAACTGCAGCCCATGGTTATCCCTTTTCACCACATATTAGAGGGCCAGAGTAAGATAAAGTCTCTTCTTTCCCAGACGTTTGCCTACTTACTGCAGAATTTTGAAGTGATGCCACAGAAACAGATGAAGTTCAGTAACTGCCTAACATTAGAAAATTATGTAGATAATTTCAAAATTAAGGCATTCAGTGCCAAGGCTTCCAATGATTTTCATGGCAGTTATGGTCTTACTATTATTCCTGGTACTACTGGTATTGCTACTATTATTAATGCTATCATTATTAATTTTTAAAATTTTATTTTATATCAAGACAACAGCTGTGAAAAGCTTTTCCTGCAGTCTCTATTCTTACACCCAAAGCTTCCACAACCTGAATGCAGGTGGGAATGTTGGCACCCCAGACAAGATTTACGAGTGATCTGTAGGAAGATACTGTAAGCAGACTCACGGGTGGAGGACACCATGCTGACTATGATGGATGAGGAAGTACTGGAGCTCTGGACCATAACAGTCACCAGAACTCCAATCACCAATCCTGCGACAGGATTAGACAGCACTGAATCATCTTTAAATATGTCCCCTGCTGCTTTACCTGCAAAAAAATATATTCTCAGAGTGAGGGAAGTGCGAGGTGAAGTCTACAGAAATTATCAGAGTGTTTAATTAAAGATCATTCAATCCATTTAATTGATACATATGTATTCATGCCTGCTGGTAAAAAAAAGTACAAGGTGATGCAGCCCAGGAATCCAAATTCAGGTCCTGAACTCTCAGCTTCTCAATTGTTAGAGAATACTTTATATTCTCTCATTTCAGCGACTGAACAAGCTTTACTGAACACTGCAGAGAAGCATATAAAACCACTGCCATCAGAAGAAAGACTGTAGGACAAAAAACCACAGATGCATAGATTTAAATTATATTACTTGGTATTTTTGATTACTGTATCAAGGAAAACTATTTTCATAATACTGATTAATTCTGTCCCTGTAGCTTTCTGCGTTTCCAAAAATCCAAAATATTTCCACAGAAACTCATATATTTCTCTGGTAACCACTCCTGAATCCCTCATCTGAATTCAACCCTTGAAGATTGGCAAATGTAAAAAATACATTTCAGTAGTTTCCATCTTTGATGGTTTTGGGGGATATTTCAATACCAGATGCTTTGATCAAGAGCATAATTTTCATATTTCAACTTGTTGCAATGTCTTTCACATGTGACAGGTTTATGCACAGATGTATCTGTATGAACTGTCACTAAAGTAAAAGGAAACTACTAAGAAATCAGGGCCAATAACTGCTAAATCAACAGCTCTTTGGAATTTGAGAAAGAAAGGCCCTTCCAAACAAATAAAGGTCAGTCTTCAGTTAGAGCTACTCCTGAATCTCTATCTCAACACGTATGAAGAATGTTCTTGAAGAGTGATAGTTGTAATTAAGTTGCTCAGATGAAATTTCCTGTCTTATTCAGTTTATTCTTAATATTTTAGACATTTTCATACCTCCTACCAGTTGAAAAGCAGAGCTCAGAACATCCAGAGAACACACGAACATGTAGAGCAATCCAAGTAGCATAATGAACTTCCCTATCCCATAGAGTACACGAATGATTTTTCCTTTTCTATCCAATTCTGCAAAACAAATATATTATGCATAAAGGACTCTCTTGAAATGTTCTCTGGAACACTCTAGCACACAAGCAGAGGCTATGGAGACAAAGACAGTGCTGTGACTTCAACATGTGATTAAACCCAAAAGAATGTTCTTAATCACATTTGAACTGCAGAAACAGGTCTTTTGTTTACTTAATTTTACCAGAAAAAAAAAAAAATTGGTATGTGACAAAAGCCTTACGAAATTTGAGATTGACCCTTCATTTTATAGTCATCTTACTGAGTAAAGAAAGACCAACAGGAGCCTGGATATAAAACCATATTAGCGCTGGACTCTTTTCCATATATCTCCTTGTGTTTTAAGGAAGGTAAGCAGCAAAATTTCCAGATTCTTCTTAACTAAGTATAAGATCCCAATTAACTCTTGGAGAAGGTGAAAGAAGAAGGTGGGAAAAAAATGCAGGTGATTTATTTATGGAGAAATGGCTACCTGACCACTTGACCCCAGTGTCCTGCAGTTCCGGCAGAGACCATGGGTCCTCTTCTTCTGGCCTTGGCTCATCTATCAAGGCTATTGTGGAAAACGCAGGTTGAATTTCCCCTTTATTTCCAAGTGAAGCCACATTGCCTGATGAAATAGAACATTGTAAAAAATTGTTTAATTCCTTTCCATCCTCTCCAAGCATCCTCAAAACTTATATACTTCTATAACTCACTGGTGAACACGTGTTACCTTTGTGGTTTTCTCCTTCTCTCCCAGCCGTGTTCTGGTTTTGTTTGGAAGGGTCGCCAATATAGTTATTGGTTTCAGGCTTTTCTACTTCAGGCCAGGGAGCCATGATCTGTGACTAATAAAGTAGTGTTGATTAAAATGCGTGTGCAGTCTATATTCAACTTACAACAGGGTATGTGGAAAATATGACTAAGAGCAAATGAGATGGAAATGGAACATAAGCAATTTGCCCTTGAACACAACTTTTTATTAATCTTTATGAATTATTCCTTTATTTCTGAAACAGATTTCTCAATTATTTTTTAAATCACTGATAATTCATTTGTGTACACAATTAAAAAATTATTTCTATCTCACATCTGTATTTTCATACATTTTTAACTGTCATGAAAGCAAAGATTCCTTTGCTTTCCAAATAGTAGCTATTTCTTCTCTTTAATTAATTTCAACTCCTGTCAGAAAGAAGTCAGAGAACTTCAGAAAGTTTTACTTTCTTCCACTGTTTTTAAACAACTGCCTTTACCAACCCAGTAATTCAATACATCGATCTTTGCAAAACAGTTTTTCCCTAAACACTGTTTAATTTGGGTCATGCAAGCTGAACACAATATTCTTGCTGCCTTTACTGCTTCATTCCCATGGAAGCACGGAGAGGAGAACCCTGGACAAGGTGGAGGAAGAGCCCAGGGTTTCGAGCTCCAGATGGATGCTTGCTGAATGCCCGGACAAGAGCACAGTTAGAGACCAGTGACCATTTGCAGGTCTATATTTGCCTGTAACTCACAGCTGATGCTGCAAATGAAGATGAGCTAATGGCAGCAAGGTCCATCTCACTCATGTCATGTAGGGTCTCTCTCTGAACCTCTTCCTTTCTGACCCCTTTTGAACACAATTGACATGCACCACAATATTAATAAATAATAACTTGCAAAATAAGACATCACATGGCCAAATCCTGCCAGCACCGGTGCAAGTACCTGTAACAGACCCTACCCCAGGCACAAGAGAAGGCAAAGCATGGAAGAATCCTACCTATTTACTTCACCAATATTGGAAGCCAGAGGGAAGGACATGAAAGAGGGAGAAGGTAACCATGGAGAGACGAGCCAATATATACAATACTATCTTTCCACGCTTGTTGGTGAGCTCAGCTAGCACATCCCAAAACTCAGTGGAAAGGATGGGAGAAGTGAACCCTACCCAGAAAAGCCTCACCTTCAGGTCTGCCTCTTCCACCCTCTCTGCCACACGTGTCGGTCAGTGCTGCAGGCAAAGCTGCCCCACAGCCACCACATCTGGCACCCACGCGTCTGAAACACCAGTGAGCAAATTTGCTTCCTATGCTCCTCATAAACAAAGCCCCTTTGCCCAGCCTCCAAAAGTCAGAGCTGGTATCATGCTCCCGTAAACAAGATTCAGCTGCAGGTAGCAGCCACTCTAAGGGAGTATAATTAATCATTCATTTAATCATAATCCTTTGTGTAGTTGATGGTGAAAATGTTTTGTCCCTGCCCACATCAGTAAGCCACACATCCTCTTCCTTTACCTGGGAAGGAAAGGTCACAGACAAAATCACTCGTGTCTTACTGTAACAGAGGAGAGTATTGTTTGCTGGCACTCCACAAAGAAAAGAGTATCTCCCCTTCCACATCAGCAGGCAAAGTTTTTCTACAATTCCATTAGCAAAACCTATGCTTTTACACATTCTTGATCTCTGGTGTAAGAACCATAGCAGCTCCCAAGATACACAAAGATCTTAGAACAGATGAAAGTCACTCTTGCTTATTTCAACAAGGGTTTCCACTTGCTTGAAGCAAATTCTCGCATTTTCACCCAGGCCAAAACAACCACCAACCCCACCCACATCAGAACAACTCCATCTTGTTAAACGAGTTTCATTTATACATGTTCAGCATTTAAAGAGCTATTAAAAAAATAACTGCTCTGCACAAGTTCTTCTTAAATGAAATACAATCATGAAAATGCACTGGGAAGTCGTATGGTGAAACCGCACTGACAATATATTCCAAGCATGAAGACACAGAATATACTGGACACCACTATTCCTAGAGATGCCATTGGTATTCCTACAGTTTTTCTGTTACACTCAGTATGGAAATAAAGGATTCAGCCTGCATGATTATTGTATGGAAACTGAACTGATGCATTCACTGAAGAAACTGGAGCTCGAAAATTTCACCAAAGAGTCTCCTCAATAAACTCATTCAAGAATTCAGCAGAGCATCTTTTCATAAGCATCTTCCATTTTCCTGAGGTGTTCAGGATCCCACAGGTACGTCACGTATTATTATGGGTTTTGCTTTATGTGACTAAATGCCATAGAATGAGAGTTGATCACCTCTGTGGAGGAAGTTTTGTAAAGTTATATATGAGCCCTAGTCAACCTCTGATTTGAGAAGGCAGACTTGAATACTAGAGGTATCTATAGCATTTCCTCAAACATTTGGATTTGCAGAGGTTTAACTAGAACAGCCCATTCTATGTAAGTAGTATCAAGGAGTAATGAAAGTAAAACCATCTAGACCCTTGAAGTGCTACCAAAGCTGTCATCTTTCCTCAGATCCTGACTCTTGTTAAAAGGAACAGCTGAGAAGACAGCTTAGAGACACCTGATACTATTTGCTGGAGTCCTGCTCACAGCTACTTACTGTTAATTAATCATTGTGCTACAAGGATAATCTACATTCTACAGTTTTCCCTTCAAAGAATTCTTCCTTGGCCCAAATACAAGCATTAACAGCTTGAGAAAATACTCAGCAGAAGATGTGTGTGCTGCAGAGCAGTGGGGTGACAAAGCTGACTGTATTGCTCCCTGGCAGCTCACATGTGCCTTTGGAAAGGCTGACGTCAGGCGCAGTGTAAAAGACCAACATCCTTGACGCAGGATATAAATGACAATGGAAACCCTAATAGTGGTTTACTTTTGAACACCAAAGACAACCACACTGCAAAGGAACATGTTAGAGAACGGGCCAATGACAGCACACACTGCAACAATTTGCTGCGTCCAGCTGGACGCACAGGTCCAGGTCCAGAGGTGGGATAGCCACAATTGCTGGATGAGGTGCTGGAGTGATGAGCTCTGCCCACCCCTGTGCCAACCCAGGTATCTCAGTGATGTGCATCTGATTCCCTCCTTGGCTGGCAGGACACCAGCCAGGGCACCTGCACCCAAGGTGAAGTCATGGAGCTCACGTCCGGATTCACATCGGCACTTTGGATATCCACCTGTTCGGAGCTGTGCTGAAATGGGAGCTAATTTCCTCCTGAAAGGGGCAGGTCACAATATGCTATGCATATTGCAAAGGTCTGAAAACTAATGCCTGTGCAAACTGTAATCCAGTCCCTTTTGGTGAACCTTGTGGCAAATCCTCTCACACCATCATGTGTGCTTCTTTTATTGTAAGTATAGTCTTTCCTTGTCTTTGGGAAATGCTAACTATGTGTGACATCCTTTCTAACTACAAAAGAAACTGAGCCCTCTCCCTCTTAAGAGAGAGATAGATGGAAATAATCAATGGCATTCAGATTTTAAAATAAAATGTGAGGCAGAAAAATCAGAGCCAAGTGGTCTCCTGTGGTTTTTATATCCATACTGACTCTCTCACTGCAGCATTTCAAAGAGTTAAAGTCCCTGTGGAATTATCTGAGCAACACTAGGTGTCACACAGTTGCCCTATATTGCATTCCTCAGTGACTCACTGGGCTGTAACAGCTTTGCCTCTGTTGCAGGGCTGCACTCTTGGTGCTTTGCAGATTTAAATCAGAAGCAATTGTCGATGTATTTGTTTTTCTGGATTTAACACAGAGAAAATGAGCTACCACTTGCATGTGCCCAGGTGGTATTGTTCGTACCTCTCCACCCATGGCAGCTCACTGAAAGGCCACCTTATGCCTGAAATAAGAGCTACAAAGCACTAAGCCTTAAAGAAATCTCAATCCTGGGGAACAGACCCAGTCAAATCAACATGAAATAAAACGTACTGAAGAAAACAGCAGTATTTTCAAAATTGACTGGTAATAACTGCAACAACCACCAACGTGACCATACATGTTGCTTAACCGACCCACGGATTGCTTAAGCAGCTTCATGTAAGGTTTTAGGTTCACCCAAGCTTTCCCCATTTTCTCTCTCTCCTCCCCTCCCTCCTTTGTCTCTCAGTTTTCTACAAAAATACATCACTTCCTTATTATTCACCATAAGCTACGGGTTTTATGTTAAAAAGGCTAATAATCAGCTAATCTGATATCCGACTACATGACTTAAAAATATGAATATTTACCATTCATACTTCATAAGAATAAATACCGAACTACATGGCAACCTTTCTTGCATACAGTTTGAAGAAATATTGTCTTTTCCCCCTCAAAATATGTAATTTCCGACACAGAAGCACATTATGTAGAGACAGAAAAAGAAAGATCCTTAGCCAGCAGAAATTCATTCAGTAGTTTTACATCAGCTGATAGTTTTGCCCCAGAACCTGTTCCATGGTAGCCGCAAAGCCCCAGGTGCAACACAAGGAGTAACAACTTCAATAAACACCCTCAATGACTCAGCCTTACTAGGAGCAAGCCTTGTCTTTTCGCTGGCACCAGCCATTTCCCTGGGGCTTTTTCTTTGAATAAGTTTGCAGGCTTAGCCAGGATGTAAACTTTTAACTCATGTAGTAGTGAAAGAAAAAAGAGGCATGTGAAAACTACAAAAAAAGAGCATTGCATTCACTGTTTCTCCCCATGGATTCCTGAAATTCATGGCTCACAAGCCTGAACCTAACACACAGCAAAGCTAAAAAAAATCATAAAACAAACTAGCAGAGAGAACTAATTTCTAAGCAAGTGCAGAGGGAGGAAGAATCCCAAACATTAGTTTTTGAGTTCACAAGCAAGAAAATCTTTGGAAACTACCACTGAGGGGCCAGAGCCAGGAAGTATCAGTGAACTACTTGAAATGCCTCCTAGGTAGTTAAATAAAACAATTACTTTTTCAGAATAAAACAACAAGAAAATTAATAACCCCACCAACAAGGAAATAGAACAGATCTACCCCTTCCCAAAGACAAAACATGTAGTTAAGAACAGAGGGAGAGGAAAAAGTAATGACATTAAAAAGACTTACTGATCTAGTGGAAGAGTTGATAATAAAAGTTACTGAGAAACCAGTAGATTTCTGCCTACTGCCACATTAGTTGAGCAAACTACATTAGACTAATGTATTCCTTTTACCTCCGTGTATCAAACCAAATTAGCATAAGAAAATGTTTCCATCAAGAATAGCCTGACACGGCCATGGTGAGGCACACAGACTTTACACAAGATCTATGCTAACACATGAACTGACTGTATTCCCTTCCAATGTTTCATTAATAATATCCTAGACATTTTCCAGTATCCAATACCACTGATTACTGTGACTTAAAATTTCACTTTTCAATCCAAATAGTAGTTAAAATAATATTTTCTTTTGCTATAGGCAGTTATTTCTGGTTGTTGGGGGTTTTTTTGGCAACTGCCAACAAAATGCTTTTTTTCTTTATCATGTTCCATAAAAATAAACCTATCTGTTAGCAGAAAAAAAAAAAACAGTTTGTTTTCAGAATGAATTTTTTATCACTTCCTTAAAACATAAATGCAGCTGAAAGAAAAGGTGAAAATGCTAGCAAGGGGATGACATTTCATATGCCACTACAGTTCTCCGCATTAGTTCTCTGTTGCCGCCCTTTAAGCTGCAAAAGCAGAACTTTAGATTTGCAAACTAAACAAGTTCAAAGCAAAAGAAAAGTCAGTCTTAGTTGTTCTTACTTACCACGTCTTTATTCCCAGACAACAGAGTGAACGGATCAACTGGGCAGACACTGAAACCTGCAATATATATAGACAGGTGTTGAGCAAAGTTTGCTTTCATCACTGCACACTAACATTCCTATTTTACAGTCCAGAGGCACTGCCTACCTGCAACTTAATGATCACAATAAAACTTTTTTTAGCAGGAGTGGGCAGCAACCAGGACTGATAAAACTACAGGCTATTTCACACTTATCACGTTCTAAAAAATGTCCCATCAGCATTTAAGTACAAGTTACAAATGTGTTCATGTGAGTGCTGGGAAACGGTTTGTTCCAGCCTGAAAAATTGCAGTCCACCTGATCATTCAGTAATCTTTTTTCCAATAATAATTTTCCAAAAATATTTTGCAATCTCAAAAGTCTGTCAAAAGGGTGTGAAGGAGATGTAGTACTGTTATTTGTCTGTTCAGGTGCCTATTAATCTACCTTAGAACAGAAGTGAAGGAGAATCAGATAAAAAGCAGTGTAAGTAGGAAACACGTAAGAACTTCTTAGAACAGAGGATGGAGTTTCATTCTTATCGGTGCTCAATGTTTACAATTAAGGCAAGCTCATTAGCATTTTGGCTGTGGCTTTCCTTCTAAATGAGATTTAAAGATGTAAGGACACTTTTGATAATCACATTCAGAATGCCAGTGATGAAGACAACTAGATGATAAGTAGATATGTTATTCAATAAACACAGTGTGGCATTATAGATCAGATAAAGCAGTCACCAGCATTGCTGTCTGTTGTACAGATGTGCTTACTGTGGAGCTGGTGAGAGGGGGGGCTGCATTAGGCACTGTACTTTATAATTTTTTGAATTTTTTCTGTTTCAACAGGCAACGTATACTGAGCAAATAAGCTGTAAAGTATCTGTCTAATCAGCAGATCTGCTTTGTCTGCTTGTACGCTTTCATATCTCCCAGCAGCTTAGTGACTTAGTAACTTAGTAAAATAAAACTCTTGCTTCTGCACCTTTCAGTCCAGTGGAGGCACCCAGCCTTTGGAGCAGTGAGTCAGAACTCACCCTTCTCCTGTGTCAGCATCAGAAATGTTTAATAAGCGGTGACCATGAAAGCTTCCACAGCCCCTCGTGCAGCATCACAGCATGGCAGTGGAGCCACCAAGCACCTCCTCTGTCTGCAGTGACCCCGCTGGTGTCGACCCCAGTGCCCACACCATACTGGGCAGGGCTCATGTTGTAGCCCAAGCATGGAAGCACCAGCCCTGTCTCGTCCTTCCTGCCTGCAGTTTGCACAGAGGTGGAAAGGATGGAAAAGAAAATGATTTTTCTTCTGTGCAAAGTGGAGAACTGTCCAAAAGTGGAAATAAGCAATAGAAAACAGACCTGAGGTCTACCTCAGTGGTTCACAAGATTCTTAACAGAACTGTACTTCAACATTGCACCTAAAACCAGTAGGTTTTAACTGATGCCCTACATGTAGGAAATCAGGCAGATCTTGTAACTGGGAATCCTTGTATTTCTCTGAGCTGTGGCTTATTCTCTTCTGAGTCACTGTTTGTGAAACCCAGCTTTGCCAGTGGGAAGGTATGAGATGTGTACATTTCAATACCCCATCAGAGCTCAACCAAAGAGTGATGACGTCTTCCACAGCATTTTTATTCCAACACTGCTCATTCCATCTGCTAAGCACAATCCTACACACTGACCAAGTAAACACTTTAGAAAGGGAACAATGCTATGTCAGACCCATTGTACTCCCAGGAAGCTTTAGGAAAGAAAAACCAGTCACTTAATACAAAGCCAGGCAACCTACAGTCTGTCTTTGGAAGTCCAGGGTGGACCTTCTGCAGAGTCAACCTCCATAATGATCTAACCATGAGGAATGAAGCTGGGTGTTATTTGTCCCAGAAGCCTTCCCTTCATTCAGAGTCAAAGGAGAAGAGGCTGAAATACTTCCCAGGGCAGCAGAGCAATCAGAGTGATAGTCCAGAGTGCTTTTCTTGCATTTGGCACAGATTCAAAAAATACTGCTGCTGCTGAGAAAGAATAACTAAATCCCTTTAGAGATTACTTAGAAGCAACTGACCTAATTTAAAAAAATATTCTTGGATAGGAAACAGTTAGTAAAATAAGGCAAGCAAGCAAATTTCAAGGCTCCTGATTTCATCTAACAAGGTGCTGGATTACTCTGCGGCTACTTGCAACAGTACCTGTGAGAGTCTAGCATTTAGCAGGAAGTATGAACACAGAAAATGTCTCAAGCACAGAATAAGAAAAAAATTCCAAGCATGTGCAAATTTTGAGAGATGTGAACTCTGTCCTGTCACTGTTATATGTTGCAAGAAGTTATAGCACAGGCAACAAACATGTCTACATAGCAGAGAGCTGGGCTACAAGCTCCCATGTAGATCTCCCCCACAAAAAGGATTCTTGTTGTGCAAGTATCAACCCCATCCATCTCTAAGACCCAGGCCCTAGTACAGTAAACCAACTGCTTATTCTCAACCAAAACAAAAATAATCAAAGGGAAGTAAAGGAAATGGCCATCCATCCTGCAAAGGTGTCAGAGCAGCCCAAGATACATATTTACTAACAGTTATACGTGATGAGGTTTGCTCTTTTAGTAGGAACAGCTTCAAAACACAGCATGCATGAGCATGGCTCTCAGCTAACATTGGAGAGAAACTCTCTCTCATACAACATAATTTCATTTTCAATATTCCACAAATTCAAAGAATGCACAGCTAAACACTTACTGTTCATTCAAGTTGGTGGGAATCTAGAAAACAGCTACGTGGCTCTTTGCCAAAGAGAATTGATATTGTTTCCATCATTTGGAAACACCATTGTCTGTATTATCTTGCTCAGAAACCTTGAACAAGTCTAGTTGTCTACATTTGGGAACAACATGAGTGTAAATCAGCCTTCCCCTTATGGATATGTAAAACACAAAGCCCTGATCATTAAAGACAGTGTTGATTTCAATGGGAATTACAGCCAGAACAGTTGTTTGTATTACTATACCATCTCACATTAATGATATGCAAAAAATTAATTGAGTTAGAGTAGTCAATGTATTTCCAGAGCTGAGTAATGAATAAAGTCATAAAGAGGCAGCATTCAAAAGAGCCAGTGCTGGAATGGGAGGACAAAATAAAACAAGAAGTGAAGGAGTCACAGAGAGAGAAATTACAGGAAGGGCTTTCAGACATAAAAAGGAAAATAAATATTTCAACACGGGAAAGACAGTTTTTTGTGGAGGAATAATATGGCAAACAATTTTAGACAAAAGTGTTTGTTTGGTCTTATAATAATTGAGCAGCATCTTCACTACGGAATAAGTTTATTCTCATTACTACCATGTCTCAAATGTTTTTGTCAGTACAAATGCGAGTTAAGGGGGTTATTTTGTTTACATCTTCCATAGTAACTATGTTTCCCACTAAAGTCACTTATTACAATTGTTTTTATTCTTCCTGAATTATCTTATTTTGACTTCCTATTTAACTGATATTTCGCCAATAGGATGCACCAGTACCCATTCTCAGCATTTACTGACATGTGAGAGACTGCTCATCTGGAGCCTGCAGTACAGGCACTGGTGTGGTGGGTCCAGGGCAGGGGGAGTTCTGCACAGCCCTGCAGCCAGGCACCGAGCACTTCCAACCCTCTCCCAGGGAAGGAATGGCCAGAGGCAAAAAGGCACACACTAAAACATGGCACATTTGAAAAAATAGCACCAACAGTAGATTGAATTTGATTTCAGCCAAAATGCTAAAAATGTGAATCACATCACTTCTTTGATCACTACATCCCAGACAAATTTTAAAAACTTTTCTTACCATAGCTGTTCAAAACTTTTATTGCTTGTGTTGAACATGTAACTAAGAGGTTTAAGATATGTCTGTTTAAAAAAAAATTCCCCAAAACAAAGACCTGGTAATGTTTTAGAATCAGAAATTTTTAATCACAAAAGAAACCCAATCTTATTCCCCTCTTGCTAGCCTCTCCTACACTTTTTATAGTCTATTCCCTTACCTTGCCCCCACACCACACCCCTCTCCTCCCTGCTCCTGTTCACTCACAACCAATCTTATATTCCACGTCCTCCTGTTGCCTCCCACTTTGGACACATATTCTTGAATGCAAATAGCATCTTCCCAACAAACAAGTAATGGGGGAAGAGGAAGAGAAGAAGCAAAGGGAAATGTGAGAGCTCTTAAATAAATAATAATACTCACACCCTTATGCAAACCTTAATTTACAGATTCAAGTGCTTTTGGAAAGTAGGCATTGTTGACTCTTTTATTATTCACAGACACTTAAAAGCTACCTGTATTTTAAGAAATCCATTGTTTTCTTCCTACACAATTTGTTAACTCTAGGCTGACACTGGATGTGGTGTTGCTGGTAGCAGGATGAGCAAGCATAATTACCAGCAGCCAGTTGAGCATGTTTACAAAGAAAAGAAGCTTAATCTCACCTTTCCAACCTGTACACTCCTTCTGCACCTATGTTGTACAGCCTGCTGGCCTCCACACACTGCCTACCGACCAGCTGCTCAGATTCCATAGATGTGCTTATTTGTCTTATGTCCAAATGATTTCTGCCCGAAAGACAGATCTGAGAGTGACAAAAAAATGAGGATTTTTGACCAAATAAATAGTCTCCCACAAACACGCTACTCATTCAAGGGCAATATATATATGTGCTAATTCTCTATGGGAATGTACATTCCAAATAATATATTGCACACCTCGAACTCGGGTGTAAAATTACAAATGATTTCATCAATGGCATTATTCATTACTTATTGTTGCAAAATGCTTGGCAGCATCTTCTTTCTGAGCCTGCATCTATGAAACAACTTTTGGACAACTCCAGGTGAGTTATCTAAAGGTGATCTGTTGCTGTAAGGTGAGAGAACAGAGCTATTTTCTTTGAACACATCTAATTGTCCAACACACTAGTTCTGTACAGATCATTAAACTAGACCTGCAAAACTAACAGCAAAATCGAAACATCTGGTATTTAATAAATATCAGATACAGTAACTTTCCTTAATGAATATTTCAAAAGCAATTACCATTATTATCATCTAATAGTATGTGTCCAGAAAACAGCAACAAAGCTGGTGAAGGGCTGGAAGAAATATCCTGTGAGGAGCCACTGAGCACTCTGGGCTTTTCTAGTTTGGAGAAAAGCAGCCTAAGGGGTGACTTCATTGCTCTCTGCATCTTCCTGAGAAGGGGAAGTAGAGAGGAAGAGCTGATCTCTTCTCCCTGGGATCCAGTGAAAGTACACATGGGAATGGTTCAAAGCTACACCATGGAAGGTTTAGACTGGACATTAAGGAAGCATTTCTGTACCATGAGTGTGATCAAACACTGGATCAGACTTTCTAGAAAGGTGGTTGGTTTCCCAGGCCTGTGAGTTTTTATGAGGCATTTGGACAATGCCCTTAACAACATGTTATTCTATTCTATTCTGTTCTGTTCCATTCCATTCCAGGTGTGAGCACTACAGTAATTTTCTTACTGCATTAGGCAAACTAGTCTTGCTGCATAGTTGTGAGATCCTGCAATTTAGGAGTGTGCCAAACATCAGAAAAAATTTCTCCTTCTGTCACAACAATTTCTCTCAGTGATGCCTGTACCACATATACTGTTTTGATTCTATCCTCCTGTCCCCTGTTAAAACAGAATCCTTTTGGAGGATTTAATTCTTGGAAACATGAGATGCAAGAACCATCCCCACTCTGCTTGCAGTATAAATTCAGTATAAGTCCTCAGCTTTAAGTCTCACATGAAGAAATGCAATGCTTTTTTTCTTTAAACATAGTACTGTCCCCAGGACATTCTATAGAGTACAGGTGCCTGTCTTGAAGATGCACACGGTGAGTAACTTCACCAGAATAAGAAGACATAGCTTCTTTTAAACTACTGAAAAGTGAAATCTGCTACAGGCACACAATTGCAGTTCCTATTGACTCAGAAGAATTTACATGTGCATATGTAAGGCATCATATGGATCAAGGCATGCAGGCAGTAGCTCTATTTTAGGTGTTTACAGTTCGTCTTTCTATACAAATATTTTTTGGCTTTATAAGAGATAATTAAGGGAGTATGAAGACCAATAGTTGCTTTTACAAAGGAAGATTGAAATACATGCAAGGTAAACCTGAAGAGGAACCCAAGACAGAAAACAGTTCCTCACAGTCCTGTTGTGCAGGGTTTTCCTCGGCTGTTTCCCTTAAAGAACAGAAAGTGTGTGCTTTTACCAGAGTTGTTTATCTTAATCGTAGAATCATAGAATGGCTTGAGTTGGAAGGGACCTTAAAGATCACCTAGTTACAGCCTCACTGCTATGGGTAGGGATGGGACTCACTAGACCAGGTTGCTCAAAGCCTTATCCAACCTGGCCTCAAACACTGCCATGGATGGGCCATCCACAGCTTCTCTGGGCAACCTGTTCCAGACTCACCACTTTCACAGCAAGAATTTCTTCTAACATCTAATCTAAACCTGCCCTCTTTCAGTTTAAAATCATTGCCTCTTGTCATGGCACCCTGCCTTTGTAAAAAATCCCTCTCCCTCCTGTTTATAAACCCCCTTAAGGTACTGAAATCTGAAAGCTTTTCATACTGGGTACGCAAAGCACACCTCAAAGGTATTGAATAAATATCCAAACCTTTGGGCTCAGTGATGACAGAAAGATGCCAGCAGAAAGTCACAATAAAATATTCTCTGTCCTGTTCTTAAGGTGAATTAATGAAACATGAATTTGAACATTTTTTGGAAATACAGATGTATACTTCATGGATTTCTGACTCCATCATTAACTATTTTTCCTAAAGGAAATAGATCTAAACTTTGGTTGGTTGTTCAAGTCCAAAGAGGTAACACTATAGCAAAGATCATCTTTTTGCTGTAAAAAGTGGGTGTTGCTAACTTTTAAAAGCATTATGAACAATTTCTCTGAAGAGTAAAACATAATTTTATCATTAGAAAAAAGATTAATTCATAAACCTCTGGCATAATATGACCTAATTAAGCTGTTGCTTTTAAGTCCTGCTAAATATCTCTCACATTGCTGGAACACAGTCTTAATAATCAGTTAATGCATTTTCATTAAAATAGCTGCGCCACCAATAAAAATTACACTATCACAAACCTACAGCTTCCGTTACTTTAAAATTGTTTCTTTATTTAAGTAATGAGCATAAATTAGCTCAGCAAGAAGACAAGAATTGCTTCTTAATTGTACTGGAAGGATACTTTCTTTTAAAACCTGAAGGTAACAAGTGTCATTTTGCATATATTAAGATTTAAAGAGGTGTCTCTGTTACAGCTGATGTGTAACTCAAGACTTTCAGAGTTGTAAAACTGTAACTGTATGCTAATTTCTATAAATTATATATAGCCCATTTACAATTCGTTACGTGTTGTTCTTGATCCCCACATCATGCTTGGATTGGTCTGCTATTTATTTATCAGCTCAGTCTCCACAGGCTTCATAAATTGTTACTGGTTGCAGGAAATAAGATTTGACTTACCAGCCCTCACCCCTGTCAGTCACAGCAAGGGTCTGCAAATGTCACATTCCACAGAGCACTTTGTTTCGTTATTATGTGAGTTTGAAAAAACTCCATAGAAGTTCTGTATTGGAAAAATGCTGTTGAATACAATAAAAGAGGAATGAAACACAGAGCTTGTGATATTTAGAGATACTAAAAGCAGACACTTCAGAACAATTCTTATGTATGACTTTTCCACAAATTGAAGTCCTTGAGCAGACTTAATTGTCCTCTGCTTGCAGCTGTTCTTTTCACTAAAATTTAGCATCACAAATAACAACCAGGATTTTTTTCAGACCAGGTGCACCAGGAACATAAGGGACCACTGTGTGTGGGATAAAGGCCTATCTGAGACACCCACTGATGCAGTGCCTCTGAGCCACAGCCTGCCAACACAGGCAGTGATGGGGGTGTGGGCAGGACAGAGCTGCCCACCTGTGCTCAGGGACCTGGACATGCCCCAGCTCCTGCAAGGATGCCAAACACACACAGGACAAGTACAGCAAGTCCTGGCAGCAACTGAGCATCAATTTCTAGATGTGGTCCCTTGGGAGCACACCCCTGTTTCTCATGAATGAATAAATAGTGTCACAAAGTACAAGCCCTGGAAAATGGGTAGATGGGAACACAGCAAACTGACAAGGTTTCCAGTAGAGTTTACACTATGATTGCATACACCAAACAAGTGGGCAAGGCTCAGTACAACTCCCTCCCCTTTTACTCATGGAACTGGCCCACACAAATGTTGTTACCTATTGCGGTTTGTCTTTCCTGTTTGTGATATGTCATGCGCTTGCCTGTAAAGCTGAAGCGCTCTTGCCTAGCTGGGTGTTACAGAGATGAGAGCAAACCATCACAGCAAAGGGTAGCACGAGGAAGTAGAAATAGCTTGTACAACCCCTTGTAAAACCAAACATGCTATTGTGCCTTCTACTGACTGACTTACTGATATTTCCTCTGGAAAGTCACTGACTGTTGTTCTTAGTCCCACCATTTCCAAAAGGTGTAATATTTACTATGTGCCAGATTCAACTGCTGGTCTTGCATTCTGAAAATTAAAGCAGACCATAAATGGTATTAGTGCAAAATCAGCATGATCTGTTCAGAGGGAATATAGAACAGTTTTCCAGCACCTTTAGAGTAATCTGTAAACAAAATACATAAGCCTTATTATGCCTGATAATAGTATAATACCTGATGTTTTCATAGTGCATTTCACATTAAAGGGAATTAATCTGTTGCAGCATACTGAAGATATAAGATTAAGAGAGAGAAATGGTTAAGAGCAATTCCTCATGAGGGATGAGTTAATATAGCCTGGGATAGATGTCACAGCATATGTGAGATATCACCACATCTCTATTCTGCAACCTTTGTTTTAAATTTTCCTCTTTCAGGTGGTCCTGCACTTAAAATTTTTCTTTGAAGGGGAGGACATGGAGATGCCCAATTGCAACAACCATTTTTGAGAACCTTCTGTCCTTGAAATACTTTCCTAAAAGAAGTGGTTTAGTGGCAATTTTATCCAGTCCAGTAAGCACAGGAACATTGGGTTGGCCAATCTGAGAAAACCAAAAAACTTCCTGCTGAATTCTTCAAAATGTGCCACCTTTCAGTCAGATGGCAGCATCCTATCACCCCTACCAGGAGAGCAGCTTCCTCTGACTTCTGGTGGCCCTTTGGTCACCAGGTCAGGCTGCCTGCAGCACCCCAGCTGGTGCTGCCACCATTTGAAACAATTATACAAGCTTCAAGGAAACAGCAGAAACCTTCCTGCCCCTGCCACAGCCCTTATGGGACACTTTGCTTTGAGCTGGACCCCTCAGGTCACCATCAGTGCAGAGCATTGCCCCACCAAACCCCTTCCTCTTCTTTCTACCCATACTGTATCCGCTCCCAGGGCAGCCTGAGCAGCCTGCAGCTCTCTGGCACTACCATGAGAGGGGAATTCATTGCAGGTGGGAGCAGTCATGAGGCTCACACCCCTTCAGGTGCAGCGGGCGGCTGCTGCCCCATGGGATGCGGGAGCAACCCAGTACGTCAGCGTTGCAGCCATCCCAGAGTAAGGTGCCAGTGCCCACCAAGAGGGACCACCCTCTGGGAACAATCTGGGATTCACAGCTCGGTGATGAGGAAGAGCTGGCAGGGTTGGGGAATGGCACAGCAGGGGCTCTGTTAAAATTAAATTGCACATCTGACAGCTAGGCTGTGGTTTGCAAGGACAGGCATGCAGAGGGAGGGAAGGGGAACTAGGCTGAGGTGCTCTGCTGTTAATGTAGGAGCTGGCCCTCACCCTCAGCCACTGGCAAATCCAACTGTGCTGTAATACACAGAAACACACGCCAGCTCTGATGAACAGGGTGAGATGTGGAGATCTCATCCTCTCCTGAGAGTTTGCAGCTGGCCAGAAGGAATGAAAGTTCACAGGCCTGGAGGTTCAGGGTGCAACTTGCTGATGCTTTGTCTAGTCCATAGATCCTGATGATACAGTAAAACTATTCAGAGATAAGAAAATGCATAGTTTTTTTGTGGGCTTTGGTTTGCAGGAATTGCAAGATATGTTTTGTGAGATAACCTCCATCTTATCTTTATTTTTTCTGTTCTGAATTAGGGCAAGCTGGATGCTAAGGCCATTTCTGCCACAGTGTTAACTCTAGCAGGCAGAACAAGCTTCAGTAAAAGAATTTTAGCCTTCTTCTGAGATTCAAGGCTTTCAAATGTGGCATTAGAGCTACAATAGAGTTTCTAGCATTGGAAGATGGCTCCTTCCACACTGCAGAAGAACAGGGAGCCACAATTGGCCAGATAAGCTATTCTCCCTAGTCTTATTTCTCTGGCTAACGCAAACAACGACTGACTGCTGATATTCTTTCCATCCACTCATTCTGTATTTTATATACGTTTACACTGATTTTTAGTATTGCAGTCCTCATGCCGTTTTTTGTATGATGCTCTGAACCAATACCAATTGACTGATATATGCCTGTCAGACAGCTCTTCACCAGCGTCACACTTCTCACACTAATACTTCTCCAGATACTTCTCCAGATACTACTCTAAAACTTCTTTTTGAGAATACAGTCACAGTTTCACAGGAGCACAGATAAAGAATTCAGCAAGCCTAGAAAACAAAAGTTTTATTCAAAGTTTATCTTTTTATTCGAAAAATAAAATTAATTTGTGGGTTTGCACATTCTACCTGCACCTGACTTTCTGTTTTATCAACCTCCATATGTTAATAAATGTTGCCTTAAAAATTTTTCTGAGGCCTTACACACCACAGCATACCTGCAATGTTCTAGTCATTGCTTTCTCCCTTCTTATATGAATAACGTGTCACACTTGCTATTTCCAGTTCTGTTGTCTGCCTCCTGGGCTGGCAGCCATTTAAGCCATCTGAAACACAATTCCCTCTGCCCATTATCTCAGAATTTCTTCTCCAAAGTGACCAGCCTCCCCAGTGCACTCTAGCTCCATATATTCCCACACCCTTGACCCTAATTGCTGCCCTGTGTTTTCCCCCTGGAAGAGAAGTCTCTTTTTTTCCCTCTCAAAGATGCACCATTAAGCTGGTGATTAACAGGATACACAGACACCCACATCACCAAATTTCTTTCAGTAGTAAAGAAAGGAAGAGACTATTTGAACAATGTTTAACAAATCCATTTACCTAAGGCCCAGCATGGAATAGATCCTCCTGTGCAGCAAAGTACAAGCAAAGACAAATTATCTGCTATTTAAAGACAAAACACGGACCTATCATTTTCACGGCCAGAAAAGGGTTGCATGGAGGATTTGTGCAATTTTGCCTCATGAGCCATCTGTGGCTGTAGGCTTTTGAACATAGTAACACTTTAAAAACAGTCCTTTCTTAAATTCTCCTTCTTTAGGTAGATCTTGAAGGTAAGAACTGCCTTACAGAGCATATTACATCACACAGTAGCATGTAAGAGCCCACTGTATCTAGGATTGGACGTGCAGCATGGCACTTGCTGGTATTCACCACATGCAGTTGCCTACAAAGCAGTGTGTCAAAAAACGCCTGAGAAACAAAATGGGGGACGCTTTTAGTCATTACAGTAAATAACACTTTCCTACCTGACAGCAGAGAAGTTTTATTCAGTGTGTCACGCAGAGCAGTTGGCACAGCCTTCCCCTAGTGCAGCCTTCATCTTATGCCAAGTCACACAGCTCACACCTCTGAAAGGTGCCTGCTCACTTCAGGACACTGCTGTCAACCAAAGTCATAAGCAAACAGAGCTGGCTCAGGATGGCTGCTAAACTTGCAGGGACAGGTCTCTCCTATGCCCACTCAGGACAGAGGCCTTTGCTCCTCCAAGGAGGAGGAAACCGCTCCATAGCCCTTGAATAAAAAACCAGAAGGTGGAAAAGCTCACAGGAACGTCCTCCCACCTTTCCTGGGAACTTGGTCAGGCTTGCCAACACAACTTGAGCCTTGTCCAATACAGAAATCACTGAGTAGGAAAGCCAGTATGGGAGATCTCAGGAACCGTGGAGAAGGAGGAAACCACTCTAAAACTCTTCACCTTTAAGTCCTTTCAATTAACTTGGATTTTCTTCCGTTTGATTCAAAATATCTTGTATAATTTATTGCTTATATTTTGTAGAAGGCCAGCACAGTAAACATGGGTTTGTATTCAGCACTAGTGTACATAAAGGTAATCAGGAACTTGGAATGGAAATTAGGTATGTCAAAACACTCATCGCAGCTTGATGAACAACATAATACCCCACTGTCTCGCTGGCCATATATTCAGGTTTGTCATTTGAGTGCTTCAAGAGAATGGGAGCAGATCACTCAAGCTGCCTTTCTGAAGTATTCCCTAAACCCCCAAGGAATCAGGAAAGGAGTTTAGAGATGGAAGTAGGCCTTTGGGACCTTCAACTTACGGAATGCTAATTTGTTAAAACTCTTTGTGATTCATGCATTTTGTGACAATAACATTTCTGAAGGAAAGGTTCTTGGACTGAAAATTGGAGTTTTGTTCAAAAAAGAGGAAAGATTTGTTGGATGTGAGCTCAAAAAATTCAGTTCATGAGTAACTCCCAGTAAGGCTTGACTGTCCATCCTCTTCAAACCATGGCTATTCCATGCAAACATCTATGGAGAGGGTCATTTGAAGAGCAACTGCTGGGGTCGAGAGCTACTTGAGATCATTTTCACTTAAAAAGATTACAAGTAGATAACCTGAGCAACTTCACAGCAGAACTGGCTTTGGAACAAAGGCATCTATCCAGCAGGGGCCTGAAGATGCACCTCATTTACCTAACCCAGTTGCCCTTCATACAACGAGAAGTGACCAAAAATTTCAATAGTATATCAATAGCATATCAAATTTTATGTGTTTAGTGCCAAATACCAATTCTCTGGACACTAAGACTACAAAGGAAATGTGACAAATTAAAATGAATATTTTTTTAACTGTTGCCTGTATCAGATGTGTATTACTCTTGGAGGATACTGAGTGCTGAGGACACGTGAGAGAAATTCTGCATCCTAATAATAGCAAGTCACAGCAAAGCTTTTTTTGGGGTTTTTTGGGGTTTTTAATCATTTATAGGCAAATGAAGTATAAAGGTCATAACAAATGAAAGTTTAAAAGTTAGAAATTCAAAGAAGGCAAGGAAGAAAGAAAAAACTATGGGTATAGATGACAATGACAGTACCACATGAAGAATGTAGTTAAGTGCAAAGCTTACTATGTGTAAAAAAAACCACAAAATAAACAGAGGTACAAAGCCATCTCCAATTTTTAACATTTTCTTAAACATGTTCCTTCTCCTGACTCATAGGAGTAATCTGAGGACATTTTTAAGAGAGGGTCCTATGGAAACAGCTCCCTCATGCTGCTGCTTGCCATATATTCCACATACAAAAGCAGGCTATGAGACCATTACACCTTTCTTTGAAAATTAATTAACATTAAAATCCCCATTTCTCTAGACTACTACTCTAACATTCATATGATCCAGATGTTTAAACCCGATTAGATCTAACAGTGACTGTTTATAAGAGTAACAAGCAATTGCCAAGAAGAGGTAAAAAGTGCTTATAGATGTGGTGAGTATCATCAAAAAACTTGCAGATCTGTAGTTTAATGGCATTACTAAAAGCTGGTATTTCTACTAATGTAGACTAGCAAGAAAGTACAATACCTTTCTAGGGCTGATGCTGCTGTTCTGTAAATCCCTTACTTTTAGTTTCCAGCCAATCACAATCAATGGAAAGAGACCAGCTCTTCCAGAAGGGGTTCAGAAGGTAACAACATACCACAGTACTCCTGCAAAACCAGCTTTTTTTCTCTGCTAATTGAAGAGACAGTTTACCAACGTGCTTATTTGAATTCTTTCCCTAAACTAATTTTCTGAACTAAACCAGTACACTGTGACCCCTGCTGAATGATGGGTTACATCAGGACAATAGCTTCAGTATCCTGAGCTCCCAAAAGGCAGTGATAGGTATCTTTCCTGTCCACTGGACTAGGCTGAAGACACAGCAGTGGTCAGTCCTCTGCTTGGCAAGATGGGGCTTCCTGAGCAAAGGCAGTGGGGTAAGGCCAGAACACAGGAGAACAAAAACACTATGAACATGAGGGGATGATCCCTCAAGAAAAGATAGTGGGGGAAAAAATATCCACCACGTTTCCTGTTATGAGGTAGGCTGGACCACAGTCTGAGCTTGGTGTCTAAAATGACCTTTACTATTTTCATCTTTCTCTAGTAGTGGAACTTTTTGGGATCAAAAAAAAAAAATGTAACAGACTAAAAGCATGACAGACTCTTGTTCAATGTAAAGAGTAGCCCAACTTCACCATTTGCCCTAGCTCAAGTTTCTAGGTCAAATTTTCTGTAGTTCATTTCTGGTATCTCTAAAAGAATCCGAAAGAGTTTGCATCAGCTTTTAAGGAGCTATACCTGTTGCGCCAAATCTATGTGTATGTTGCAAACTTCTTTTATGCTTATTTTAATCGCTCTCAAAATTCAACATGCATTCTAAAGTAGTTTCAGTTATTCCGGAGGTAGCATTAAGACTTTAAATAGATGGTTTTATTAACTGTTGAACAGCAACATGCCTCAGGCTCCTTTCTTACACTGCCCTCCACAAGCTGCTGAAACAGAGCGCAGATATGTCTAAGTGGGTAGAATTCAGAGCGATTGGTGGTGCTGTCACATCAGGGCCAAGCGGTGTCTCAGCTACCACATCATACATGACAGGTGCAGCATTTCTCTAGTGCAACTACCTTGATTTTGGCTCCAAGCACACAACTCTGTGCAAAGGCACTGTTTATGAATAGATGAGCTTGGGTTGGCGCTACTTCAAGTCTTTCTTGTGCCATCATTCACTGCTGGTGTGGACCTGTCCTCTGTGAATTAAAAGCCCACATTACACAGACATCTAATGAGACTGTTTTTGACATTACCAAGGGCTTCATTTTACTGTGACAAATACTCATTTTCTGGTCAAAATAGACAAGTCACAGGCACAAATCAGGAATCACAGCATCCCACTTTTCAGGGTGGTTCTTCAGCGCCCCTTATTCTCCTAGCTGTTCACCAACAGGCTTCATGTCTCTGAGTATAATTAAAATATATAATAAAGCAGTATAATAACAATAATATGCATATAGAATAATACAGAACAGTTCCATTTAAAAAATCTTTAAAAATGTAGAGGTTTAACCCCTGAGGCTTTGGTGGTGTTAAATACCAAAATCTAGGCTCTGTACATTTGCTTGCACTTCAGTACAAAATTCCTGCAGAGTCATCCCTCCTTTTCTGTGGCTGTACAGCCCTGGTATTCATTTGTTAAGATTTTCACCAAACACAGATAATAAATTTTCTCCATAATTTATAACACTCATGCTTGGAGACCTTTGCTGAGAACAATTCATTTTGCTCTTGTGTTTTATCCTTGTGCTAATAGCCTTGTAGCCAAGCAGATGGAGCTGAAATGCAGCTCCAGTAGAAGAGTCATGTTAATGGATTCTCCCCATTTCGAAGAATGGGAGAAGAAGGTGGAAAAGGACTGTGAGAATTTTTTTACCTCAGTTCTACTTCTATGTTGCAGTATCTGAATGACCAAATGTCTCCACTGGGATGGCAGTGAACCACAGACAAAGACAGACAAAGAAGCTGAGAAGCCTGTGGTCTTTTTGGCCTCTCTTAATGTCAAGTTCTGCAGCTAAGTCTCTCTTGAACATCTAACATGACTTCATTCCTGAGCAGTACCACAGAAGACAGTTTTATGATCTAACTTTAAAAAGGGTTTTGTTTGCAAAGCTTGTTAGCCTTTGAGATAAAGTCAGCTTAGCTGCAAACCTATCTATCAAAGTTTTATTTGATTGCAAATAAAAAATCCAAATTAAAAGGCCAAACAAACACCAGCCAAATATGAAGGCTTACATACTCAGGGTTCCCAGATTCTCTCTTTGTTTTCTTTGGCTCTAAAGTCATGATTACTCATTACTATTTTTAGCACCAACCACGTGCTTCTCTGAATACTAAAGAAACAAGCAGCATCACGTTCCTACAATGAAAGGAAAGTCAAACAGACAATACAGCACCCCAGCCTAGCTCTAGGAAGACTATGCACTATGGAAAGAGTGAGTCCAAGTAAATGAATAACACCCCCTGAGAAGTTTGCAGGTATTGTGCCTAGGCCAGACAAGAGCAGGCACTAGCAGGCACAGAATAGGCCCCAGCTATCCTGATTCTCAGGCCAGTGATCAAAAGGCGTGTCAGCAACACCAGCTTACCACCCTCTGACTTCTCAGGGAAGAGCTGAGTCTTCCTCCTTTGTGGCCAAAAAGAAAACAATATCCAGAGAGATGGCTCTGGATAAAACAGCCTCTGCAAGAAATAGCTTTGGGAACAACAACAAACCAACGCCAGGTTTCAAAGCTGTGTAATACCCAGAAATGCAGGTATCTGCAATGCTGACCAATTAAGGACTGCATGCTTGGGATGCCCAAAGAATAGGTCTTATTTTGGAAAATGGGGAAAGCTGAGTGAGTACAAACCAATGAGCACTGCATAGCACACATTGCAGGTAAGAGAGACAGGTGAAGGGCTGCAGGTTTTGTGTCCTCCCTCACAGTAAATAGCCCCTATCTCACTAGAGTAGGCATATTTAGATCACCTGACCTATAGAAAAGCTTTCTCAACATAAATATCAGAATCTAATAGATGTATTTTCCGTTTGCAGACCAGGATCTGCTCCAGAAAGACAAGATTAAAGACTTCCCTAATAACTCAGGAAAGGAGAACAAGCAAAACATTTAGGTGATTTGTCCCTGGTGGAGAAATAAGCAATGGCACTGAAACTATTTACAAATAGTTAGTAGGCTTCTATCCACTCTGCTTTCTCCTCCAAATTGAGACTGCAGCTGCCATACCTTGTTGCTCAATTGTGATGATAATTTTAGTTATTTCAGTGCCTGAGAACATGCTCTACATCCCTGAAATACATTCAAGAAAGTGTAGAGCTCTATAAAAGTAAAAACTGAGGAAAAATCTTATATAAATATGAGAGAATTATTATTTTCTTTTCTGATTTGTGCAGCTGCAGTTTGACCAAATAACTTAGCATCAAACAAAAATTTTAGATTATGTTGAAGCATCTAACTTACAGAAAATACTTAATCTTGGTTAAAGAGACTAGATGATGAAAAAGCCAATAAGTCCTTTAATTAACTGTTTCCAAGTAAATGATCCTCAGTCAAAAACAAAACCAGCCTCTCTGTCCATTATTAATATCTTGAATATTTTTCCTCGTGCAATGAAATTAAATATCTTGCACTAATCAAGTTCTGGCTTGAGCATACTTAAAATTGTGTCTGCCAACCTGCCAAACTGAAAAAAAAAATTAAAAAAAAAAAAAAAAAAAAGAAGGAATTTAGGGGCAGAGCAAGTAATTTTTCCAAGATAATTTTTTACTTCAAACTGAATGCTATGGTCAAATCTATGCAAAAATCCATTTTACATTTTCTTTATTCATTCTAGTATGCTTATAATTAAGAGATAAATTTAAATGGCTTTAAAATTGCAAATAGACATTCACAGATAAGAAATATAAATTATGCTCTAATGAGGAAGAAAAACCATTGCAAAAAATTAAAAAATAATTTCTATGTCTATTTGTTCTATTGTATGGTTTCTCTCCCATTGTTAACCTTGCACATTCCTACCACCAGACCTTTCCCATGTCAAGTAAAATTTTTATTAAGCTTGGTCATGTATTTACATTGAAGACTAGGACAGCAGTGGCTGGAAATCAGTATATGTACTAACACACTTTTCCCACAGCTGGTAAAGTTTTAATTCATCTCCACTGTGTATTTACATTTGAAACCGCATCACCTATGACCATCTGACATCAGCTACACTGCCTGACGGTCAACAGACTTAGTTCCCAGTGAGCAAACAGCTGAATCACACAAATCTTGTTCACACTCGGCTCTTTCTCCATCCCTCAGTTATAATGTCACCAGAGGGGCAACAAAAGACTACATATTCCTACCAGAAATGGCAAATCAATATGGTTGCCACAGAGATAATGCAGTCCCTTTGCCTAACAATGGATTGCTGTGAAACCACAGGTGACAACCAAGCATCTTTTTTTTTTTTTTTTGCTGTATTTTCCTTTTTAATCTTTCTTCTTTACAGAAAGTATTTACATAAATAAATCAGAAGGGTGCTCAGTAACGAGTGCCAGGTTATGCACAGACAAAGGGAGTGCAAGGTGCCCCCCCTGCCCCCATGCAGGACGGTGGTGGGATGGAGGCCCACGGCTGCTGCAGTTCTGCACCTGCTGGCACAGCCCACTGCAGGTCCCTGGCTCCCCTGCACAGCACCTGCCAAGGACCATCCACCTCCAGAAGCTGGACCATCCACCTCCAGAAGCTGGAGTGAAGGAGACCAAAAACTCCCCACCACATGTAGTGGAGCAGCCACCCCCTTTAATCCCTGTGATGGGTGAGCCGGCAAAGGCTTTGTAAGGGGCAGTCCTGCACTGGTGCCAATGCTGCAGCCCCAGGTTGGTGAAAAGTTGGCTACCCCAGAAGCAGGATTTCTCAAACATGTTTCTGTTATGTCTACTCTTACTAAACAAAAGGTACTGGGCCACACCCTACCTCATGCTAAGTGACATTCAGATGTAATGCAACATTTAATTTCATGAAACCTGTCTTGCCAAAGTTTGCAATGACCTCAGCCCAGGTGCATTCCCACCTTCCTCCAACACAGGCACCTGAACTCTTATGCTTAATTATGTTACCTTCCTTTCCCTTCCCTGCCAGCTTTCTGCTTTCTTTTTGTAATCCTCCTACAGTTCTCACAAAAGGTATTTGTCTTTCCAAGTCCTCTGCAACTCTCCTCCACTTTCTGTTGAGCATCCTACAAGTATTGTATCTTTTAGTACATTCTTTTCTGATCAATGAGTTCCAGTGGTGAATTTTAACCTAAGTATAATGCTGTTTATTATACTAGCACTCATTACAGTCAGTGAGAACACAGAACTTGAGAAATTGTAAACAAGAACTATCAATATTATCTAATGGTTCATCTAGCCTGCTTAAGGAAGCTGTAAAACACACCAAGTACATTTCAGGAGTTGTTTTGCCATGAGAGGTAATGCTAGACCTGACTTCCGAAGAGAAACCTTTTCACATCATTTTAATCTTAGAAAAATAATAAATTACAGAAAAGTATAAATAATCAGATCTCATTATTAATTTCATTAGTGCAGTAGCAAATACTGTTATCAGAGTAGGAAAGCACTTCTAAACCATTGTTTTTTTACAAAGATGAAGTTGAGCTCAGAGGAGGTCATCTCAAACTGGACAGTTAGATATCAGCTTGATGAATTTGTTGACTATCTTTCTGGTCTGGCCTTCAGCAGCTATGAGCATCTAGCTACAGGGTAAGAACATACAGCCAGTGCAGGGGAAGGAGGACGGGGCTACACTGTGATGACAACCTGTTCTCAGATCAGCTTACGTCAGAAATGAAGACTGACCCCTTGGAATATAACAATCAACTGTAGACCTGTATTCCAATAACTCCTATTTGTACTTGAGAGTATGGATACTACACAAAACTGTTTCATTTGCAGATAATAATAAACATTTCAATTGCGTTTAGGAAAGAAACATAGTCATTTTTAAGATCACACAATGATAATTTGAGGACCTGGTTTTCCTGTTATTCTTGGGATATACAACTTACATCTGTAAAGTAAATAGAAACAGTGTTCACAACAAAACAATTTATTTTTTTGGGTGTGAGTCAAATTCTTTTTACTACACCTATGCCTACATACACCTGTACAAGTATTTTTTGTGAAATACAGCTTGATAGCTGCATGTTCAGATTGTTCTCTTTCAGGAAGGACAAAACCAAACCGAACCTACAGCAACCATAAAAATATTTACTCACTAACCTGCACTGATATGTTTTTGCCAAAACCAGATGAGGAGCATGCAGTGTCCTCAAAGAAGGTTTTCATTATCACAGAATACCCTGTAAAATCCCAAGTTGTATTTCCTACCTCATCTTCATGGACTTTCCTGTTCCTCCCATACTTACCCCAATATTCAAAACTCCTTTCCTTGTCCAAAGCCCCTCAGGTGATAGCTTAGGGTTTGCCCCAGAGCAACGGGGAGTCACTCCCCTGTCTGCCCCTTGCAGGACAGCATTTGTTATTGGTCTACCCCAGCACTGTCCTTTGTGCTGTGATCCAAAACTGCCTCAGAGGTCTTGCATTTCCCACGCTCTCCTGACCATGGCCCTCTGACAGGGATGTCTGAATACACCTTTTTTTTTCTCTTTTTCCAGATCTGCAGCCTCTGAAGATGGTTGATATCACCCCAAGAATCCAAGTGATCTTCCAGACAAAACAAAATTTATGTAGGAAGATTTCAGGTGAGGTTAGGAGACTGAAAACAAAAGCATGACAAGTGTAGAACACAACACAGCTGATATTTAGCTAGATACCTTCTGAGATGCTTTTGCCTTCCTTAGATAAAAGAGTTCCCAGATGTATCCCATTACCTGGAGCTGGGAACACAAGTTTTCCATCAACAACACCTCAGCCAGGTGTGGAACAAGTTCTGAAATCTTCTAAGGCAAGTTAGAGGATGAGGGAAGGTTGGCTCCCATCTTCCCCTCCCTGCATTTTACAATTAACATTAGAACTGCAATTTTCATTTAGTAGCATCTTCTCAGTACAAATGGCCTTAATACTGACAAAGCTTCTTGACAGTTACTTCTATGCCAGTTTTCAGAGTTCCCTTACTGTTTTGTTTGAGGTTAACATTTTAAATATAAGATAAAGAAGTCAATAGTTTTGCTTTGGGAGCAGGAGGAAACTCGCTAGCAGTCTCTGCTTTATGTCTGAGAAGTAGTTCCTATGCCTTATCATCACATTGAATTACCTGAAGACTGAACCCTGACCTCATGTAGAGGATATCCTTGGACTTAGCTTCACTTCTAAGGTCTGATCTTCTCATTTAATGGCAACAGTTCTGATACCCTAGACACATGGCTTCATCCTACACCATTGCTTCATCCTACACCATTTGCTCATTTTACAGCTATTACAGACTGAAAACATCAGTAAAAGTATCTGTGATTTTTTTCCATGTGTAACCATCTTCTTCCAGTGATGAAGTTTTTAAGGTTTTTACTTATTTATTTATTAAATTATGATGATATTGTGGAAGTTTTCATTAAAAAAAAATTTAAAAAGTAATTTTCCTTCAAGGGAAACATGTGGGTTGGGGTGTCTATTTCTAGCATCAGTCCTTGTAAAAGCAAATAAAACAAATACAAACTAATAGTACACATTCCTAATTCAATTTTCTTCTCATTTCATTCAAGTTACTTCAGACTGAGAAGTCAGAAAAATAATTATTCTCATTTGTTTATTCTCCTCGTATTTGCAGAATAGTCTTCTTAAGAAACAGAGCTCCTCTACCTTGTGGGTAGGAGCTTGCCATCATCCCTCCTACACACCTGCAGCTCCTACTCTTCCTCTAGTACCAGAGCTGCTGACATCACATCAAGTGTGTGAAGACCACCATGAAGGACTGGCCCAACCAAAGGACTCCAGACAAAGTTTTGTGCTAGGGCTGTCCATTTGACAAGTACCAAAAAGTTGCTAAACCATCCTAAGAAAAGTTAGCCATTTCTGGATGTTATTCACAATCTAGGGAACCATAGATATGACTTTGTATTTTCAGTCTGCTTTGTAATTAATAGCAATTTCTTTACAGGATGCACTTGCACCCACACATAGCTGGATTGCAATCCAAAAATATTGTTAGCTTCAATCATGAATTCAACTCTGGATCAACAGCAGTTAGCAACTCTGGAAAATCCCTCCCTAGAACAAATAATTCATAAAGCTTGTGGTGTTTGGGGCTCCATATTCAAAAGTGCATCACTTTTGTCAGGCCCCTTGGGAGGGGCCAAGTGTTTACACTTGCTGAAACACACAGTAAACTGTACAAACCACATGGAAAGGGATGCAAGTGCTGCAATGACTAGCATGCCGAAGATTTTGGTTTTACCTTTATGAAATGAACTGATTTTGGACAACTTCCCCAACACAGCTAACATTACTTTCATGCATATGCTGTGTTTCTGCTCAGAATACTAACTTCATTTTGTGTCTGCACTTCAGGGATGTTGCAGAGCTCAAGAACTTAAATATTAGCAGTTCTGTATTCTGAGGAAGCATCAAGAATTGAAGATACATTACGCACCTTGCTGTCTTCAGCCTCCTCTGGAGAACAGTCATCCTCCACCCTTTCCTCTGGGACCACTTAAAGAAGATGAATCAACTCGTAACTTGACACACCTCATTATTACACGCTGCTAATATTCAAAGATGCTGTCAGATAAAGAAGAGGGTGTAGCCTCCATGCAAACATGCTTTCCTGATCTCAAATCAAAGACCTTCCTCTAATTAGTCATCTAAGTCATTTAGGTCCAAATGAAGCTTCACAGGAAAAAGCAGATCCAGAAGAAGCATCATAAACGAGCAATTATAAGCCATTCGCTCATCTTTAATTATTAGATATTTTCAAATTAAGCCTTACAAGGAGGCTGAGGTCCTTTATTTTTTCTATCAGCTTCTTTAGTTCCCTTATTTTGAATTATATTTATATAGAAGATGACTAAATTAATAAATACAGTAACCTAAAAAGTTTAGAAAGCAATTAAGACAGATCTTGAAATTATTTAAAACAGTTAAAGTTATTAGAGTGGTGGGCAATCAAATTCTTCCCTTTGAAATACTTCTGGCAATTAGCCCGTATTCCCTGGTTTCCTGATTATAGAAAGGTTGGCTGCTCATATTTTTAATTTAGGAATTTCTAACAGAGGGAGTCATTAGTCCACCCCAAACACCACATTTCAGTACAGTCGAAGATTTGTACTGGATGAGTTTAGATAGTGAGTCCAGTATTCAACTTTATTCTGTAACCAAGTGATGGGTGTCTAACCAATATTTAGCTTCAAGTTTCCCATTTGCTTTGGTCCTAACTATCTTTCAGCACACACTATCCACTAATCTTGACAGGAAAGTCCAGCATTATCTTCCCAATCTTTTTTTTTGGTGGGGGAGGGCAGCAAAGAGATGCAGCTGAAGGGTGCTTTATTCTTCTGGCTACAGCAGCAACATAAGGTGAATGAGATGGGAAGAAAGAAAGAGCTGCAGCCCAACAGGATTTCTGCAACAGGAAAACTGGCTTGTCTCTCTTTCTTTGCACCTGAATCCAAGGTAGCACTGCTCACACAGACTGTGGAAACACAGCAATTACTCCCCCAAAAAAAGAGCAGCCCTCATGCCATGGCTTACAATGCAGATCCCTGTGCAGGTGAAAGAGAGGAAAGAAGTAGGATCTCTGTTCTCACCTCTGGACTCCCACAACCACTGTGCTAGCACTCAGCACACTACTTTTCTTCAAGTTCTTTCAGGCATCTTCTGAAAACCATCTTGAAACAGCAACCAAATAACTGAATCAGACACAAATTTAGGGAATATGATGCTAATGAAACATTCACAACAACTCTGATTATTTCATTTGAATCCATATAGAGGTAAAAACATTCTCCCCTCTTAGTATGATTAATTCAGACAAGCTCCACTTTCAGTTAGAGCAATTATTTGAGTGGAGATTATAGTCCTCAGGTTATAATGTCCTCGGGTTATAATGTCCTCAGAAGAAGGTCACTAACCTTTTTCAAAGCATGACAGAAATGGATTTTTAGAGAGAAGCAATATTTTGGGTTTTTTTCAGCCAGTCCATTGCTGTAACAAACTTTCAGAGGCTGAAGAAGCACTTTTCTTCCTTAAAGCAATTCTGCTTTTTTTCTCAGCTATATCTGGTGGTCTGATGAAATATATTGATCTCTCCCTATGAACATTGCCCTTCAGAACATCATCAGTGTATCAAAACTACCACTACCACTCAACATGATAGGTTTGATACTGAGGAATCGTTTTAGCTCCAGCTCTGAGGGAGGATTAAACCTGTATTTCTGAAGTGCCAATAATGCAGCCATGGCATTTCAAACTGCGCAAGTGAGGACAGTTACAGCTGTAAATACGGCACATTAAGTTCCTAGTGAGCAAAAGTACATTTCCCCAAAGGACTTTGAGGATAAAGTCCAAATGGTCAAAGCATGGGACAAGATTACTGACACATGGCACAAGATTACATGACCTGCATGCCCTTGTATCAGAATATTCCCAAGCATGATGATTCAAAAAGGAGAGATTGTAACTAGGCCTCGGGCAGGTCATTAAGCAGAAGACACTGACATTTGAAATGCACATTAAAGAAATCATTGCTTGAAGGCTCACAGAAATGTTTATTGTATAAGACAAACAGGAATTCAGCAGCAATTCAGCAGTTAAAGAACAATGAATCATGTAAATATGTCCCACTTGTTTATTTTCAAAACAAATCCACTTAATCTGTGTTCTCACTTTATGCATTTGCTCTCTGTTCTAACTATTGCAAAAAATTTGGATAGGTGGAATATTCTTAGAAACTGACATTAAAGCAATTATTAGGAAGAGACCACCTTGAATGTAGGGTGGTAAATATACACACTGAAGGCGGGCTGAACAAGTGTAATTTAAACAAGCAAGAAAAAAAGGAAAAGCAATTCTGTGTAGTCAAAATACGTAAGTAATAAAAGTAATGGGTAGACCCGGCTTCTTATGGCCCCTATTCAGTCCAGTCACATGCTCCCACAGCTCCTAGTCTCCTCAGAAAATAAAGGAATCCCACAGAACATTTCTGAAATCAAACTTCACAATATAATTCCCCTTTCTCCCATCCCTCCTGTTTCATATAAGATGGTGGATCTCTGGCTTCTTCTTAAACAACTGCAATTACCCAAAGAGAAAAATATTTCTGTCTTTCTTCTCCAGCTGGGTTCTAACACTCTTAACCATCCTATCCCTGGCTGGGTCTAAAAACTGGAGGACCAGCTAAGAAGGCATGGTAATACTCCTGTATTATCACATCACAAATAATCAGAAATGGAAAAGTGCAGGTTTAATCAGACATCTTAAGTCACAAATACTGTCTTCAGCTGAAACAGGAATGACATAAAAGATAAAGGACATCAAAAGCCTTCCATGGTTTCTGTCCCTCAGTCCAAAGTTAAAGTCTGGCTTTAAGAAAGTAATGAATAGGCCAAACATCTGAACCTTTAAAACGATTGTAGTGCTTTATGTACTAAAACATGCAAATTATCCAGCAATCAGGAAGTAGTCACCAAACTTCTGAGTCTTCCTGCCCACACAGACCCTCTTCTTCCCCTGTAGGTACTTTGCCATTCCTCTGCGTTTTCTGGATGTTAGGTAACTGCTGCTTCCATGGGGCTATCCTGTGTCTAGAAAGCCTTGACAAATGGCCACTCAGCATATACAGACCAGCCCTACAAGGCGTGCACAGTCACTGCAAGCAGGTTGAAGGTCGGTGTTTGGGTTTTTTTAATCCAGAGGCAGCAAAAATAAAAATCAAGCCTCTCACCAAAATCTACCCCAACCTGTAGTGAGGATGCCTCAGGTCCACATGTATTTCAGATGTGCTCAGAACAATAGCAGCACGTGCCCAAATGCTTCTGCCCCATTCTCAGGCAATCTTTCCTGACTGCAGCCCAGATTTTCAGAGGTGCCTTCCCGGTGTGCAGAACCCAGGAAGCCACATGAACCATCCAGTTAGTCCTAGTGAACAGAGGGATAACTAGAACTAATGTAGATTCATATAATTCAGCAAAACTGGAACATTTGTTTTCTGCACATACTCTCTGTGTGTCCATCAGAATTACAGTAAAGAGAAACTTTGGGTTTTCTTTCACCAAAAAAAAAAATTCTGTTTGATAGAAAGATATGAAGACACGACTACGAAATAAGCTGCTGTAAGCTGAGGTAAGGTGTGGATTTACAGCACACACCCAGCATTTCACAAAAGATACCCCTGAGCATGCCCTCATCAATGGTGCCATTGTGCTGTCACTGCAGGGTGGCTGCTGCACCTGTGTTGTGAGTGAATGTGTGTGTGTGGGTAGGCACTCACCAGCCAGTAGCTTATTCTTATAAATCCAAACACATCCACCGCTATGCCATATCTTGTTCGTAGATCCATACACGCTGGTCCAGATTTCTAAAGGAATTTAGGCATTTAACTTGGCCCTTAAGCATTTAATGGAGTGACACAAAGCCAGGCTGTGTTAAGTCACTGTTTGTACTACAAGGACGACTGTCTAGATTTGCTTTTTTAATTATGTGATACAGAGAAGGACTTTTTAAAGCACAGCCTGTGTGCACTTTTTGAGATACCCAGAGCTAAGCTAATGACAGATGGCCTTATTAGCATGCAGATGCAGTACCAGGCAGGTATTGGGAGTCACCAACAAGGGGTGCTGTATTTTAATTCACATTTTTCCACATAGATAAGAAACTTCAGCTAGATTTTTTAAAAGAGGCATTGCATACTTGGCATTGCACTAGTATTATCAGCATGTGCCTACAACGCTTTGAAAATAAACCTTTCATTATGTCCAGACATGATTTACAGATTCATTCCTGCAAACAGAAACCCTGTGTTAGTTTTAAGACAAATCCTTTCTTATGTCCATATCTGATTTACAGTTAATTTTGTTCAAATAAAAATGTATGACGCAGATTTCCATTTGTGTTCTGCCAGGAACTTCTATTTTTAGATTTAGGGAAATTTTATACACTTTTAATGTGCCTACTATTCCTATGTAGCAGAAGGTGCACCTTAGCAAGGGCTGACACATTCTGTTAAATAAAGAAATTCTGCAGAATGGCTGACAAAATTGTCAACATTGATAAGAACAGCATGTGTTTGGACATCTTACTTGATGGAAGTCTGTTAAAGGAAATTACTTCTTTCTTTTCCTTTATTTTTTTTTTTAATTGTAATTTTTTAACGTGGAACTAAACCAGAAAAAGAAGTAGCTCTCTGGGTACACCCCACAGAGAAACCACATTGTTCTGACACAGCATGTCCTCTTGCATCTGTCAAGCAGGGGTTGCTCCAGAGGTCTTCACTGGCTCCCATTGTCAGTGCAAAGCTCCCGTGTCACCAGCTTTGCCCAGTATTGCCTCCACCTGTCTCTCCCATTTCCCCTCACACTTATCTCCCACTCTCCATGCTCTGCCCAAGTTACTAATGACTGACACTTTGGGATTTTTTTATCCACTCCCAAATGGGGACTTTTTTATATTTCACCCATGCTAGTAGAAACAAAACTCAGCCAGAACCTACCCAATATTTTCCCTCCATCAAGAGCACTCAGAAAATTCCTGTCCTGAAAAAAACTGCTCTGTTAAAAATTATAGGAATATGTAGAAAACATGAACTGATAGGTACCCTACCTTGTGTCTGATCATTTATCTGGCATATGTTTGGTAACAAACAGTACAAAAAATATTTTGTTAGCTAAAGGGAAAGCAAAATAAGGCTATTTCAGTACTTTCTTTTCCCCCAAGTGACAAATCTGTGTTTAGTTTTTCAATAAAAGTGAAAATTTGGTACATATTTGATACATACATATGGGATTTTTTCTTTTCCCTTTCCTACCTCAAAATTGAGCCAAATGGAATTTTCCTGATTAAAAAAACCCAGTTTTTCTATTTATCTTGTCTTCACCATGGCCTGTGGTTTATATTTTATGAAATAACGACATCTTCAAAAACAAGAATACATAATGTTAGAGGAACATGCAGTTACTACTCCTCTTGAAACTCAAAAAAACTTACAATCCAAAATGTGGAAACACAGACAGAAAGGACTTTGTTGACTCATTTTGTTCTCCAGAAGGCCTCTGCAGCACAAGTGATGATCATGCAACTCAAATGCTGTGTTTCAGGGATCTGTAAAATTCCTTGCTGCAAGCTTCTGGGAAACAATCAACTTCTTCTGGTAAGAAGTTTTTATTCTATTAGCTAAATGATTTTGAGTTATTGAAAACTATGAATATTTGTCCAAATGTTTATATGACTGAGAAAAACTAGGTAAATTCCATCCAACAATGAAGCAACTTCCAGCAATGTTTAACAAAAATAGTGCCTCCCTTACATATTTACTCCAGTAAGCGTCTAAAAGTGATCCCGTAATCAAGAACTGTAATCAGAAATGAAAGACACTGGGAGGATGGCAACATTTGGAACAAAAACTCTTTCACCACAATTTAGATAACGTCTGTGTAGGAGAAGAGACTTTGTATTTACTTAAATTTCTCAGGGATGTTCTCACTTATCTATTCCTCTCAATGCTTTCAAATTATTTGCCGCTTTAACAAAATAAAACTATTTTTAGAGAATTTCTCAACTCTGGAATTTTTTTTTTAAATAACACTCGGAAAGCCTGCCATAATGAAAAAGCCTCTTTGTTTTTCCCCTGCTTAGTCTAACTGGTACTATCAAATATTTCCCATTTTATTTAAAACACTTCCATAAACCTGGAAATAATTATACCTAAAATAACCCACAATACTGACCTTTGAAAACAAAAATGCAGTCTCACTCACCTTAACATCCAGCTCCCTCAAAATCATCTATTATAGAATTGCAAATGTTTAAAATTAAACATTAAATTAAAAGTTTTGTCAAGCATACAGGTATATAAGCACGTTCTTACTATTACAGGGGGTTAATATGGGAGAATAGGAGTATGGAGTATGCATAAAAAAAATCAGAACTGAGTTTTACCTGTAACAAAAAGTTGAAATTAACTAAAGAACTTGTTAGATTACAAAAGCACTCCTTATTTATTTTAGTCATATGATATTTTTGACATTTTCTACAGAACTAGTGAACAAAGCTGAAACAAGAGTGTCACCTATGCAGCTCTGAGACTCTATTACTTTTAAGTCAGTGCCTGAACTTTTGCTGGCTATATATGCCTAATACATTCCCTCACATCTCAGAACAAACCTCCAACTATCAGGAAGCTACAGCATTTTACATCAGCCCCACATTTTCTGAGGGCTTTCAAATATGTAGGAGTACTGAGAATTTAAATGAATGAAAGGTCTTCCTTCTACAAAACAACAAAAAACCACAATCACAGGCCATGATCTAATGCATTAACAATCATGATGTGTGGTACTTAGGATCATTACGAAGTTCTTTACTGTGAGGCACTGCAACAGAGAAGTTGTGGATGCCTAATCCCTGGAAATGTTGAAAGCCAGGTTGGATGCCCCTGCTCACAGCAGGGATGTTGGTCCCTTCCAGCCCAAATCATTCTGTAATTCTATGACTATGGCAAATAACTATGAATCTTGTCAAAGGAATAATAAGGTTAAGATCTACACAGTGGAAGCAGCCTCCAAAGATTTGACAACATCAGTCCAGTGCTCTGATTGCAGAAACCAGCACAGGGTTTCCAGCACAGCTGTTTCCCTATGGGCAAATCCCAAGCCCTCAGAGAAGGGCAATCCCCACCTCACATTAAGAGCTGGTTTGAAAAGCAGACTTTCACTGTAGAAAATCTTACATATCAAATATATTTGGAAATATCAATTTGGAAATATCAAATATATTTTGGAAAAATAAAAGATAAGGAAGGTAATCTGTGGCATGATCCATGTCCTGCCACAGTTTTTCTCGTCCTGCAAAACTGATAATCATACTTCCTGATGTCAACGTGTCACAGTGGTGAGATGTTCCCGCATTGTCAAAGTCCTGACACACAAAGCTAGTAACTCTAGTAACACTGCCAGTAACTGTATTTGGCAAAGAGATTGATAAAACTCTCTTGGGAGAGGGAGCTTCAGGAAACAACCTCAACAAACATCACATCACTTCCCAGTGCTGACTCCTTAGAGACATACTATGATGAAGCTTATTTTGCTGTCAAGTCTGACATCCTCTTGAGAACCTAAATTGAGCAATTGTTTATTACTACTCTTCAAGCACAGGTAGTAGAAAAGTTCTTGTGAGCAAAGACACCTGGATCAGCTTATGCTGGATAGAAATTGGAATAAGCAATACTGACTTTGCAATAGATCAGCTAAAGAACAGTTAGAAAATCCATTCCAGAAGTGATGGTAACAAACAAGGAGTCAATAATGAAGTGCTTGGAAAAATCATGTAGTTGCCAAGGCAAAGTGAGGAGCCTTCAGTGAGGACTCAGGGGAAAAATTTTATCCCCTTAAAACACCAGTGGTCTCCTGTGTAGCACCTAGAAGTCTCTTGCTCAACTGCTGCCTCAGTGCAGTCATACTTAATTTATGAGATAGTCACAGCAGTTGGCTAGAAAATGTCCCCCAAATACCTTCTAAGGATTGTTAAAGCTTTGAACTTCCTCACCTCCCTTATAATAGGTTCAAAACTGAAGTCAGAAAACCACCTGATAAAACACGCATGCTATAAATCCATAAACCTAGATCACAAATCATACTATAATGGCCAATAAAAACTGATTTGTGGTTAAAAAAAGAAACCAAGCGAGAAAGCAACAAATTACATACCAAAAAACCCCTTTCCCCAACCCCTCCCCTCTCACAGCTCCATAAAGTTAAGTTGCTTTCGTTTACCTGGTCTGGTGGAAGATGTCCCTGCCCATGGCAGGGGGGTTAGAATGAGCAGATCTCTGAGGTCCCTTCAGACCCAAACCATTCTATGATTGTGTACTTCAAGATCCTAAGATGTTCAAAATGTTCACGTGGCATCAAAATGTAACAAAAAATAATGTCATAACTGATAATATTCAAATCAGGGCATGACCTTGCAGAACACCCATCAAGTGCTGATTTTGCAGAAGTCAAGCTGATTCAGTCTAAATGTGCATGTTTTCATTGGAGTCCTTTGGAAGAGAGGCAAGAATAGTTTCCAGATTTAAACCTTTCTCTGATGTAAACTCAACAGTTCATTTTAAAATGTCACCACTTGAACACCAACTCTGGTTATCTCCCCAAGGCACCAACTGTTCACAAAGGGAAGCAGGTGCCCAGTCTCAAACTGCTAAAAGACCCCAGTTGGAAAGAGAATTGAGAACCCTGAAGACAGGTTTCTCTTAAAAGTATTTGCAGATGCATGCAAGATGCAGATGCTACTTGACCCACTAGGAGCGACCTGCAGCTTTTCATGTGATGAAAATATTCCACTCACAAACAGCCTGAGGATCCAAGAGCTCTCTTGTGAGTTCAGGCTGTTGCTAGCTCAGCTTTGGAGCTGCAGGGCAGAGCACAGCACTTCACCCACAGACACAGCAAAGTCCCAGCCATGAACCAGAGTTTAGCCCCATATCGTCCACGGTGAACAAGATGAACAAGAGAAACATGGATTGAAGGATACAAACTGTTCAATTTAAATAGACTTCACCTTGCAGTACTTGAATATGACCCAACGAGCAAGAAATGCCACTTCCAGTCAGATCTGACTGCACTGAGAACTATTCTTCCCACCTACAATACTCCTTGTGTGTACTTGGTGTAGTTGAAAGGGGGTGCCACCACAGCAAAATGAACTAGCGCTGCTGGCTTTCACTGAAATTGGCTCACTGCAGATTGGACAATTCCACCTTGGGAAGTCAAATACAACTCAGATTACATATTCAAGGCAGATGATGACTGAGCTGCATGTACTGTTGTCATGAGTAAATGCATGTTGCTTGTCTGGGGAATGTTATGGAATAAAAAGAAATGTAATCTCTAATGCAAGCAGAAAAACTAAACGGGAAGTTTGCGTTTGTTACAGAACCTTAAATCTGAAAGTCTCTAGTTGTGACACGGGAAGAAAAGAAGTTAGTCATAAACACTGTGGGAAAATGGAAGGTGTAAATTTCACCCACATTTGTTTGGGACACCCCATCCCAACTATAACTGGCAGGAATGCACTTGCTTTGAAGTTCTGCCTTGGTTCACTTTGAGACAACCCAATTCCAGCATGGCTACAGAGACTTTGGCACAGCTTCAGTTTAAAAGACAGCTTTTGCAATACAGTTCCTGATAGATTTGTTCTACAAAACACGTAACTGATACTTTTGCTAATGCATTTCACTTCAACAACAAACTGTAAAGATTTTTCTTGTATTTGTTTACTACTCCTCTTTGACTCTTACTGAATGTAAAGACACGCAGATCTCCTGTTAACGTTATGAAGTGACTCAGATGAGGATGTTCACTGACATCTTCTAAGCTTTGCTTTTGTAGCTATTCAGGGAGGAGAGAAGCAGCCTCCCCTTGTTGGAGGAACTCCTTTGATTTGGACTTTAGAATCAAAGGCTAACCTTGGATCAGTTTTGCTGGGTTAAGGACAGGGTGGCACAGGACTTTGGCTAGAGTTGAGATTGTGCCAGTGAAATGTCAGTACAGCCAACCGTGACAGATAAGGTTGTTCCTTCACTCAATAGAGAGCAATCAAACTTCAGGTCAAGGAAATATCAGTAATCTAGAAAGATAAAATACACTGGGGAGACAGGAAACTGAGGACAGTGTGTCTCTTCACTCTCCTCCAGCTCCAATTTCTATTGCCTCCCTGAAAACCAAGTCAAACACACTCCCAGTGTCATTCCTCCTGAGCAAGCCATCAGATCCTACTTTCTCTAAATGTTCAGTCCCTTTAAATGCCTTGAAAATAGACTGCAACCTTATCAGTGGATCTGACATCCATTATTTGACATGTGATCTTCTCAATACTTCTGCCAACTACAGTGATTCTTCATGTCGAAAAATATTCATACTATTATTAGAAGTATTTAATAGAGAGAAAACTAAGATCCATTTAATAGGGAGAAAACTATGACACATCATAATGAGCCATGTATTTATAGATCACCATCAAATGTCTTGAATGTGAATCTCCCAGATACAAACCATGCCATTTTATTTGGGATCACAGCACATTGTAGATATCCATGCAGTTGAAATAACACTCAAAATTTGTAATGATAAAAGTAATCTATAGTAACTGAAATATCATGCAGTCACTTCTGATTTCAGATCAGGGTCTGCTCTATTAGAAGGCAGAGTTCAACCTTGAGACTTACCTACTAAGCAGGGAGCTCCAACTTGGAACACAGAGGTGAGCTCTTCAACTCGGAGGTAGAAGTGAAACATGCAGTTGGGAAACTGAAAGCCTTGCTCACTCATCACTTGTAGAGTACAATTTTAGGAATATCAGTGTCTTTTTAAATTCATATGAAGAACTCAGCTCTGCTGATTTGTATCTCTATTTATTTATTTATTTATTTACTGTAGTCTGGACATTGATAAAAGTATGAGAAACTCTTTTTTATCCACATTTATCCAAGTCATGGTATCACTGGATATACTGTGGTCATGCAGGGTCAATGCATGTCGTAAGTTCTGGTGAGAAACCAGACCAAGATGTAGATGGGAACTGTTGTCATGAACATAGTAGGAATGTAATGACAAATCCTGCTTTTGTGTCCAGAAGCCTCCAATGACATTTCACAGGGATAATCAAATTTGGCCTTGAGCAATTTGCTTTTAGGTTTGCTTTTAGGGATCTTAAAGATCATCTAGTTCCAACACCCTCGCCATAGGCAGGGATGCCACACCCTAGATCAGGTTGCTCAGGGTGCCATCTAACCTGGTCTTGAACACCTCGAGGGACCTGGCAACGGATACACTGCTAAAATTATCTCATCACATACATTGCTAAACCTCTTTGCATTCAGTTCTTGCTCTCCACCTTCCCTTCATACTCTCTTTAGATCGGTCCCTCCTTTCAACTTTTAAAAAACACTGGCTACATCCATCCATTCTCTTTGCCATTATTTCTTATGTAATGAACACTGCAGCAGTAGCATAGCAAACAATAAAGCCAGGTAGTGTAAGAAGGGAAGGCGACTTCATTTTAAAATAAAACTGATTTCATTCACTCACATCCGCATACCCACATAACGCACAAAGCACCTGGAGGTGCGTGCCCAAATAGTCTGTGCAAAATTCAGGTGGTAAGACTCCTGAATTACAGGAGGCCTGGCTAGGAATCCTTGTGACAACACAAAGAAAAGGGGACACCAGCTATTAGGTTCTCAGCAGGAAGAGGCTCACTCTAGGACGTAGGGCTCCTGGGGAGAGCTGTAAGAACTAAACCTGATTGGATTCTTTACTTTATCCTCTAGGCTAAATGTGAAAACTGCATAAAACCAGGAGCAGGCATGATTACATAATTACGGAATTGCCCACAGAGCTGTAATAGTGCCAGCTGGGAGCAGAAGCCATAATTTCCCTTCCAGGAAAAGTGCTGAACAGCACACAACATTTACATCCCTTTGTAACTTACCTCAACTCTGGACTTTGCTGGCACCACTGGTCTACAGGCTGATTTCCGAGCAACAACTTAACCTAAAGGTACAGTTAAATGCATTTTATTAACCTACAAGTGGCATTTCTTCCCTTCAATTTCCAGAGGTGATATGTTGTATCGTTTTGGGTTTTTTTCCTTGGAATTCCTCCCCAAGGCATTCTCCCTAGAGATCCCCAAGTCATTCTGCATCTCCCCCCCTGAGACTCACCCTGTGACAATTCCTTTCATCCTCTCTCCTCATTCACATGCAGTCTTCTTACTACTTTATAAATATAAAGCAAACCATGGTGAAGTCTTCCTTCCCCTCTCCAATATGGGCTTCTTAGACTGCTATCATTGCTCCACAGCACAAGCTAAGCCAACTCTTCCCCTAAATCAGCTTGTGAAGCAAGAAATTAGATCAGAGTCCAAGAGCAACAGCTAGTTCAAGGTAGCAGGACAGGTGTTCTCAGATGTTACTGTAGCAGGTAACAGGACACATGAACCAATTCTGGCTACAGATATTAAACATATACCACACACTTACTAAGGAACTTCAGTGCTTACAGAGATGGTTTCTCCATTCTGTCAAGGTTTACATATGGGCTTAAGGCTTCTTTGAAGTAGGTTCTTCAAAATCAAGCAGCATTAGGACCAACTGTAGATGTTGTTACAAAACTACACATCCCCTCTCCCCTCTGCAAAAAAGAACAGTTATCATAATAATAAAGGACTCTTTTGTTCACTATTTCTTTGCATCCATCTCCTGTCTTTTTGAGCAGCTCAAGTGGCTGTTTATGAAGGAAGGTACAAATGTGCCATGAAATCCATATAAGTGGGAGGCAATGGTACCAGTTCATGCCCAGGTTCTGAAGCAAAACAGCACCAGCTGTTGAGAGACTGAAGCACAAATTCAGCAATGTGGCAAGTTTTGAAGTCAGAGATCAGGCAGAAAAGGCATGGACAAAAGGTCTGGAAAAGGCATTACAGAAGGTAAAGAGCAGAAAACAAAAGCGCCCTGAGATCTTTAAAAAAAAATAAAATAGCAACACCAAATACAAAACAGATAGACATTAAATAAGAGGCAGCAGTAAATGTTTCTTAGAGACCTAAAGACTTGTATTACAGAGTGGACTGGGTGCATGCTTGCTGAGAATACAAGTCTTTTTGACTATAAAAACTGTCAAGAAATTATGACAACTCCCTGCAGAAAAAGAGTGAGCCTTCAGTGAGCATAAAAAAAGTGATGATGAAGAGATCAAAATGTCAAGTGAGACCATCCCCACCCACACACCACTAAAATCCTGCAACACTTCTAGATCAAATACTTCTTACCATCCTTTTGAAAACAGATGCATTAACACATTACTGACATATTTATTATTACAGAAATCTGGCAACAAAACAAAATTTAAAAAATTCCTTGACAGAAGGAATCAGCAATGCACTCGAAGCACTGACCCAAACTGGTGCTTTTGTATCATGTCACTGTGAAATACAGAACACGCACATGTATTTATCCAAGCCAGACACAAAATTCCCATTGACTCAGGTTTATCCAAGGTTGGACTAGAAAGATGCACAGAATAACCTCAGGGAGATTTCTGAAGGACATGTCCCCCTGATACAGGACACATCTGCTACTAACACAAATTTAGAAACTATTATAGGCAAGACAGATCAAATTTCCATATGCCCACAGACTAAAGCGACTTAGCACAAACTACAGCAGAACGATTACTTCTAAGCCCTCCAGTGTGACAACTCAAAGTTAGACCTGAAGCAGAAGTTTCCTGGAAGAACACAAGGCCAGGTTTAAGCTGAGTGGGTTCTGTTGTAACAGCAATTTTTCATCAGGAGTTTAACTGCTCTACACAGGAAATCACAGCACTTCTGAATGGGCACTTCTGGCTCTCCTGTCCTTCAGCTTCACTGTGCCTTCAGCCATTACCACCTGTTAGCTGAGAATGCTGAACAGCAAGCAGGTGTCAAGGAGGCTGGTAGGATAGGAAAAAAAAGAGTCTTTCAAAACTGAAAGCCTGTTTACCAGGGTCTCCCTCAAACAGTCCAAAACCTTCAGAAATCCACTTCAAAAAAGTTACTTAAAAATGGTGTCTTTCAAAACAAGAGGATAAGTCTAGTAATTGAGTTTTGCAGTGCCAAATAGCAATTTAAAAAAATTTATTTATTTTTAAAGCACAGAATGGAGCACATGCATAAAACTTGGTCCTCTCCACAAACACAAGGCACACTCACTAGAAGATCACAGATTTAGCAACACTGTTCATTCAAAAAGATGAATTTTAAGTCAGTTAAGAATGCTAGCTAGTAGGGAAGAAGAACATAGATTTCTAAAGACTGTTTCCAGCTTCTACTGCTTAGCACTACATCATGCCTACAGTAATATATAAATTGCAAGCAACACGATTATGCTGGGGGCTATGCATGACATGCAATGCCACATCAGAATAAAAAAATATACTCTATTGTAATTTTATACTACAAAAAATTCCAGATTGAGAGGACAGACTTCCAGGAACAAACTCACAGGCAGCCTGAGACATGCAACCATTTGACAAATCATGCACACACAGACAAGTGCCATGCTGAGGTCTCAAGAACTGCGTAGACTGAAATGCTGTTACTGAGGACTGATGTTATCAAAAGAGCTTTCAAAACCATGTATTTAAGTGACATTTGCTAAATTTTGTTGTCTAGCTAGTCTTATGCTGATTTGCAATCTTAGATTTCAGTTCTACAGGAAGCTTCCATTCCCATTACTAGAACACAAAGTCTGAGGAGCAAAGATTAGGTCCCAAGTTTTGTTCTTTTCATATACACGTTTATTTTATAACAGTATTTGGGACTGAACAGGCTAACTTTTTCTCCTCACCAATAAAAACGGCAAACAGAAAAGCTTTCAAAGAACTTTAGCTGACACCAAAACATGTGCCAGACAAAAAAGGGTCAATAAAAGTTCCCTAGAACACAGCCTTAGCTGAGAAGCAATACAGAATTCTGACTTGACTCAGCTGCTTCAGGAGGTACAGGATCCATCATCTCAGCAGCCTGAAGTTAGATTATTTTCTAACTAGTTAGATGATCTTTCAAACTTATCACTCCAGTTCACCCACAAACACAGGGACTGTATGAATAAGGTCCCTGCCTATCACAGCAGCCAGGATGAGTTTGAACTCGTTATCAATATTTTCTGTTCTTTCTTCAATACACAATTTCTTTGTGGCATTAAAAAAATATTTACAGTTCAGTCTTGTCCTTTTACTATTACCAAAGCCTATGTCAAGGATCCAGACCGGTTTCGTGTTCTTCAGTTTCATCAGGTAGTTCTTCAGCAGAAGCACCACACATATTGTCCTGGTTTTCTGCAGGCTGATTTAGCTCATCAGGTTCCCCAGCTGCAATCTGAGTTGTTTCTTCTTCCTCTTCTTCCTCAACTTCCCCATCATCCTCCACATCCATCTCAAACACCCTCACGTGGCGGAGATTTGAACTTAGCTACAGAGACATTAAGAAGTTTCCATTAATAAATAAATAAGTAAAAGTACCAATATCATCTTAATTGTCAGCCAATAGCTTTGAAAATAGCCATTATCTTTGAAATGGAGGTATTCAGGGAATTAGCAACTCTTTATTGCTCTACAGGCTGAAATGTAAAGCAAGTACATTTATTAACTTCTCTTAAAGTTCTTCCCTGTTGTTCTGTGAGACAGGTATGACTGTATCCTCACACAGCAGATCATGAGAAAATCTATTTGTTTAAAAAAAGAAAGAAAAACTTTTGATAACTCTTAGGTTACCACTCTCTTCAGTCATAACACATATTCTTTAACAGCTTATAGGTTTGTTCACGGATACTGCACTTACCACACAAGAAACTTTTCTAATGCCATTTACAGAAACATACTGAGCTTTCATATTCTCCAGCACTCTCCACTGATTCTCCAAGACGACAGTACATGTGGGTATCTCACCACTCTGCTCATCCAGCCTGTACACAACAAGGAAAAAAAAAAAGCCAGGACATAAGAAACAATTGCAGTTCCAAGAAAAACCTCCAGCTTCTTATGTCTAAGTTCCATCATATCATAGGTAACAAGATGAGCATCTGAAGCGATCATAATGCTTCTATAAGATACTCTAGAGGGGGGGACCCAACTGTGGAGACACAGCATGTTTCAACTGAGATAAACACATTACCAGAAGGGAACTGTAAAGTCTGATATTCCCACAAGAAACAGCTACAGCAGGAGGATGAGGGTGACTTTCTTTCAAACCTCTCCTCTCCAAGAAGAGTTGTTTCTGAACACAGTCCTGGATGCAATGACTTTCCTTACACAGAAGTTGGGCCTCCATGACCTTTCAAAGATGCATCACTACAGTTTACCCCCACTCACAGGGACTCTATGAAGATAATCCCTGCCTATTACAGCAGCCAGGATTAGTTTGAACTTGTTCTTAATATTTTCTGTTAATTCTTCAGTACACCCTATCTTTGTGCTTTAAAAAAAATAAAAAAAAAAACATTAACAGGTCAGTACGATGCTTTATTTTGAGGCAGAAATGCATCTTAAGCAAATCATCAGAAAAGAATATGGAGTGTCGTGGATTAGCAAGGGTACCCCCCTCCCTGAGGGATGGTGGGTGGTTTGTCCAGGTTGATTTCCGGGACAAAACCAATCGGAAGTTTTGGTAACGCCTTTTGCCAATTACATCTTTAAGAAACGGAAGAGAAGGTTGTGGCACAGTTGGAAATCGAGGAGCCATGTAGGAGGTGGTGACAGGCCCCCAGGTGGGGGGGCCAAGGCCTCCCTCCTCCCCTAGCCCTGGGCTGGGGGCAAAGACAACACTGAAACTCCCCTAATCCAGACATGGAATAGAGTGAAGAAAAAAAGGACTTAAAAGGACTTTGCAAAAGAAACTTAGAAACTGCAGCTGGAGAGGTAACGGAGCCTTCAAGGTCAGACCTGGCAGCAGCAGCAACAAGCGGAGAGAGTAAGTCCAAAGGCAGGAGGGAAGAGACAGCTCCTTCTCCCCCTCTCTCCCTCTCTCTCCCTTCAGCAGGGAAAGGACTGAAATCTAAACTCCCTGCCACTGTGGAAGGGATGTTGAGGAGCAGAGACAACCTTGTCTGCAGCTCATGAAGGAGCCCATGCTGGAACAGATGCAGAAGATGGGACTCCGTGAAAGGAGTTTTGCTGGACTATGGCCCACACAAAAAAAAGTCTTACGCCGGTGCCAAGAGGCCCATGTAAGGCTTTGGGATCCCACAGAGGGATCCATTTCAGAGCAGCTACTCACGTCCGAAACCTATGCTGAA
>JAWWES010000133.1:54634335-54684412 GCA_035583135.1 Lophotriccus pileatus
AGAAAACAGGGGTGGACTCAAAAGCCATTATTCCCTGTGACTACGTGGAGCAGACCATGGAAAAAACAAGTGTCCCCTTGGGTAGTCCATGGAAGACCTACAGGACTCTGGGTAACCCCTAGCCCTGTTGGTTGACATAGAGGAGAAAAGGGCCAGAGAGAAACTGTTCCAGCTACAACGAGTCAGAGGAGTTATCCCAGAGACAACAGAGAAGAAACAAGTGCTGCAGAGTGACTTAGAAGAATCTGCTTGCTTCTCCTCCTGGACTGATCCAAAAGGGGGGAAGAGTATTTTTGTGGACTCAAGCTGTAGATGCATAGTGCTTTTACTTATTTAGTATTGTAATAGATACAGTTGCTTAGTTTTTATTGTGTAGTAATATATTATAATATTATTTTTCCCCAATCGGATTTGGTTTTGTCTGCATAAGCCTTCTCTCAACTTACAGCAATTTGGTTGGGGGTGTGGTAAAAAATTGTCACCGAGACAAACCCACGACATGGAGAAAAAAGTAAAAGCAAAGGAGACAGAACATCTAGAAGACTGGATTCACTGCTTGAACTACACTGTCCTTTGTGTACGTTCACTTCCCCAAGTGCTCTCTTCTCCCTGTGCCACTTCCAGTGTTTCAAGGGTAAGCTGACAGTGTTTCTAAGGGTGACTACAAGGGCAAAGATGAAGAAATACCTGTGTATCCTTACTACAAGACAGAAGTATATGAGTAAATCTGCCAAAAACACCCTACATTAAAGTATCCTGACCAGCAAAGTTAGCATCTTCTAAAGTAATGACAATTTTTGATTCTACAGGGTGTCTTCAGTTGATCCTTGCATTTCATGACGACCAGGTACATGGGTAGTATTGGTCTCAAAAAAGCAAAAACAATCCCCAAAAACCACAAAACAGTTTAGGAAGCTTCCATCTCCCTACTCTCCCTGGCACAAAAAAAATTTGTCTTTACAATACTTACACATATAAAAAGCACAGGTAGCTGTACACAATTACAATATCTCCTTAATTTGCTTTTCAGTTCTGCATATTCAGATTTGCTCTAAGTTTTTCAGTACCTTTTTGTAGAATCCCAGATGAATTTCCTATCTTGGTCCTCATCTGTGTATACTGAAGATAAGGGCAGCTGAGCCAAGACTCTCTCCTTCCCCTCTTGTTCCACATTCTCTTTCAGAACTACAGTTACAGTTTCATCATCATAGAAGTGAGCATCCAAACAACTGTAACATCTATAGGAAAATAATTTAGAAAGCATCGAGGAATAAAAGGGAATACAGAACTAACATATTTTAAGGTTGAACAGCATTTATGTTAAAACTATTCAGTAGTTAACAGTGAGCTTTACTGTATATGACAAAAAGGTCAGTCATGCAGCTATGACACTGAAAGCCATAACTGTGGCAGATTCCTGTATCATGCAGGAAAAATGATTCTGAAGGTAAAAAAAGAAAGCAACTCCCAAAAAAACACTTACTAGCAATCTTCACATTTCAGATGAAACGTAAGAAACATGAAACATAAACACCAATGAAAATTTAGAAACAACTGAAGCTACTGAGGGCAATCACAACTAGCCTTTCTAAATGATAAGGACAAACTTAGTCTGCCATATGCCTTCTAAGATGGCTACATTCAGGCATATCAATTTTTATCTTACTTCAAGAATATCACAGATATAAGCAATAGATGTTTCCAGCTAGCTTTGTTACTTGCACAAGTGCCAAAGCCCTAGTTTTCAACTGGAAAGCTAAAATTTACTTGACCTTGAGATGAAGTGCAAAATAAGAATCCCATAACCCTGAAGTTTCATGCACCTGTGCCATTTCTTACCACCTGACTCACCCAGGTGAGTTAACTTAGACATTAATGCAAAATAGACAGTAGAAAACATGATCTTTAATTCAGCAACCTGCAATTCTGGAAGAAAAATCAAGTATACTGACCTGGAGTCTGAGCTCTCATTTACACTGTTGTTCAAGAGGTTTCCGAACTCTACTGCAAGAATCCCGTTACTGACAGACCTAGAACAACAGTGTTAATTATCTTGGTGACTAATTCTTTTCCATTCATAGAGAATCCAAAATCTCTAACAGCAACTGTGGTACAAGATGGTGTAAGCCTATCTAAGCTTAGTACAATAAGTGGCTACATCCCAAAATGACATAACTGGTGGTTGGGAACCTTTTAAATTCTTCTGCTCCTTAGGAAAACATGACTAATGGAGTCAAATGGAAAACTGCATCTGGCTTATGGTATATAGTTCTTCTTTGCTGAACTCCTGGCTCAATTATCCTAGTCTCAGGTTCGTTACTTGTTACCCTATAGAAAAAGAGTTTGGATTGGTTTAGGTATCAATGAGGGAGGAAATATAAGTCAGACCACAGGGCATTAATTTTGTCATCAGCAGGTTTCAACTGGAAACACAAAAGATAGTTTCAACATGTGCCTTCCTTAGTAGTAAAACTGCTGTAAAAATTCCCACCCCATCACAGTTTATTGTGTCCTCGAATTAAATTACACACATTATAAAAATGAGTATTTTACAAAGAGTAGTTTTTGTTGTTTTTTAAACCCAGCTCATTTCAGCCATCCCACTGACAGAATGCAGCTTAAACAGTTGTATCAGTACAGCTAAGCAGTGACAAACTGCATTGTGGACACAGAAACTCCTAAAGGTACACAGATCTACACCCCAAGAGATAAATTCTATTCGATGCACCTGTGAGTAGACTTCCCATTTTTCCTAAAAGTATTAAATTACAGGCTGCAAGGGGTTAATCAATTCAAAGTAACACTGGAAGCAGGATTATCCATAATTTTTCAGAAGTTTGCAGATAAAAGTAATTCTGTGAGCAGCAAAACTGAGGGAGTTTGATATTTTTCCTTAGCCTACAACCGTCTTGGGTCTTGTGATTAGATTTTTTGAGTCTAACAAAACACAAACTCCTGCTGCACTTCCTAATGTACTCTTCATTTTCTCTAATATAAAAGAAAGACTGTGTTCAATCCGCTCATTCCATCATTTAAATAAATTCACATAACTGCCTCTGTACACACGTGCCAAAGCTCACAAACCACTTTTTCCCTCTTTTGTCTTACCTGGAAGTATCAGTATGTCTCCTCAATATGTGTATTTTAGAAATAGAATTTTCTAATATGGTGAAGAGGACATAATGTATATTGGATGTTTTGTCATTCCACCTGCAATGACAGGGAAGAAAAGGAAATTTAGATTAAGTTTTAATAACTGTTAAACTACACAGAATAAGGAATAGCAGCATACTTACAGAAACGGCAGTTTAAATAATTGAGGTGTAGAATCTTCACTGAAAAGGAAAAATCAAAACAGTTTATAAAATGCTACTTATGCATGAGCTTTAGTTGCACATATCTTTTGTTTCTTTTAGTAAAGAAATACCTTTGCGGAATTTTGTAGAGAGGCAAGCAGACTGCTTGATGCACTGACCTTCCAATTACATCCTAACAAATATAAGAAAAATAGGTCATAAAATACAGGCAGTTATTCATAATTATACAGGTTTTTAAGACAAAAAAAACCCCAACCAACTAAATAAAACCCCTTGAGTACACCTGAAAGAAAAATCTACCAATATGATGCCGGAATAATGCAAACACTACTGTCACTTCATACACTGGTTTCACGTTTCTCCATAATATTAGACTACTGTATTGCCTACTAACACCCTTATCTGGTACACAGCACATACACAAAGAAAATTAACATTAAAACCAGATCCAAATAACGTGGGAACAGGAGATGTGAAACAAGAAATCCCCCACCGTGCTCTCCCCAGCCAAAGGCTTAAGACATGCTGGCAGTGAAGTCAGACTACATCCAAGTTGTAGGCACTCAAAGGCAAAGATTAAAGCATCCGGCCTTGCTAAGCATAACTACTAACTTCAGATGACCACTACTCCTAAAAAGAAGTTACCATTTATAAAAACTGAACTTACTGCTGGCTTTTGTAAACACTGATCAATGATCCCTTCCATTTGCCTCTTGACAAAATGCAGTGATTTCTCAGGATAGTAGGGAAACAGAAGTGGGCTTTCTGTAAACAAATAAAGTTAATTTAAAAAATGCTTATACCGCTATAAAAACATATTACACCGTTATTAAAGTGACAAATTGAAGTAAGTCCAGTGAAGGGTCAGTAAGGTGGTCACAGGGCTGGAGCACAAACTTTACAAGAAGAAGTTGAGGGGGCTGGGTTTGTTCAGCCTAGAGATTCAACTGCTAACATGGAACCACAGCTTGGTCTCTTCAGCTGCCTCAATGATAAGTTGCAGAAGAAATCATTTTCAAAGCTGCACACAGGGAAAGGAGAAGACATAAGGTCATAAGATCCAGCAAGGGAAATTCCAGATATAAGGAAAAAAGTTTTCACAGGGATGGTTAGTCCAAGCATGGGACAGGGTGCCCAGAGAAGGTATGAGGTCTTAATCCTTGCAGGCATACAGGACTCAACTGCACAAAGCCTTGAAAAACACAGTTTATCTTCAAAATTAGCCCTGCTTTGGTTGAATGAGATGATAATCTCAATTACAACCTGATTATAAATTCTAACTCAAGTAACTCACTGGATTACAATATGAAACTAGATAAACAACTGAGAAATCAAGGTCTGCCTGCCCCTTGCACTTCTCTTCACAGCTCTTTCAAAATTGCAAAGATAGAAGGGCATTTACCCAAGAGCTAAAAACACAATTTTCATAAAATATCTTGTTCAAGCAAACCAATTTCCATCCTTTTTGTAGTAGCTATGATTTGGTTTCAGTAGGACTGATTCCTTCTTATGAAATGAACTACTTTGTGAGGACACATTTTGCTTTTGAGATGTAACTCCTTTCTTATTTAACCTGTTTCTTTTCCAGTACTTAGCTGGAAGAAATTATAAAAACTATATCAACCAACAAAGCAATATAAAACACCATGGAAGGGTAGAAAGTGTCAACGACAGAAGTGTTACTTGTCCTAAAATCCTATAAACATCTCAGTACTTGCCAAATCAATACCAACAAAAACACTTACAAACCATCACAAACCTTGCATAGTAACAGAAATGACCAGTCATCCACATATCTGAAGTATCAAACGTATTTTTAAAGTATATCTAAAAATACATTTTCCAAATGCTATTTTCCAAACAAAAAAGCTTAATTTCCCCCCCTTTTTATTGAATTAAATAGGCAGAAAAAGGCAACTGTGGCAGATTCTATTACACAGTTTACACTGTCAAGGTTTTACAGTCTATGGTTTCTGAAGGCAAAAAAGAATCATTTCCACCACCAGCTCATTATAGTCTCTTACTTCTTTTTCACCACTAATTAACAAAATAGTCTCAGGCCCCAGTGAAAACTAACAAGTTTGGACACTTCACCCAGGTACAGCCTAAGCATAACTATTACTTTCTGGAACTGGAATTAAGATATCCTAAAATAGACATCTTCTAGGGTTCCTTCCGAGCCAACACTTCTGAGACTGGTACAGAAAAATAGGGAGCTACTAATACCTAGAAAATGGTAACAAACTGGATAAGCAGTTACCTAAAACCTGTGTAAAATAACAAGGCTTGTTTATTTTATTCACACAGATGAAGACCAATGAGTAGCACTGCAGAAGTAACTCATAAGCATGAAAAAAAAGATTACTCTTCTACATTTGTTACATTCTATGTATATCTTTGATTCATTTTTATGTTTTATGAAAGTACATTACCTTTAAGATGAGTGCTATTTTTAAGGAAGTTAAACCACTGGTTCCCCTCTGTATTAGGTGGTGATACAAGGTCATCATCTTCATCTTTCAAGTACTACAAAAGAGACAGACATTTTTAAGACTGTAATTTAAGAATAAAGAACATTAGAATTCACCTCCAACATTGCCCCTAGCAAGTGTATTAGACACTCCCTGTTAAATTAACATGCCATAGTCTTAAAACTAGATATTCCACCCGTTCCAGAAATAAGAAAAATCAACTATTGCCTAAGATCACAGGGTGATATTTCCACAACAAACTAAATTTTAAATCAAGTCTGATTTAAAATGTTTCGAAATCCAGTCAGATAAATGTCATAAAGACAACAAAAACATTTCAGTTTTCCTGAAGCTGACTTTTACAGTTTTACTGCTGCTCGCTGCAAGGAAGTCTTGCCATTTTCCTAAAAGCACAACATGAGTAAGGTGAAACTGTAAGGAATGTTTTTAAACACTACTTTTCCTAATAATAGGGGGAAAAAAATGTTCTCTTTTACCATTACTGGTATATGCAACACAGAACACAAGGGCCAGGGAAGAAAAGAGGACACAGCTTTAAAAGCTTCTCCATCTAAGAACTTTCTCATTTATTCTTTTTGCATTTATTCCTTAGCTCTTTACCTGGCCAACTCTCTCCACGTTGAAATATTTTCCTTTACGGTTGTAAAGTTCTGGTGCCTGAAAAATAATGCAAACAAACCTATTATTTAAACACAAAGTTCATAAGAAGTAGTGAACAAAAAGATGATGGAAATATTTTTTGTAAGATTTTTCAGACAGTTCATGGCAGCAAAAATACAGTCAGATGCTGTACCTGAAAACCAGTATCACTTACTTCATTGAAGTGTTCAGTAAGAAAATCAGCAACAAATGTGATATCTTTTTGAGTCATCTAAAAGGAAAAAAAAACAAACCCAAAAACAGTGAGAAAAGCAAAGGGTAAAAAATACACTTTAATGAGCACAGAACACATATTCTATAGGCTGCACAAACACAGCTCCCTCAGCCTCTTCCCACAGGGCAAGTGCTCCAGCCTCCAACCTGCTTGGGAGCCCACTGCTGAACTCACCCCAGTTGATTCCTGTCAGTCTTGTAGAGGAGGACCCCAGGCTCAAGGAACCATTCTAGATGCAACCTGACAAGTGCTAAATAAGGACAGAAACTACTTCCCTTGAACTCCTGGCTATGCTCTTGTTAGTACAGCCCTTGTTACCCGGCCACCTTTGCTGCCAGGCCACGCTGCTGGCTCACACCCAGCTTAGACCCTCTGACATGCACAGACCATCCCAGCAGAGCTGGCATCTTCCCAGCCAGCTGAGGCCCAGCTGAGCAACAGCAGGGGTTTAACACTCCCCGGGACAGAACCTTGCATTTATACCTGCTGAACTGTGGCAGGTCCCCACCCCTCCAGCCTATCTATTTCCCTCTGGAAGGCACCTCTGCCCTCGAGCAAGGGCAGTGTGATGGCGGCTGTAAAACCAATGCAGGTGTATTCCATCTCCTCTAAGAAGGGCACGGGTAAAGATGTTAAAACCCCACCCTGGTCAATTTAGTCATTTAGGGCATATAAAGAGCTGCTATACATACAGGCCTTGCTTTCACATACAGGGCACTAAAAACGGTAGTATTAACAAAGAAAACAGAAAAAGTAATCCATGCAAGACAGAGCATTAGTGTGAATCTGCAGGCATCAACTTTCCCAAAAAAGTAATACGGACATTATCTTTTTAAGTTTTGGAACACAACAAAACCAAACCTTTAATTCTGCTTTCCAGTTGAGCAGAATACAGAGTACATCAGCATTTATCAGAAAATGTTACTCCTACCTTGTTCAGCTCTGGAAGTACATGATCTTCTGACATCCTCAACATAGCTGAGGGAAAAATTATATTCTTATTGTATTAATACCGTTTTCCTAATATTCTTAATTTCTCATGTCTATGTAATAAGAGACTGACATTAAAATAGATTAATTCACCAGACGCAAAAGAGTCTGGAATGAAGAATTACAAACTGAGACTGACATTAAGCCTCACTAGTCCCACTAGCTTACAATACAAATCTTGTAGAATTTTTATCTTCAATCTTTTCCAACTGCATTCTACCCTCTACAAGGTTGAGATAGAATTGTTACAAAAAAAGGTTCATAAAAATTATTCATGTACATACTAAGAGTAGTAAAATGGGTATATATAAAATACATGAGTACTGTCATGCCCAGAATCATGTGTCTGAAGAGAATTACACAGAAGTAATTTTAAATCAGCAAGGCTTGGATAAAATTCTCTGTTTAGTTTCAAAATAAGCAAATAACAGTGAACATAACACAGAACTCTGATAGTTCTGCTTTCTGCAATTTTTAAAGTTAAAATTATTATCTTCCTGCTAGTAAGTGCTAACAATGCATTCCTAGTGCTTTTACAGTATCTGGTAAGACCACTCAGGTTTCGTAAAGTAGTTCTAAGAAGATCAGTTAAAAGTTACAAACTTATTCATAACCACCTCAAAAAAACAAGCAGGCTAAAATACAGCATTCTGTGCTTCCTTCTAATATTTTCTCCGCAGCCACTTAGACACAACTGAAGGTGACTACCAAATGCATCCAGACATTCAGAGACTGTTTACACCTGTGCAGAACCTTACAGCTACCCAGGCTGTCATGGGAAAAAAGAGCAATTAACAGAGTAAAGCAGAATTAGTAAGTTAAATCAAGAACTATCACCTTTATGATCTACGTGTTTAACATTATAATGACTCGTCTCATCAACTGTATTCTTTCAGATGTCCAGAAATTTTCTATGATAGCAATAAATAGATGGTTAAAACTAAGATTGGTCTGATTACTTGCCAACATTTTTATGCTTACAACATAAAACAGACACTGGATGATTACTATGTCATCAAGCTTACCAACATATAGCCACCGAAAAAACGCCTTGAAGTTTTTCATACTACTGTCGATAACTCTGAGCAAGAAAAAAACAAAAGAAATTACAAGACCTAAATGTCACAAACTGCTCCAGGCTTAAGTCCCATTTTTACTACAGAAAGGTCTGCAAGCACTATCAGTTTTTTTAAAAATGCCCAGTGTAACCTTTCAAATAAGACTATTCTTGCAGTGAGACAAGATCAAAGCCCACCACCAACAGAGGAGCCTTGTTCTTCCAACCTCCTCTATTCCCAGCCACGTGCATCCCCTTCAACATAAGACTCACAGGAATGTCTTCTAAACTCTCCAGACTTTATACTTACTGAAGCAGCTCATTTGCCTTCAGGATGAAAGAACCAACAGCAGTAATAGCCTCTGCAAAAAAAAAGCTAACTATTATTATTAAGCTTTCAAAAGTGAAATCAGATCAGGTAAGTAGCAGACACTACTGCACCTTCAATTCCAGATGCATCTAATCCCAAAGACTCGTATTTTTGTTTCCATAAAGCCATTCCTTTCAATTCACTCAAGTGGTATAACAGAGCCTCAGAGCCACTAGGAAGGAAGAGGAAAAAAGTATAATCTTTTAGTCACCCTTTAGAAATTCACGGCTTCACTTCGTGCTAATGATAATAGCATGCTAATGCTACTATCATTTACTGTGCAAAGTGCATATATAATATGCCATTCAATCTATAATTCGTTCAACATTCTGTGACTTACCTCTGTAAATGACTTATGACCAACTTTTGTATACTGGAATAGGAAGACTCTATGGACTGACCAAGTTTTTTTAAACCCTGTTAACAAAGAAATACAAGCAAATAATAATTTTCTGTTAACTTACCAGAACAAAGATTAAAATATATTGAAACAGATTGGCTTAGTATGTTGAAAAAAGTATTAACATACCTTTACTGTCAGTTGGTTCATTAGCAATGCCTGAAGTTCCAGACTGAAGAAGGTGAGGAGAGAACCAAATATGCATTTACTTTGTGTTTCTACATTAAGTGCAAATGCATACTCAGATAAAACAACAGTAACTACCTTGCTTTGCCCCATAACAACAGCTGCATAAACTCATCCTGAACAGAAGTGGTTGTATTCTTTTCCTGTCAGTTAAAATGATTGAAAGATTGGTGAAGAGATTAAATCCAGGCTACCAAACTATCTCACAAACACTTCAATTAAAGTATATCAGAGAACCCACCCATATCCTTGACTTTTGAAAAAAAAATACTGATCACTGAAAATTTTCTAGTAGTTTAAGTTTTTTTAATTGTATTACCCAATAAAAATTCTAAGCAGTTTACTATCACCAAAAATCAATTTTAAAAATATAAATCATATTATTCAATAAACTTCTGGCCATGGGCAATGAACACAAATTTTAAGTAAACCCAAGACCATCTTAATCATGGATGTAACACAAGCTCCACTGAACTAGGCTGTAAGTGTTGTTACTCAACATTTACTCTAACCACTCTAACAATAATAAAGTACAAAGAGCAGAAACTTAAATAGAAACCAACTGATCAACAGCTGGGCAAGCTGAAAGCCTCACTTTGGAATAACTCAGAATAAATAAAACAAAGAAGTATCACAACACAATCATGTTTGATTGTACTCAGGCATCTTCAGCATCAGAGCAGACACACAACAGCTTCCAGGTTGTCTCTGAAATTAGAGACTGTTATCTGGAGGCATCATGCTTCAACATGAAGATATGCATTATGTTAACATGAACAACAAAATTACCACCAAAGTTCTTCCAAAAGAATGGTTAATCCCACAGTACCTGTACAAACTTTGTGAGTCGTGAGTCCATCTGCATCAGTATTTCTTCCCATGCTTCACACATGCACGTCAATGACAACTTTATATACTGTAATACAGAAACAGACATTAGTATTATTTCCTTTCTCCCCTTCAACATCACACTCAATAACTGAATGTTACAATACAAAGGGAAGTGATACTGTAGATCTTATGTAAAATTTATTATCAAATTCCAAGTTAGAGTTCTACGTTTACTTAAGACCAACTTAAGCATCCTACTAGAAAACATTTCATTTTACTTGCATTAAGAAAATCAAAGCTTGTAAGAACTGTGATATTAGAAGGACAGTAATATGACTGTACCTGTAACAGAGTTGAAATGTGAGTAAACTTCCGGGCCATTCGAGTTACCTCAGGTAAGTAACTTGATAATAGACTAGTGTCCAACTATAACAAATGAAACAAGCAACAGTTAACAGATCATTTGTCTCTTAAAAAATTCTAGATTACAGAAATTAAAAGGCAGATTGAAAGGACCCACAGAAAAACTTGTCAGCTCTCATTTCCTTTAAGTTGATTTTAAGAGGAAAATAGATTTAATTCAAAGAAGCAATAAATATTTTTAATTCATTCATAAAAACTGATAAGGTTCCTCATTCTGGAGTTATAACAATAGTTTTAAGGATGACTGTTCTGGAATGATGGGATAATGAAAAGCATTGCTGTTGTGCCTTTGTGTGCTGAATTTGAATAACTTTAATTGAATAAATTAATGTTATTTAAGAGTAGGATTTTAAAATAACGCCTCAGATCATCACTGTCAGTCTTATGAGTAAAACCATGTTAACATCATAAATCCAAAATCTAAATCAGGATAAATTTCAGAAAGCCAGGAAATAATGGTTTGTGTGGTTTTTTGCAAATAAGGGAAAGCAATAAAGCTACCCAAACAAAATTTAAAAAGTAGTTTTATTTTTAAAGAATATTTTAAGACTACTTTACTTGCCTGAAAATACGTTATCTCTGCTTCGCTGTCTGAAGAGTCTCGTATCTCTGTAATAACTGACAGTGATTTCAAATCACTAGACAAACACAGTCCACGACAAGAACCAGCCACCTGAAGGATTCCAGATTAAAAGTTAATAAAATACTGCATTTCATCTAAGATGTACTTACTGCTCTAACACACTGACATACCAAGATGATTGCGGTCAACAACATATAAAGACAAAGTGTAATTGTCAGCTACTACTCAGGAACAAAACTACTCTTTTTACTGTGGATTTAACATGGAACTTTGCTTCATGTGAAACAAGATGTTAAATTTTCCAGTTAAATGTCTTTTCATCAATAACCAATAACCCAATCAACTATTTTCTTAAAATTCAGCAACCCACTCTCAGTTGTGCATAAGCACACAAATGTATATTTTCACTCAATTCAGCTGAAGTTTGGTATTTTGTGAAGAAAAAATATGGAAAGGAATGGAACGTACCCCATTTACTGTAGCAATCTTGAACATTCCATACGCATAAATCTCAATAAATCCTGAGCTGCCACCAAGGACAAGAGCATTAAGCCTATTAAAATAGAACAGTGTGTTGGTAAGCATATCGACAGAAATTCAAATGCATATATATATAGTCTCTTAATATTTATATTCTAGCCCTTTAATAAATGTTCCTCTAACAAATCACTGCACAAAAGGAAAAACTGTGATGTTGTTGATGATTCAAGAAATCTAAAAGCAAACAAAAAATTAGCTTGGATTTTATTGATAAAACCTGCCTCTAAAATTTACAGTAAGAGTAGCCAATTACCACATTAAGTGAGAGAATAGGGAAAAATAGTGCAATTTAGTCACAGAGTCCTTTTTCACTAACTTTATACCTTCCAGAAGAAAAAAGTGACAAGTTTCTAGCTACAGTCCACCTACCAATACAGGCTGCAAAGGATTCTTACAGAGCTATTTTGAGTTTATCCTAACTATATGCAGAATAAGTTGGCCACAGTCACTTAGCAGCTCCTCACCAAAATCTCAAAGGAAATAAGCATTTGAAATGGATGCAGCAGCAATAACAGCAACAGAAGTAACAGCATCACAAACAGAAATCCAGAAATACCAGAAAATTAACTGTAATTTCTGCCTCTTACACACCCAAATGTGTTGAAGCAGAATGTTTCAAGAAACATTCTGCCTGAAGACAGGACTTAGCAATGACAGTATCAGAAAAAAGTTTGGTTTGATTAATTTAATGTATGAAGGGAGCACAGAATCCTACACCACAGAGAGCCACATCTCTCTCTCAAGAAAGGAAATCCTACGGTAAGAAGAGGTATCAAGTCTTAAAAAGGAAAAACCAGTGATAGACAGAGATGTAAATTTTGATTTAAGGAGGATGATTCTCAGTGGTAAGACTGTAAGCAACAGTGAAAGCCAATGCAAAGCAAGGCACAGACATTAAATGCCCTCCTCAAGACAGCACCACAGGCACTGCACAAAGCCAGTCTCTGTCTGCTAAACTACACTTCCTCCAGCTGCTCCTGGTGTGTTTCCTAATAACAGATGTTTATTTTAAAGTAATCCTAATACAGCTGATTTCAGAGCTAATGTTAAGTTTAGCTTTATCAGACTCATACAAACCCCCAGGAAATCCCTCTCTATAAGAAGCACCCACAAATGTCTCCAAGGCCAGCTTCAGTAACACAAAATAGCCTTAAAATGCACCCCAAGGAATCTCCTAAGAAAAAGAAGATATGGCACCAACAGCCATTCCTGATAAAGTGCCTTATAATCTCTCTAAACTGAGGGGAAAAGGTGTAAACTGATGGAGACTTCTTTTTTAACATATTCTTTGAACTTTCTTTGTAGAGGCAAGAAAAAGACATACCATAAAATTTCTCCAGGACCCTTAAAAACAATTATGAATAACTTAAAGGTAAACTCATTTATGCGTTATTTTATACTTTTAAAAAACCAACCAAACCAAAAAGACAAAAAACTCAATCAACAATAATGCACAGATAGAATTTACCTGACATCACCCAGTAGCTTCATAATCTCATCTGACTTTTCCTCACTGAAAATACAAACCATGTAATTAGGGCTTATGTAGCTTGTCTCAATACCAGAAAACAAAACAAAAAAATAGAGAGCTATAAGATGACAGTTTCTTACCTGAAAATTTTTGCAGTGGTACTGTAACTGAAAACAGAATAATTACCATCAATAAGAATCTGAGCACTAAAGATGAAGAACTGAAATAATAACAGCAAATGAAATGACAAATAGTATCTTCTCAAGCTTAGTAGTGCAACACTTACTTTTTTGGTAGCGCTGGTAATTTAGGCAAAAGGAGGTTTGATTCATCCTCAGCATTGTAAAAGGAAGTGAGAACACTGAAAAAGAAGCAATACTGTCTTTATTACCCAAGCTATAAAAATGAGAAGAGACTTTCTTTTTAACTTCAAGGTTAGAGCATATACTCAATACATCATGTATATCAGAGCTACAAATATCAGAGGATAATCCCTTATGGGACTTTTAATAATTTATCAAGTGATCAAACTAATAAAAGAACTCCAAACATTTTTATTATTTCCACTGAAAAAAACTTGTAGCTGCTGGCTTGGAGGCTTGCCACCAAAATCCTTGATCATCTCTAACGCAGCTACTGACAGAGGATTTCTGTTTTAACTCTGCAGTACAACCTATCCACACCTCAAAACAGCTAAAGGCACATTGTAGTGATAGGAAGATTAAATACTTTATATCACACCTTAGACATGCCAAAAGGATAAGATTTCCCCACAAAGAGCTAAGCCTACCCCCCCATCAGGAGAAGAATGTTAGAGTGATTGAAGTCACAGTTATTTTCATGCTATTTAAAGACTGGTGTTTTCTGGAGGAGGGGGGCAATCCCCAAGTCAGGCTTACACCACCTCCCTCTTTTAAATAAGCATTATATTTAATTAATCTCTTGCACTGCAATAAGGTGCATATCAGAGGTTTCTGTAAGACCACGGAAGTAGGGATCACGATGTCCTCAGCTCAAAAGAGCTGCTGAGAGTTGTTTAATTCCACAGAGCTCATGGTCACTAGAAACAATCTGACTTCCTGAACAACAGAATTGCCAATGGGGTTGGATGGAACACCAGAGACATACCATGAAAGACACAAACATCAAACTACAGATCTTGAAACACAGGTGAAGAAATATTTCAATATCATTATTCTGACTAACAAAATAGAAGAACATAACATTATTACAATTAGTTTAATAAATTCATTGGTATTGAAGTAAACTGTATCAGAATACAATACTGTACAAACTACCATTAGATTAATCAGCTCTTGAGAAGCAGGTGCTCAAGATTAGATTACACATTATATTTCAGCATAAAGAATCACAAGATTAAGGTATCAGCACTAAAAATAAGCAAACGAAAAGTGTCTATTCTAAAAAATTTAAAAAAAAAAGGAAAATTTTAGCCAAGTGGTGAGAAAACACCACAGCTATGGAATTTTGTATTATTTTATATGACTGCTAGTAACACACCCAGTATAAATAATTAATAAGGTGGCCATTACATAGCCTGTAATTTACTTCTAGTTCTTCAGACTCACCTGCTTTCCTCAGTTACTTCCATCCAATGCATGTATGTAATGGATAAGTCCACAGAGAAGGAGTGCAAGCTTTCAGGTTTTTCTACATCACACAGAATAATCCGCTTGGTATCAGCAAGGCCAAAAGCCAAAACTAGGGAAAGAAAAATAAAATGTATAAATAACCAGTGTGCAAAACTCTGTATTTTACACTGACACAGAAAACAATGTGCCTTCAAAGCCAACTACTGGACAGTTTTCTTTGTCTGTTTACAGTCCTTTCAAACTCCAATTTGAAATCTACTTATTAAAGTTTGAACTCCTGTCATATTTTAGGTGGCAAATTTAAGGCAAAGGCCTGATTTCACAACAACTTATCTACATAGTGAACAGAACATGCTTCTAACAACAGTTCTGATAGAGTAGATATAATTTTGCAAATTTGAGGCCAATCTTATATACGAAGATTGTCCACAAGAAAAGTTTGCATTTCATTGCAATAGAAGTTAGGAATTACTGAGCAACTTTTGCATCACTTTCTTCCTTTCTTCATCCCTAATAGCATATGGCAAGCACAGGATTCTGTACTTATTTCCTTGTAATCACAGGTAACCAGCTTAAAAAGAAGTTTCTTAAACTCTTCAGATGCCATCAGAAAACAATTTAGGTAGTTTTTGCCCACGTCATGAAAGAAGATTATTCCCATTCTCCCACCTCCAATGAATCAGAAACGAACTAATTTCCAGCACAAGTCTATTAAGATACTAATTTCAACAGTATTTCTGTTGATAAAGTGTGTTTCTTTCTATGGTCTATTATGAGAGCAATTTTAGCCTCTGAAGTTTTGCCTCTGCCAAATAAGCAGATCAATCCTGATAGACAGCCAGCATCTTTCTCTTCCAATAAACTTTGTAGGTCATACAAAAATATTCTGCTTAGTTAAGAGGTTGAAGTTTTGCTACACCCTGAAAAGCAGTATTTTAGTCATAAATCTGTCTTGCAAATCTTTCTTGCAGTTGCAAGTGTTATTCTATTACTGTGAATGAACCTACATAAAGCTAAGCCATCCTTCTCTTCAAACACAGTAACCTTGAAAATTTCCTTCACAGATAAAAGGCATCATCACCACAACATTCATGATTTCCCATGGGATTTTTATTGTACCATATCACCTTGTATACTTGACATTACTTTTGCCATCTGGTCTCCAAGCAAGAGCGGTCACTTCTTTTCCTGTATTTTCATTTGGAGGCAAACTCCACACTCGTTGGAAGTTTGCAAGCCGATGAAGTAACACCTACAAAGCAAATACATTGAAGACGAACTTAAACCACATTCTCCCATTAACACCAGTCTGTAAATCACTTCAAGATGCACTTTTTTAACCAGTTTTTAATAACTCATGTTGTTAATACCACCTGCTCCTCTAGCAGATGATTCACTCCCATGCTCTTTTAGAAGGCTGCCCACTGTTTACAGCACTACAGAGAAATAAGATGAGCCCTGAACAAGGATAGAAGCCAGTGACCAACAGGGCTTGCCCTCTGCCTCTCCAGCAGACAGCCCGAGAGCACAACAGTCTTGTCCTCATGCATGACCACATGCAAAAGCTCCAAGAAAAAAAATTCTTGACTACAGATTTAAATAGGAAATTAGACTGTAAAAGCGGAAGGGGCACTAAGAATTAAGAAGCTTGATTTAAAAAAAAAACCCTTCTGTTCCTAAATGCTTGGCCAGGCTTACAAGAAGGACGCCAGAAGCAGCGGCAAAGGCACCGGGCCTGCAGGGAAGGGCAGGGCCCTGCTGCCGGCGGCAGCCGCTGCTCCCCCGCACTCACCTCCCCCGCCCGGTTGGCCAGGGCGATGAGGTCCCTTTTGGGGGACCAGCACATGAACACGACCTCCTGCGGCAGCTGCTTCTCGCCCACCTGCCTGAAGGCAGGCATGGCTGCGGAGATCCAGAGGCTCCCAGCGGCCCTTCCCGCCCGCCGCACTCCGCTCCCGCTTCCGGGGGCGGCGCTTCCCGGCGGCGCCGGGCCCGGGCGGGGCGGGAGGCGGGGCGGGCTCCTCCTGCTCCGCACCCTCACCAAGCTTAGTAAATACCGTGGTTTTTTTTCCCCTAGTGTCTTTTCCATCCGGAGAAAAAAAAATTAAAAACCCGAAACCATTTCCCTGAGAGGAGTGTAACTAACAGAGCTTGGTTTCCCAAGAATTTTGCCTTTCTGTCACCTACCCTCACTTTTTCCCTTGCCCCAGGTCCCCCAATAACTACCACAAAACCTCAGCATCCACCAGTATTGCACCGCTCAGCAGTGCTCCCTTGAACGTCAGATTCCCACCAAATCAGACAAATAGCCAATCCTAAACACACAAAATTGTTACATTATACAAACACATGGTAAGGGCTGTGGTGCCAGTAGCGATGTATAATAAAGGAACTATCACTTCTAATTCAATTAGGTTTTATTTTGGATGTTAATATTTACATTTTTAGAAAATGGAAACTAAGGCTGGCCATAAAAAAATAAATAATTAAGTAGCAGCAAGAAAAGTCATGTCTCTTTTTTCTTATTCTTTAATTTCTTCCTGGAGAATATGGCACGCTTCATTGCTGATCTTTTACAAATCCCCATCTTCACCTTCTTTAGAGTTTTCTGCCCTTTCTTTTTGTCATCTCTGTAAAGGAAAAAAGGAACAGAGAGATTAGAATAAAATGGAAAGTGCACTTTTACGTTTCCTGATTCTGTCCATGTAAGCACATGAACTGTAGTGACAGTACGTGAAGCACTGGCACAAAAAGTACAAGGAATATTACATCTTACAATGTTATGATATTTCAACTTCCTAAAACTGTTTCTCCACTTTACTGCCATTAATTATCTTTCATTTATGTACTTATTCAGCATTTAACTTTAAGAGGATATAGAAAACTTAAGAAATTCCCTCACAAAAAGCACACACAGAGTTTCACGCTGAACGTATAAAGCATAAGTATATAACAGAAAGGCTAGGAAGAAAGTACATTAAAGTTAGGAAGACTGATGCAAATACAGGACCTAAATACAACTAGCAACTGGACTGTTTTGTCTCTGACAAAGGATGTATTTCACAACGCAAAATGTTGAATAATTTTAATAAATAAAACATACAGAACTTTTTATTAGAAAAAGAAAGCTAAGCTACATTCTGCAATAAGTCAACAAAAGAAGTAACTGATGACCTGAAAGGACTAAACCATTCCGGTACAATAGTATCTCACTTGACAGAAGAAACAGATGAGACTTAATGAATTTCTTTTAGAATCCTTTTTACTTTTTTAAGCAGAGAAAAAAAAACAAACAAACATTAAGAGATGGAATTTTTAAAAGAGATAGATAAACTGAAACATTACTACCATTTATCTCTACTACTCCCTAACCAAAACTTGGTTTAATGTTACAGTAAGACACGAAGCAATACACCTGTACTCCTCTACCATCCAGCAGCCACATGGTGAGCCTCTTGATACTGATCCAAGAGAGTAATTATCTGAATCTCACTATGCAACAAGAGGTACAGCTTTTGTGAGAGAAGATGTGCATTTCCACATTCTTGACATTAAAGTCAAGAATCACAAACAAACCCATGACTCTGCAGAAGTTACAAAAGTGCAGGTCAACTATCCTGAACTGCAAAGGCTGAGACAACTGCTGCACCATCTCTCAGCAAATCCCCTTTCCTCTTTTCAGTTAGTTCTATTTGAAGACTACCATACATGATTCCTTTAGACTTCTGATACATATGTCATTCTGTATATTACAGAAGGACGGTCATGGAAGACTAAAAGTCCTCAATTGTGACCCTGATTAATGGTGGAGATTTAGATCATACTACAAAAAGCACCTGAAATACCACATGGAAAAAAGCAAAATATGCCACAACAAAGCACAAGAAACAGGAAGCAATAAAACAGTACGGGGACTTTTCTCTGACCTTTTAAGAGGAATCTGAAGGGGATAAAAGTGTTTTATTACTCCAATTTTCATTCTTCCTGACAGAGCTCTCCTATGCACCAGTCACCAAGTCTGTGATCCATATAAATCAGTTTTGAAAGAAAAGCCACAGATAGGGAATTGGGAGCCACAGCAGCTGCCATTTATCATATCCTCCCTTCAGTATATACGCCCCAGCAACAGAGCAAGAGAGCAATAGTGAAAGCTGACATCAGCACCTAAAGCCAAAAATCACCTCTTTCTACATTAATTCCATGACGTAAGATCTGCTCTCACCTGAATGCTATCTTTTATTATATTAATGCAACATCACACTTACTGGAAAGCTGTTCTGGTGCAGGAGAGACTGGGACAGGCACTGCGCTTGTGACCTGCCTTGCCACACACAAAACAGCCAGAATCAGTCTTCTCACAGCTGTGGTTTGGAAGAGCACAGCAGTTGCAATTGTTACAGTGAAACCAAGCTGCAAAATTAGTGACATGATTTATTATCTTGAAAATGTTTATATTGATAATTCTGAAAATAAGCTTTAAATATAGGCCACAATACCCCATTTTTAATTCTGGATTAGTTGTACAGAGATGGATGTGGTCAGTTTCTAGTCCCTTATCCCATTTCATAAGGCAGCCAAATACCTCACTAGACATATTGTGCAATCATATGTGAATTATTTTGCCAGGAGAGCTATTATCATGTATGTGATCTTCATAGGGAAAAAAGTCCAGATGTTACAAAGTATTTACAGATTGTGATTTCTGTAACAGTAACAAAAGTTATTGCTTCAGCTATTTGAACAGAGCCTTAAATACAACTAAATTTGTATGTGAAACATAATTTTACCACACCCTCTCAAACATTTTAGTAATTCCCTATTTGTTTATGAAATTCTAATGAAAAAGTTTACAGAATCAGGAAACACTTATATGACATATGAAGATATTCCAATTTTCCCATAATAAATGTAAGTGGTATTTAGTGTGCCTTGGCAACAATTTATCACATTTTCACACAGAGCAAATACACTTAAATTAATAAATAGCAGCTTGTGTGAAATGGAGATTTTTCCTTTACTGTGTGTCTTCCACTATATTTTACTTCTACGTTTTTTCTCCTGGTTTGTAATCTGTTTCTTTGGACTAAGTGCACTTTTATTTAGAAAAGTATTTTTGTGTACTTACAGGGTTTTACACATTTTTTGCAAAGAACACAATGTTTCCATTGTCTGCCATCCTACAAAAGAAAAATAATTATTTCTTTTATTAGTCCCACACGCACCAATTCTAGCTTAAAACTAAACTACTGATGTATGGACCCCACTGTGTACAGACACAAGTCCTCTGTAGGAAGGACTGTAACTCAGAAACAACAAACCTGATAATCTGTGACAACCTCAACAAAAGGGCTGCATTTTAAAATTAGCAAGTTCTAAAACTTCAAAAGGTAAGAAAATATGTATGTGCCAACAGACCACTGGTGAATAAGTCATGGTGTGAATGGCAAGTAGCAAACTTTTCTTGTCTTCTTTACAACACGAAGGAATCAGGGAAACAGAAATTAATTTCCAGTGGGTTATGAAAGATGTCCTGTGAAGGTAATAATAAGTCTACAAAGTTGGAACTGTTGGGGGTTTCCCAAGGAACTTGGTATCAGAATAGGCTTTTACCAGAGCAAATATTACAGAGGTTGCTATCTGACTACTGCTAAAACTGCCATTCAGAAAGAAGGGAAAATACTTACTTTTGATGTACATGAGTTGCATATCTCACAGTGCTGGTTACCAGAACTAACATACCGCTGACATAAAGTGCAGAACCTGGGAAAAAAATGTACTGGTCCACATTTGCTCACAAAACAATTAATTTTAAACAAGCTTAACAACAAATATAATACTGTAAAATCATTTTGTTGAATTAAAGATTACATCTTTAATGCATAAATGATACTTATGCCATTTAGACACATTCACATATTAAAATCCAGGTGCTTGAATTTGAATTATCAACACTACCAATAGAAAATCAAACTAAATCCATTCCTCTCTCCTTGATGCTTCTGTTAGGGTTCATTTTTTTAACTACTGTCTCAACAAAGCTGATTATCAGACATAGCTGTAAATTTCTCTTGCAGGTATATATAACATTTCCCATGGAGAAGCTGTGAAAATATAAACTTCTTTTTAGGCGCTCAGCTCTCCTACACATTGTCTGTATAACATGCAACTTTGGAAGGAGACAGAAAAATGTGCTCTTGAGCCTGGCATCCAAGTTAGGCAAGGCAATACTGAACAGCACCATCCCAAACCCCTTTAGAGACTTTATGCCCTAATTAAGAGCAAAGACACTCTTTCAGTTACTTGAGATTAACACATCTTACCTATAACCCTCTTCTACAGGAAGTACAATCATACTTGGGGTAAGGTTTGTGAAGATACGGACAGGAGATTGTCTGCGACCTGTCTTGCCATGTTTATACAGTGCATGATTATCAGAGTCTACCTAGAAAAATAAAAACATAAAAAAGAGTCCTAAACTGAATGCTAGGCACAGGCAGACCTATTTACATGTTTATTATCTTTATATGTGCCTTATAAAATGTTCACATTTATATAAAGATATGTAATAAACTGCAGGAACATGATAAAGTTATCAAAGGTATGACTAATAAAAGTACAGAATTCAGGCTTCATGTGAGCACCACGGGCTCTGCAGTGTCTCCAACACAGTCAAAGTTCAAGGACACAGCCAATCTACAGACAAGTGTATCTGCTTCATTCATATTCCTGTTCACATTGCACACAACTGATATTTAGCAGATTCACTGGGTTCAGCCATACCTGGTAATCCATCATACTGAAGCTTGGGAAAAAGTCAAGAATACGAGACTCAAAGAAGTAAGGAAATATCCAGAACATGGGCATCTCTTTATTGCCTTGACCTAGTAACAAAAAGGCTTTGATGTACATAAAAGAAAAACAAGGTACGAGAAGCATGAGAAATTACAGTAAACATTCTGTATACAGAAACGTGGATATGTATGTCATGTTGGGCATAAGAACTAGTTCCTGTAGGAAACAAAGTTTAGGCATATTTTATATATGTGCAGCTGTAAGTGCTACGTAATGAACAACCCTTGTTACCCAGCCAGGTTGGTAAGAAACGGTACTGGCTTGATGGCTTATTTTTCTCTACCTTTTAAGTCCATTTTAACGGAAAAGTAGATTTGGAAAAGAATGGTAAAGGGGTCTAAGAGAGATTTAGAAATTGGGAATTACTAAACTAAAAATATCAGGAGAGTAAATAGGATATATGGTAGCTCATCTTCAGAAATTGTAACGTGAGTGTGCTCACATTCAACTGAGCAGCAAGAGTCACAGACTTATTTTAAATAGGTACTTTTCTTATAGTGATGTTACTGCTTAACCCACCTATCTGGCTGGAATACATACCTTCTTCTCCTGTCTCCTTCCACATTTCCATCAGTTTTTTAAAACTAGAAGCCAGTGCTTCCACTAAACCTCCAAATGGGGGATCAGTTACCATAATGACTCTTTCACCGTTATCTTCATATAAAAATTTCCTACAAGTTTCACGTGCAGCCTGTAAGAAAGGGAGGTTAATTTCCAGAATTACAGAATAAGGAAATGTAAAAATATTGTCTTGAGCAATAAAACAATCACTGCAGAAGTTTCAGGTTTTATTCTTGTAGAGGTGAATTTCCTCTAGTGTAGCATTTAAAAAACAAAACAAAAAAACCCAAATAAATAAAAGAAATCCCAAACAACAAAACATTGGATTTAAGGCATTGAAAACAAGTGCCCTTTTCAGTTAATGTATCAAGGGCAGATGCAGCTCAAGCTTCCTAAGACAGTCTTCTTCCTAAGGAGACTAAATTTTACCTCAGAAAAAATGATGTTATTCATAGTGAGAAAACAAAGTTCAGGCTCAGAATACATTTTATTCATGCCCTTTAACTTATAGTTCTATTCTGCAAAGCATTACCAAAGCATTAGGAAAAAAAACAAGGCCACTGAAAACCAATTCAATCCATACTGATTATAAAATTACATAGTGTTCAAATTGTAGCAGTCCAAGCTGGATTCTATTATTAAAGGAAATGTAAAAATCTATGTGTTCACTGCCATCTTGCAGTGTTCTACCATCTGTTACTTAGATTCTATTGCATACCAAAAGCAGATTTTTAATACTAATATGCAATTGAAAGCTCTGTAATTCAGTCCTTGAATACACTGCAGAACAGCGTCATTACAGGTGTCACCTTTGCACACTTAGAAAAGAACACTGCAATATTTATAATGTAGATGACCAGAGTCTTTAGTTTTAATTGAAAAATACAAAACTTGAATACAGTGATGGATTACAAATATTTAAAGTTAAGGCTTTCAGACCAGCTTCCCATTTCATTCTAAATGATGCTTTTTATTTTCAAGATCTCAATCAAATGTAGCCTTTAAAATGGAAAAATCTGAAAATTACCTACATGCTGTGAACAGTATTGCAAGAAACATGTTTATACAAATAACCAGAGGCTTACTAATGGCAGAGGAAAAGCAAAGAGTGAGTATATTATTGGGGTAAGTGTTTCAAATTAATGTTTGGTCTTGAATTAGACTGTGATTCTCTTACAAAGCTGTAACAGACATCCTATTACAGCTGCAGGTTTCCTAGAAAACTCGAAATTAAGCACTTCATGCGACATTTGAAAAGAAACAAGAAATTTGGCGGTTTTTTTAACCATTACACCAATTCAATCTCATTTTACGATACAAGGTTAACCCTTTGACCTTGCTTTTCTGCAATAAAGCACAAAAATCTCCTTTTCCCTCCCACCTCAAGCACCCATGATCAAGTCTCGTACCATTCACTGGGCTGGTAAAGGCTGGGAAAAAAATAATGAATTGTATTGTAGCAACACAAGAAAAGGGGTAATGAATATTTATGTGAGGCAACAGCTCACACCACACTGTCATTTTAATAAAAGCAGCAGTTAAAGTGTGTAAGCATCATTAGTTAACATAAATGTAATAAGTTTGAATCAAGTAGGAGGGAATTACTGAAGAGGCATATTCATTGATTTGCAGTACTACTGACCATTTTTGCTCATGATATTTTCTACTAGACTAACTTCTTACAAAATTTTGCATCAACACCACATACTTCTTTACAAAGGCACTCAATAAACACTTGGCCTTACCTCTCCACCAAAAAAATAATGATTGAACATGTTGTAGTGGCAGAATTCATCCTCTGTGTAAAATTGTGAATACCTGGAAAATAAGTTTGAATAGACGTAGAAAAATATAAACAACTTCTTGTGTGTCCTAAAGGGCATTTAGAATGAAAACAGGCCTTAAGAAAAATAACATCTTTGGGTTCTGATTACTGACAACACATACTTATACTGAGAAATTATTAAGCATAATTTCTTTTCTCATAAACTGGATATAATTTCTTTTCTCATAAACTGTTCAACATTTGTGTACGTGTGCATGAACTAAGATGCAGAGACAAGAAAAGGAAAACAACCACCAATTTATCTTTTAAAGTCGTAAGAACACAAATCTTTATACTTATTCTTCAGACAGATAAACATTAAAACCTACCTGAAATCAATATCCAGTAGAAGGCTTCTAACCCTGAAATCTTCTTCTTGTGATGCTTTTGACTGGATCATTTCATGAAGCCTAAAGTATAATTGGAGCAAAAAAATTTAACACATAATCACTGGCGTCAGAAATGATCTTGCAAGACAAGAATGACCGGTACTTTGCTAAACCTAAAACCAAACAGATAGAGAAAATGGGTTGTTCCCGTTGGCCGATACTCAGTTAGAAAAATAGGTTAGTCTTGAAAGATGAAAAGTCAGTGAAACCTACTGGATCACCTTGCATAAAACAGCCCCAAAACAAAGGCAAAGAAATGTCACTGCAGTAAGAAACAAAGCAGGAGATCTGAAGTGTGTATGTGTGTTTGTTTTATTTGCAGTGCTGCTACAGTCTTCTGCTGTACCTTACTAGCTCAAAGCAAGACCCCACTAGATGCTTGGATAATGCCAACCAATTAAAGAATAGTGAACCTCTTATTATGGGAGAATCATTGAATATGTAATCATTAGTAAGCTGCACAGTTTTGAGAAAGAAATATTATTTGAAAGTGCAATAATTCTCACTGACGTACCTGGGTGTTCCAACAGAGAGCACTCGTCTGAACCCTAAATCAATAAGGAGATTAAGTAGAAACTGGCAACTTCTGTCTGCAAACAAATACTGTGCATTTGTTTTTTTGTTCTCCAGTGGATAGAGAAATTGACTGGGACTTTTCAACTGGGCAGTGGAGATATCACAGAGGAACTGGTGATTTGAGTGTTTTTCCCATTCTGCTGGCAGTAGCAATTGCTGGCATTCCTGGCAAAACCTCCTCTTTGATAATGGCAGCAGAACAAATTTCTTGTACCTTTAAATAGAAAAGACAATAGGGAACAAACTTTGCAAAAAACCTCTATAAAAGACATGTAGCGGAGCTATAGAGGGAGTTTCACATTTTTTAAGTATTCAGACATTTAAACAGACAACGCAGTTTACACTGCCCTTGCAAACTACTCATGTGAATTAAGAATGATTTACGAAAAAATATTCAAAGGACACTTTGAAATACACATAATATATGGTAGCCAAGTACATTAGGAGTCCCCACAAAATAACTGAATTACAGAGTGAAGATTTCATAGTCTACCAGCAAAGTCCTGTATGTTTATACACAAAATTCACACATTATTTGTTACTGTATTACCTTTGCTTCTTTTTACAATGTTAAGCCTGTTACTTTTGCAAACTAAAGTCAGACATAAATTAACTGAAACTACACTGATCTGTTGTTAGCACATTATGAGCACTAACATAAGAAGAACTATACATACATTAAAAAACCCGAAAACAACCCAGTTCCTGGGTTGAAAATACTGTGCTCTAATTAGTTGTTTCATCTTATTTTCCCATTGCAGTCAACCAGTTCTTGTTTGTCCAAATCCCTCTGCAACATCTTCATATTTTAAAGAATCTTGAAATGTCTTCTCTACATTTGGAGTACCTAAACTTGTATAACTTCATTTCTACTAAAGAAAATATGCATAACAATACCTTTCCACATTCTGTCTGTGTGTGAAAGTAGGCTGATGATTTCTGTTATATTCTTCACGTGCTGCAAGCCTTGTTTCTGACACCTGTAAAATTTGTGTACATAAAAAGTTACAAAACAAACAGCTATTGCTCTGTGTTGTACATCAAATCTCAACATTAAACAAAAGGGGTGCATTAAAGGTCTCATGCTTTAGTTACTCTGCAAGGAAAAACCATCACATTCCTTGGTTTCTTGTTTCAGAAGAACAAGCATGACTGCAATACAGAGGGGCATGCTGCAAAACATCAGTCTCTCACTGTGAAGTTAAACTGTGCAAAAAAATAAATAGGATTTCATTCTTCTACCACAGGTAATACTCAGGGGAAAACTCAAAATGTGATTGTGATAAAGACAGAAAAAGCTATCCTTTCCATTAATGCATGCCAGCAGTTGCATTCCCTCTGAAGGGCTATGATCTGATTCTGAAAAACTGATGACAGCAGAAATGTTGCCCAAGTCTTTTGTGTGTGATCATCTTAAAAGGACGACAGCTCTTTGTTATGACCTGCCCCTGAGTTTGATCATTAACCTTTAATGTTTCAGGCTTTCTCTCTTCTCTGAGTCTTCTACAAAGAGAGTATGTTCCCACAAAACATACTCAAGGTTTCATGTGCAAGAGTTTCAAGACATTCGCACAAAACTTATGGAACTGTTTTGTTTAAAGGAGGAGACAGTAAAATTCAACAGAACAAAAGACACCATGATACAAGAGATATTTAAAATGACATTTCACTACAAACCCCATTTAAATTGACACAACCCATTGACCAACCATCTTGTTTTCTCTTTCTACAACTTTTCAGTAGTAACCAGCAGAGCAAAAAAAAAATTATGAACCCAATTAAATTGCAGCCTGACCATCTGCTGAAGACAATGACTACAAGATACTCATTCAGGAAACAGAAAAAGTAACACAAAACGTACTGGACAAAAATGTGGCAAGCTCTCTGTGAACACATATCAATCCCAATTTCACTACCCTGCAAAATTATGTGACCAAAGGTCTTTAGACGATGAGAAATTGCTGAGCATCATGTTGAAACCCATCATCTCAGCATTTTGTATATCCCACTGTTTGTTTAGATCCAACAGATTTTCTCTGTCTTAATCAGGGAGATGAGAGCATCTTGGGATCAGAAGTATCCTATTCTGTTTAACATTGCATAGCATTAGCAAACTTCTTACCTTAAATATCTATGTGTTTTGGTAATACAGTAACAAATTCCAGTTTTGCTCAAAATGTACACAGCCTTCCTTGAAAGTTATACTTGGAACATGTTCTCCTGACAGAAATAAGTGCTCTGCTAAGTATAAACTATTAGATAAAGTTTAGAAAGCGATCATCGCCACAGATTTCCAGAACAAATTATACTTTTTAACTGTTACATAGATAAAAAAATCCCTAGTATTTCATAGAATCATCGAATGGTTTGGGTTGAAAGGGACCTTAAAGATCATCCAGCTCCAATCCCCCTGCCATGGGCAGGGGCACTTTCCACTAGAGCATGTTGTTCAAAGCCCCATCCAATCTGGCCTTGAACATTTCCAGGGATGGGACATCCACAATTCTCCAGGCAATCTGTTCCAGTGCCTCACTACCGTCACAGTAAAGAATTTCTTCCTAGCAGCTAATCCAAACCTACCTTCATGTTTAAAGTCATCATCCCTTGTCCTATCACTACATGCCGTTATAAAAAGTCCCTCTCCAGATTTCTTGTAGCCCCTTTAGGTACTGGAAGGTGCTTTAAAAGGTCTCCGTGGAGCCTTCTCTTCTCCAGGCTGAACAGCCCCAACTCTCTGTCTTTCCCCATAGGAGAGGTGCTGCAGCCTTAAGGAACGTTCTCTTACCTTCTCATCTTCCCACTGAAAAAAGTTACAGTCCTTTCTATCCCTACAGGCTGAACAAGCATAAAATCTTCTCCCTTCCTCTTGTCCTCGGCTGGTCTTCACGAACAGCAGCGCGGGACCTGGGGACAAACGCGACGATACGGTGACGCGGGGGACACCGGCAGGTCTGTCCCACCTCTGCGCTGCAAGAGCCGCGCTCCCTGCACACGGCATTCCCAACGGCTGCTGCAAGGCGAGTCCCGCCGGGAGCCCAGGAACGCCGGGGCCGTGCCCCCCGCCCCGCCGGGCTCACCGTGCGGGCAGCTGGGCGCGCCGGCCGCCGGCCCGACCAGGGCGATGCCGCCGGGGCTGCGCGGCCCCGCCGCCATCACCGCCTGCTCCCGGCCGGCACCGCGAGCGCCGCGGCGTGCAGCGGGCGGCGCCCCCCAGCGGCGCGGAGGCCCCGGCGGGACACCCCCACCACCCCCGGGGACAGGGGACGCGGCGGAGCCCCGACCCCACCCGGCATTCACTGTCCTCGGCAGGCGGACATCAGCACCGCCTTGAGTTTTGTAAGTAACCGTTTGGATAAAAACTACCAGGGCAAGTTTTATAAAGGTGGGCGTTCCAAGGTGGGCGTTTCCGTCTCCTTTCGAGCTCCACCGTGAGGTGGGATTTACATTTAAGGCTTAAACATCTCGGTTGTGACTTGGCTGATGTGCTACATTAACATCCACTCAAAATTACATAAAATACAAGCATTTTATTATTTCTGAGTTCCAACAGTATTGCTTAGAATTACAAAATACAGCAATGTCTGAAATACTTAAGGTTTCATAAAAGCAGCAATCTTTCTCCCATTCCCCAGTCATAAGTGTCCAGAAAATTACTAAAATAAAAATATTTATCACATTACAGAAGCCGCAGACCTAGAAACATGACCATCAAGTTTTAAACCAGGTAATTTAAGCATAAATACAAATGGCAATTAGCAGGTGAGCATGACATTGCTAAGAGCACAATAATAATTCTCTGCTGTATGTATTACAGTCTTTTCCAGTCAAAAAAAAGTGTTCTCTTTTTTTCCAGTCAAAAAACCAAAAACTGTGTTTAGCTAGAATTTTAGAAGGCAAACTGGCTTCCTGATGGACACATTAGTGATTCTGTCACTAACAGTGCAGCACCACTTCGGTGACAACTGATGAACACATTTATAGTGTATGGCAAAAGAAACCTAACAACATGGTGCAATTCCTTCATTGTGATGCATCTATAAAGAAATATCACAAATTTCCATATATGTGCTTAAATACACAAGTTTTCTAAACACTACAATGAAATTTCAACCTCTGAAATGTACACTCAGTTTCTTTTGTCACAGTAGAAACTGTGTATTCATTCAGGTTGAATTTTGCTGTAATTCACCTACTTAACTACTTTTGGTCCCTGCGTGCAAAAAAAAAAAAAAAGAAAAAAAAGAAAAGTAGTTGGAGCATTTTTTCCCCTTCCCCTACTTGTTTGTCAAGGACAGATTATTTCTTGTAAGTGCATGACTTTTCAAGTAACTAGCTTACAAAAAATCCATAACCAGTTTAAAATATCAGGAAGAAATTCCAAGGAAAAGCATTTTTCACAATCAAAGATAACTGAACTTTTTTTTCCAAAGGCCATATAAAAAGAATTGATAGTGTATAGATTCTCACATGTATATTAAACAAAAAAAATCCTATTGTATTCAAAATTAGTTTCTCAGCATATGCAAACTATCTTCCCTTATTGAGAATACATTAATTTAGCCTATAAAAATACAGTATGGACAAATTCTTCTCATTCCCTGACGTAAGAATTCACAATTTTGACACGAAAATTGTAAACTTTTATTACATTCAAAATACATTTCTTAAGTCTTTAGAATTTAAGTTCTGAGGTGTTGGCAGTCAGAGCTCTTGGTATACAGCAGAAGTACGTTATTGCAGAGCCTTTACACAAAAGTAGCTTTCTAAAGTTAAGAGAACTTACTCTTCCCACGTATTTTTGTTGCTACCAGGAGGAAAAGAAAGGCTTCCTGCTATGAAAGGTCTGTGTGAATGCATTACTCAGATGAACAATTCGGCCCTGACTTCCAGTGCTACTTCGCTCTACAATCACACGTGGCATCTGAACAAGCTGAATGGGACTTTTTTCATCCTTTAATGCCTGAGTAAGGTTTAGTATCTAAAAAGAGTAAAAGCAGGTAAGGTTAGAGTACACAAATAAAACTGTGGCTAACAGGCTTATAAATTTAGATGCCACTCTTAAGTCAATTCTGGAGAGGACTGTGCTGATGAATAAATTAATTTTGAAAGATACTCTATTTCAAGTAGAAATACTTTATTTATTTGGTAACATGAAGACATCCTGCCACTGACTACCCTTCCATTCTTTTCTTGAATATTTCATGCAATCCTCTCCAAATTTTCAGAAAATGTTATGAGACAAAAATCAAAGAACATTTTAAATTTAGCACATCCCTTGAAGGCACTGCACCTTTAATGGAAAAAAGACCTACAAGAAAGCCATCAACACAATTTAACATAGGATCTATCAGCAGTTTAGCCACAAATTGTTTTCATATCAGAAGATATGAAGCCATATTATTAACGCATACCAAACCCAGTGCTAAGATCGACATTCAGCCCTCAACTCACAGGAGTCTGTTATCTTCCTTCCAAAACGTCAGTGCTCATGGACTGCCCTGATAACTTACTCCATATTCACTGTTATCCTGCTGGAAACTGAGGCAAGTATTCATTTTAGCTCTGGTGACACACTTGCATTATCCTTAATATCAAGCCTTTTTTCCCCCTGCACAGTGACCCTTTCTTCCTTGTCAGACTTACAGATCCTCTGCTCATTCTGCACTTTTCAAAGTTCTGAGGCAATCCTTTGTAGATATGTTACCTGTTGCTTAGACTATACATTCTTGAGACTTGTTTATGTTGGGTTTGAAACCCTTTCAAATTTTTTTTACCTGCACTTCACAAAAATAGGCTTCTAACTATGTTTGGTACCTTAAAGACCTCACCCTTATATGCAAGATATGCTTATCTACAGTCTCCTTATCTTTATCAACTAAATTCTTAATTTTCTAATTCTTGAATTCCCATTTTTAAGGATGTATTTAATGTTTCTAGCTATCCTGCAAATTTATCCCAACTGAATGCATCCATTATCATGTGATCTAGGTAGCCAGCTCTTCTATAATGCTCTTGTAACATACTTTGGTTTTACACCAAAAACAAGTCTAAAATCAGTGCTAAAAGACACTGTTTGCTGATGTGTTTCCAATCACATCCAAGAATTAATCATTATCTGCACTTCTTCCATGCCTAAAAACCTGACATTTCCCACAGTGAAACACACTCTTATATAGCCAGAGAGAGATTAAAAAAACCCTAAACACAACAAATCTCTGCTGAAGTCCACCTCAGGGACAGGGAACAAAGAAAGGGACCAGATGTGGCTTTTATAGTGAAAAACTAATTTAGACAACCAAGCAGAACCGCAGTTTTGTGCAAGGTACTTCTTGATATAGGAAATTGTACAGACTAAAGGGTGAATTAAGCCACTCTAGGAATTGTGCATGTCTGGGTTAAAGCTATCCATGTTGAATTTATGAACACAGAGAAGTCAGTTTCAATATATTTAGAGCAAATGGGACTATTAATTTATCTAGTCCAATTGCCTTACACTTGCAGAAATTACATTTTATGCCTACAATGAACTAAAGAACTTGTTCTTAGCTAAGCTTTTTCTCTAGTATTTCACACCAGTCTTAAATTGTAAAATAGCAGGAAGATGGAGAAACCCTCTTCTCCCTTTTTTTGGTGTTCTAAAAACAATCAAACAAAAACCAAACCAAAACAAACAAAAGCCCCACAAACAAACAACCCCCCAAACAAACAAACAGAACCCCACAAAACAAAAAAGCCCAACACTTAACGATCATCAAATTTCTAATCCGGACTGTTTTGAAGTATGGTTTTAACATTGTATAGGATGAAGAAATTTTATTACCTAATACTGCTTTCTTGTGAGAGGTATTCAAATAATCAAGTCAACCCTCCAAAATAAAGTCATATTTATTTTAATAGCATAATGAAATTACACATCAAGTTTTCCATCCAGATTTATGACTCTTCTCCAATATTTCAATTTTAAAATGCCTTCTAAGAATATATAGTTCATTTCTCCTCTATCCCCCACTAAAACAATAAAATTCAATTATTTAAGAAAATCTTCTATAAAAATAAAAAAAATCAGCATACGCTTTTTGCTGTCTCATCTATATGCAAATGGGAACAAACTCTAGGAAAAAACTGAGTCTTCTCAGATGAAAATACCTTCAAGTGTCTTTCCATTCAATAGGAGTCAGTTCTTGTTCCTCTAAAAAAAGCAGCTGAGAAATGATGACAAATTACATACATAAATAAAAATCTAAGAAAAGCAGACTTACCTGCCCCCTCATAACAGACATCTGGTTTTCAAAGGTAGCCTTGTCAAATCCTTTGTCAGTCTTTATTAAAAAAACAAACGGTTATTATAGGAAACGACCCACTTATTTTCAGCTATATATTTAGTACGTACAATCATCCGTATCATAATAAGCATAGTCTCTTTTACCAACACTATAATAATTTTTGAAAGCTTCAAATAGAATCCTAGTATGACTCACAAAAAGGCCTATTTATTGCAGCAAGTTTATGTATGTGAAAATGAAAAGTATTCCACATCACAGAAGTAAAATACATCAGTGGATACCAGTGGATATCAGTGGGAACTGGTAAATACCAATACCTGGTAGATACCAGGCTTAATACCATTACATAATGCTATACTGCTCTTTCTCTCATATGTAGTCTGGCAGAAGAATACTTCCTCCCTCAGATTTATTAAATACTTCAACTAACAAACCCAGAGTCAAAGACATAGATATTTGTATTTCAGGATCCAGTTTTGATATTACAGTTGCATTTTCATTAAAAATTTAAAATTTCAAATTTTTTCAATGCTTATTTGGATTATTTGAATTTAACATCTGACAGAATTGTTTACAGAATATTTCAGATAGGGACACTTCTTTACATGTCAATATTGTAGCACAGTTTCAGTGCCTTTAAAATGAATTCAATGGTCAAGATTTCAGCATTAATTTACCACAATATATGTATGTAAAATTAAGTGTGTGTGTATATATATATATATGTATATATATATACACACACACAAAAGGCATGCACGTATTCGAAGTTATGTTAAATACATGATTTCCTCAGGCTGCTACAGCTTAAGTGCATACACACTACATAGGTATGTTAAATGGAGTTTTTACACAAATTTGTGCTATAAGAATTAACTGGCTTTAATTGATTATGTGAAGCTTAGATATATAATAGGTAATTATGTATTCAGATGAGCTGATTACTATGAATTAACCACATCAGTGACACAGGTCCTCATAATTACACATACCCTTTCTACCATGCCAATGTTAAAGCTAAAATAGCACAGTATCATGACACACAAAAGTTAGATTTTTTTCTTTTTATGACTAATTGTTCCATTACAGGTATCAGCTATTTCAGTAATGCTCAATTCAAAGAAGCAGTTGATTCACCTTAAAGAGTTCATAAAGATCTTCGCAAAGGTCCTGTACGAAGTTCATATCAGAAATGCGGGGAAGAATAAGATCTCTGGTCTCCTGAGAGAAAGGAACTTTTGCTTGAGGAAGCCAAGCCCAGTGAAAGGGATCTAATGGAGAAAACAGTACACTCAATGGTTAACAGGCAAAAATTAAATTCTCTAGCTGCCTGCTGCATGTTCTCAGTAATGCACCACTTTTTCCCAACACTCTTTCCCCATAAACTCCTTTTGGCTACAGTTACAACAGAAGCTTTACAGCTGTTAAGCCCTTTTTCCAAACAGTGAAAATGTAATAAGCAGTAAGTAAAAGAAGTATACAAATGAAACACGGTAAGCATGAGAAGAGGACTTCTCTTAGTTTAGTAACACAGTTTCCTCTGGAGTAAAAAAATAGCTGTAATAAAATAGAAATCTCTCACATGTTTGACTCATTGATGAATTAACAAAGAAGCAGCTACTATTTTTAATATAATTTTTAGGGTTTTAAAATGCTTTCTAAGCATGCTGAGAGAAGGCTCTTAATTTTTCATTTAATTGCTATTAGATTTTTTTTCAAAATATATTGTAAGAGTAATGAACTTCTGTATGACCATTTTCCTTAAGTGTTCCCTTTCTTCTGCTTTGGGTAATGATTCATTCCCCAAGGCTCTGCTTATGGATTTTGAGACACAACAGCCTGAAAGCAAATCTTACAAGTGAAAACTGAGGCAAAGTCAGCACTGAGTAGCTTGTTCTTTCTTCACCTTTTGCCTTTAGGTCTCTGCTGCACTTTTCTTCAGTCCCACCCTCACTCTAATTTACTTAATCCTTTCTTGTTGCTCTTTATATCTTCTTCTAGTTTTACTGAGCTTTGACATTCAAACCTTATTCTTGCACTTTGGGGCCAAGTCTCTATTTTTTCAGAGGAGTGTCTACATCTTTTTTTTTTTTTTTTAATAACGTATTTAATATTTGCATCCCCAGTTCAGTCAAGAGTTTCCTGTTCATCCATGCTGGACCAACTTCCTGCCTTTTGCATAGGTGGCTCTCCAGCTTTGATAAGGTTATCCTCAATGACCAACCAGCACTTGTCAAGAAAACTTGCTCTGTGTATCAAGAGGCTGCAATTTGTAAACACTATGCTACAAGTTTCCTTTACAAAATTATCACATGCCTGTCCAACTGCACAACAATACAAAAGGATCGTGCAAATTTATTACTTTTGATGCTGAAGTAATAGATGGTATAAAATAAGCCATAGTTGCTGTGTCTCTAGAACAGCTACAGAAGTGACTATAGCCAAGAGATATGTAGGACAGTAACTATTTATTATCAAGATATAGAGAGACTATACATAGTCCTGGCTGGTGTAATAAACTAGCCTTTTGATGGTCTAACTAGCCCACACTTAACTGCCATAATTACCTGCTTGGCTAATAGCCCTCAGAAATAATTGGAAACCCTGTTGGGCACCTCCCTCTAAACTATAAGTAATCACAGATGTAGTCAAAAGCAATCTCACTTAAACAGTGTTTTCAAGCAGAGTAAAAATCAATAACTAAATATTAACATCTAGAAAGTAAGCTAAAGATGGGAACAAGAAAAAAATAAGCTGTCTCCTTGTCCACATACAACAGTAGCCTTCATTTTGAAACAGAAATTTGACCATTAGAGAGACAACTTGCATATCCTTTCGCCCAAGTAATTTTCCACCATATTTTTCAAGAAAACACACGTGAGAAACACATTGCCTAATTGTTCCAATTCCACCATCAGTCAGTTTACATACAGTACTACACTTATGACTGTCCATGTATTAACATTTTTTAAAAGTAAAAAATATGAAAATGGACCAAATCACATATGCCATTGCAAAAATGGCACTTGTTGCTAACTTTCTGAAGGAGAGTATGTTATTTAAAAATTCAATATATAACTACAGTGATGATTTCTTAGTTTCTTACTAAAACAACCCAAATAAAAAATACGTCTTTGGAAGTTACTCTCCTGAAAGGAAGATGATAGAAGAATGCAATACTTACATGCCCTCCACTCATCAGGATGCTTAAAAGGAAATGCTAAACCATTGTCAATTGCAGCAATTTTAATAGATTCTTTAGTTATCGTCCATTGGCTATCCTGTTGAAGGAATATTTAAAAAAATAAGTGATATTTATGTGCTTACAAAAACAGTGAAACATATTAAAAATATTAAATAATATACTTTTCAGCTTCACTGGTTAAAATCAACTTAAACAGCATAAAGCAGTATCCAAATAAACTCAGGCACATATAACTCTTACTCTACCCCCATTAAAGAGGAGCCCTTCCCCAAATACAAGATAAGCTGAGCACATGAGGAGCTGAAAAATGTGCCTGAGTAACAGTGAGGACTTTTATTATAACGCAAGCTAGTAAAGCCAAAATACAGAACAATATAAATAACTTCTAGCACTGTTCTCTATAGACTGGTCTAAAGAAAATAATTTTTCCCCTCGTTTTGCCTGGAATAATTTGAGGTTATCATATTTCTTGAGACCATGCACCAGGATTAATGGCATGCCCTTAATCCCTAGCAAAACCAAGCTACAAAACTAAAAAATTTGAAGAATATAAATTTCAAGAGTACAATTTTCTTACCTTATCTGAAAGATCAAGTCCATCATCTTCTTTTTCGTACCTGACTAACCAGTTATCGTTACCTCTGTCTTTAAACAGGAAAATACATGTCACAACACAACACATATAAAGAAAGCATCATCTAAAGTGATACACAATGACTCATATTGTACACTGACACTTCACCCATGTAAGTCAGGCAAAACTGTTCAAAAAATTTCTTTCCATCACAATACATGTGTTTTAGCTTTACTGAAATGTATAGACAACTGATTCAGTGTAAGACCACAAATGTACCAAATGTTCTTAGGTATGTATTATTTCTTCAGTTTTCCTACACACATAATTAAATCATAGTGAAAGTATTTTTTCTTGAATTCTTACACTGCTTAAAAATATCAAGTAACACTTAAAAAAGGGTTGTTTGGATTTTTTCATATTGCAATCCAAAGTAAATTATTTTAAATTTAAAATGCAACTTTCTGGCCTTCAATTTTGAGAAAAGCATCTGAAATGCATTAAAAGTCTTAAGCACCAGCTTAACGCTTACCATTTCTGCCTCACAAAAGTAGATAGATATCAAGAGACACTAAAAAAATACCTGTGTTTCTGATGACATAATCCAAGATAACCAATCTTTCAAACTGTGACTGAAATTCTTTCCTTGTGTTCTCAGGTAAAGGATCAGTTTCAAACTTCCTGAGCCAATAGTCAGCTTCCTTATATCCTTCAACAAACAACTGGAAGGAGCCAACCTGAAACATTAAGAAACTGCATTTGGAAAATACACTTGGGTAGGTCACATAAGTAATCTCAACTTTCAAAGTACACAATGAGTTTTTCTGTTAAAGTCCAGAACACAGCAAGTATGACCTTAAAAAAAAAAAGATTACTAAGTGGTTTCTCTTTCATTCCTAAACTCAAAGGAAAGGTAAGACTCAAATCATAAGAGTGTTTTCTAGGGTTTTCGGTGTGTGGGAGGGTTTATTAATATTTGTTTAAACACTCACTGAGTTCCCCAGGAATAAAATGTAGCCAGACAGCTCAACACAAATGAACAGTCAGTATTCCAAGAAATATCTATTCTCTTTTTCACTAGAAACACTTGGTTCAATAGTTGAGCGAAAACTCAGTAAAAACAACTGGAGAAAAATCTTCCTCTCTGATCAGCTTTTAACCTTCACTGATGAGAACAGCAGCATTAACCACTTTTTTCAAGACAGATCCTTTTTGCCTGAAAATGACTGAAATGCATTTCCCAAAAGAGACCAAGGAATAAAACTAGTGACGGCATAGGCTCCATATATATGTGAAACAGGAGAGGTGCTCAAGACTAAAATTCAAAAAAGAACTTATATCTGGGAAGTAAAATGCAAATAGATAACACATGCAGACACATGGATAAACACAGAGCACGTGGAATAACCATGCTGATGCAAAGCTTGCACAACATGTGTCACATGGATCTAAATTGCTGGGAATCGACACAAGTGGATTACACAAGCTGTACGTAACCTGTGCTTTAAAAGCTTAGGATTAAAATAGTGTAGTGATATTTTGGGGATACAGTAAAGGCTCATTAGACAAGAAAGATGTCAGGCTTTTAGTCAGCATAGTCTGCACATAAGACAAAAGGAAGATAGGAAGAACACAACAACAAGATTCCCAAAAGAATAAAACAAATAATAGAATGCAAAAAAAAAAAAATTAGGAAAAATTAAAGAACTAAATAAATTTCAGGGAAAAAAAGATTGACACCATAAAAACATTATACTAAAAGGAAATGTACTAAACAATCAACAAATACAAAAAAAAGAAGTGAAATGTACAACATTTTAATAAGTTCGAGCAGCAAGCTGGATTGTAAATTGAAAAAAAAAACTGCCAAGATTATTAAAGTAGTTCAAGTGAAGGAATGATGTAAAAGTGAATAGATTTTGCACAGAACAATCATATTTATCAAGATTTAAGACAGAGGTAGTTTTCAATAAGCAACAAATTGTTTCTTCAACTGTTCAAGTTACTTTAAGATCTTATTTTTAATTTTTTAACTCAAAGTTTTGTGTAAGAATCAGGAAGTGCACAAGTGTCCTATTTTTCATCTTACCTTAGGAGGTAGTCCAATTCGATTAAATTTTTTAGCAACTTTTGGCACTTTCTCTAAAGCATACTTTTTTCCTCTTGACTTTGCACGATCTATTGCACTGTAATTAAAGGTCTCACTGACAAGCCAGACGACCTTAAAACATGAAAGTTAAACACAGCTCAGAATTCCTTATTAATTAAATTATAAATTTACAGTAAACTTTAGGCTCAGTTGCCAAAAAAAAAAAAAAAAATCAAAAGGAAAGAATCAGACATTTCCAACAGAAATTTTATAGAGATAAATATTTTCTATTTTACATGCCTCAAACAAAAATGGGAATTTTATATCCTGATTTTTGCAAATTTGCATCTCACCAAAACATGAGGCACAAAAGGTATCAGAAAACACTGGAAACTGAAATGGTTCCAAAGAAAAGATTCAATTTGGATTCAATTAAACCTATCCTTTAAAACGGAAGTCACAGTCACTATTTCTACACCAAACCACCGTGCCTTTGGATTTGTAATAGTTTATAAATGACTTTGGGATAACACGATACACAAGGATATCTACACAGCTGCGGTCCAGAGACTGCTGGGGTCTTTTATTCAGTAATTTATGTGTTTTAACTTTTACCTTAGTTTTAGGTACAACTCCCAGCCCCAACTTCTCATCCACAAGATAGGCACCAGCTTCAGAGAGGTATCCCTGATTTGGAACGAGGCAGCCTCTGCCAAAGCAGCAAGGACAACAAATTTTGTGAAAATATTTGGTCCATTTTGGATTTAGATGTCCATAAGGCTCTTCAGATTTTGGTTTGAACACTCCAATAATTTTCTAAGATAAATAATACAACATTAAAATATGAGCACTTTGGGTTGCAAAATTAGCTTAAAAATTAGTTATTTGAAAATACTGGTTAGATCCTATACACTGCATTTTACCGTTGCTCTTTTTAGATGATGAGATAATAAAACAAACAAAACGAAATTCTAAATATATTTATCATTAAATGCCTGTCTAGGATTAGTACAAATACAAAATAAGCTCTTCACAAGAGAAAATCCAAACCAACTAATATTTTCTTTTTTCAAAACATATTTTTCAAAATTTAAGAGGACTGCATTTTCAAATTTTTTTTTTTTTGTATTCTAAATCTTTAAAAAGGAGGTTATAAAAGTAGCTTTAAAGTAATTTTCAGCCCACCAATTAACTCACTGACAGGCTATATCAGATGGAAACATAGTGGCTCCAGGAGAGTGAAAAACATAAAGAACATTATTAGTTGACTGTTACTTTTCTAAATCTATTTTCCTATTGCTCTAAGTTTGAATGGATCAATAGGTTCTGCACTTTGCAATTCCCAAGAGTGGTGCCATTTACCACTTCTGTACATTGCTCAACTCAAAGCTGACAATGGTTCACACCATCAGCCTCCTGGAGACATATTGTAAATCTTAAAATTAGTCAGAGCACTGTGTCCAATTTTGGACACTATGCCTCAAGAAATCTGTTAACACATTGGAGAAAGTGGAAAAATATCATGAGAATAAGCACAAAATATGTGAATAATGAAATGTGGTATGAATACAGTTTTTTTGGGCTAAGAGAAAATGAGGCCTGATGAATCACTTGATAGGTTGCTATAGGGAAAAAACCACATTTACTGTTGATGAGCCAAAAAATGATAGGTTTAAATCCCAGCAGATAAGTTGCAAAGAAGAAATCCTTTTGAACCTTAAGGACAGCTCAAGACTAGAACAGATTGCCAGGTTCTGGAGTCTCCAAAACAGGATGCAACTGACAGCAGGTTAGTTAGACATTTATCAGGACTCATGTTAAAACAATCCTGCTCCACAGCCCAGGCATTAAATAGATGATTTCTCAAGGTGCCTTCTACATGTGATCCTATATTTGTTGACCTCAAACCACAAGATTATTACCAGACTAAAATATATAACCGCTCAATTGCCTGTGATGAACTCTGGCCTACTGCATAAAGCCCATATAATGACTTTTCCATAGCTCACGTGGAATGCTGTAGAAATGCTTATTTTCATCCCTTCTCACTGGACAATGGCAAATCAAATTCTTTCTAATAAATATTTAAGAAGTGTTTAAGAAGCATTTTCATATATCAGCACTTTACTAAAGCCCTATCAAAAGAGTGGATCTCTCAGTAAGCTAAACACTGCCTGTTGTTGCACCACTTCTCAGAGCTGATTGACACTCAGGTCAGGAACAAGTTTGCTGGCAGTCAGAAAACTGTTTCAGTAACTGCTGATTTGGCTGGATTAGGGAGGGGATCTGTGACCAGTAAGCTTAGCTTCTAGAGAATTTTCACCTACTTTGTCCTAGACCAAGTATAAATCTTGCTTTGTCCAAGATTGTCCAGCACAAAGTAACTACAGAGGACTTAATTCATTCAGTTTGGAAACAGGTACACAAGATGCCAGGCATTAGCAGCAGCATCTGTCTCATCCATCTATTTTGATTCATTCCCATTAACTTCCAGGAGAACTAAGTTGCAAAATACCATTATTTGCATTCATACTATAAAATCAGTTTCCTATCAACAGAGGTAAAAAACAAATTGACAAGAATTCTCTTTGTTTTGGTATGCTGTTATTTATGATTGTAGATAAAACCATTCAAAACCAAGAACAAGTTCTATGCAATGGCAGACACAACTCAATTTAGACCTACAAAAATGGTTACAATTACTATAAATATTCTATGCATTGTAAAAGGACATGATTTTTTTTAGTATGTTACTATTTATTATTATTTTTTAAATCACAACACTTGGTATACTAGTTTTAATCAAAATTACAATGTGAAGTTTAGAATTGTTAAAAAGTTACTTAATTTTTTCCTATTGATTCACATGTATCTACCTGCTTAAAATAAAGCTATCAGCTTTGCATTTCCCAGAAATGTTGTGGTGTATTTAGTAATACATTCCAAACCCATAATTACCTCTTTTCTGAATCACTCTCTGGATAATACTTCCCACAAAGTTCCCATTTAAAAAAAAAGCTTAGCTCATTCCATCACTTGCCTGGACTGTATTGTGCTATACTGTCAAATCTAGATATGGTTTCAAGGTTTCACTGAAGTTACAAGCTTGCCAAATTTTGCAAATTTTGCACTGTTGAGGACCAGAGCAGAACCAGAAAGCTCAATAAGTTGGACGAGCTACCAAGGCTAGTCTTTATTGTGCCAGTCAAAACTAATTTATAGACTGACTCCATCAGCATTACCAATTACCCAGTAGTTAAACCACCAGAAACCTATTGCAGAACAATTTGTAACAGACACAATGTCTTTTATTTTTCAGTTACACAATGAACAACAAATGCAGAAATATTCAACACTTCAGCAATAGTGCTGCTTAAGTACAGAACTCCTTCATATTAGTATACAATTATATAATTTTTGTTAATAAATGCAAAAATCTAACTTCAAATAGGCAAATTGACTTTCATCTTTTTGACAGACTCAAATCAGCAAATAAGATGACCTAATGGAAACATCTTATTTTACCTTTAACTTGGCATTAGTGTGGGTAAACACTTCAGAAGCTGACCAGTAAGAAGGCTTAGCACTTCTTTAATGAGCTCCTTCCCAGCCTAAGGAAGAGATTACTCAAGAATAGGAGAAAGCAACTCACATAACTGGTCAAAGTAGAATGATGCAATACTCAGTCCAACAGGATCTGAAATCCATTCTACAAATTAGAATAGCAGTACTGACAAAATTAATTTTACCAGACCTTTAATATGCATAACAAACGTAGATAAGCTCTTAATTTATTGAAAAGAATAAAAGTAAAATTGAAAGTCTGCTAAAAATTCAGTATTGTTATTCTCACAGTCCCATGTTGTCCAATACTTCCATATTTTGTGATTAATCCTTCCTGACTCATAAAATAAGTAGTCTCTTTCTTTAAGTCATTTCTCCTAAATACTAACATTAAAATCAATGACTTGCATAAAGGAGGACGGCAAGTCACTCCTAGGAACAAAGGAGTGCAAAAGAAAAGTGCAAAAGAAAAGTAAAATCAACAAAAAAATCACCACATAAGTAGGAATAATATGCCCCATCCAAAATACTATGGTTATCTTTACACAGAAATGCTGGATAAGTAGACTCTCACTAGCCCCAGGCCACAGTGAGTGTCTCAGGCATTTGTTAATCACCAAAATCCAGCAAAATCAAGTCTGGAGAAGCTTCAGAGAAAACACATTTGCAGATATGGAAATACAGGACAAGTATGATTTTTTTTCTCCCCTAGAAATTTCTCTACTAACTCTCTAAGAATAAAAAAACTCAACTGCACAGCATTAAGAAAAACTCCAAAAAAAGCCCACTTAATCATTCATAAAGCATTTTAGCATGACCCCGTAGAATACTCTTTAGACACATCATATATTGAATTTTTGAAAAAGCATTGATTTAAACCAGTATTTGGTTATTACTCGATTTTTTTTCCTATTGCATTTTAAATAAGATATAAACCTAACTTAAAATACCTCTTTACAAACAGAATAAAGTTTGAATATGTGTATATAAGTACACAACCTGGAAATCTACAAAGATCTAAGCTGTTAAAATCGGGAAGTAACGTGAAATCTAAAAAGTCAGATGAAAATTTGAAAAGGTTTTCATATTTACAGCATTGTATGTAATAGCAAGAATCCCACAATGCCATTAGAGAAAGAATTCTTTTGCCTTCCAGTTTCAAAAAGAGAGAGACAGTCCTTCCCAACCTACTTTGGCTCTTCTTCAGCAGAACAAAGGGGATCATTACTAATTAACAAATGTTCCTGCAACTCAGGTTGCAGTGGAATAATGGAGCTGATATGCGCAGTTTTCCAAAGATTTTGAAGGGGTAATCCTGCCACCTCTCATAACAATAAATTCATAAATAAAATCATAATTTTATATATTAACTTATATTAAGTCAGATAACTATTCTATAAAATCACTCATTCATAAAAGTGTAAAAACTATCACCAGGAAATTGGCATTAAAACAAACTAAACAACTGTGAAAATTAACTGACAAAACAGGAATATATTCTATAATGATCAATTATATGACTAAAAGCTAAACAAAACCCAAAATACTTCCTAAATGAAGGGGAAGTGACTGTTATGGGGATGCACAGAAAAACAACAATCTTGAATATATTCTGAAAACCTAGGCACTCAAAATGCTACAACTTCCATGTCCAGCACAACTGAGCAACTGGGATCTTCAGGATTAATGAACACCTACATCTCTCTAATACCAGAAAACTGCAGATTGATCTTAAAATAAAATCAGATATGACACATTAACAAAACTTGAGGGGTTGGAACTCTTATTTTATGAAACATGTGGATAGCAAGGTATTTCTAATTTAAAGAAAACAATGTGAAAGTATGTTTGAAACACCATTTTCTGTTACAAAATATTATTGACCAAATGTTACTTTTCAAGCAAGATATTCAAGGTAACTGTTACTTCTCTGTCTCAAAGTAACCTTAGGACACCCTTTGATGACCACCTGTCAAGGTAACGATCTACCACCAAGGAACAGGAAACCAAATTTTCCAGTTAAGACTCAGCAGAGATGTTCAAGCAAAAAGATAGATTTGATATCATTCTTCTTGCCCATCTACCAATCATAAAGGAGAAAGGAGACATGACCTAAATAAAAGATTTTCTAAAAAGAGCTAAAAATGTAGGAGGCCTAAACAGTACTGAAATCAGAAGCTCAGTTGTGTCAAAAATCAACTCAAACATACAGAGAACAAGATTCTGCACAAAGGAATTTCTGAATTGTTTTGAGATGTTACAGGCCCTTTTACTTTCTCCATATTTCTTTGGTGCAGATCATTCAAAACACGATAAAACTGAAGCAGAGAAATAATAGTTATTTTGCCTTACGTCATGCTGCGAGACACAGAAATCTAATTATTGCTTGCACTGGTTTTTCCAACATCAATTTTGGCATACAATAAATTATTAAGCAACTTATTTACATGAATTTCCATTTGAACAGAATTTTTAAAGGTCCATTTTCAACTCACTGCTGATAGTGTCCCTAACTCTGCAGTAACGTGCTCACCCCTTTTGGATCCTTGGCAAAGTAACTCCCACTGGATCCTTGAGAGATTCTTTCTGGAAAAACTCCACATTCTATAGCTTGCTCTGCTCTCAGAATAATCTCTGCAAATTCTGGATCATCTAAAAATATATTCATATCAGCAATATATCCTGTATGCCCTGAAAAATAAGAAAACAAGCAATTAAGTGCAATTTGTACTACTAATTAACAGCAACATAAGCAAACACGTTGAAAAGCCAACATCCTTCCCCTGCTGACACCCATTCAACAGCAGGCTGAAAAATCTGGTCCAATAAATCAGTGCAAGTTTTTCCACTGATTTATCCACGTGTAATCAACCTTTTGTTTAAAGTAAATCAGCAACAGCAAATTTGAGACTACCATTGCTAAGTGTTTATACCTTTCAAGGATTAAAAAAAGAAAAAAAAAATTTAAAGTCACAACTGTAAAAAGAGTGCTAAAGATTTTACATATTATTTGTGTGTCTTTTTGCAGAGAAAGCTACCTGAAAGCGAACTTCTCATTACCCACTTTTAGGATGGCATCACACCCTTGATTCAAGAGCTTAGCTAACATGTTCATTTTCTGCTGAGACACAATAAAGTTAACCCACTGAAGAATCTGTTACAAGTAGCACTCAAAAGTGGCAGCAACATCCCCGTGGAGTACCACATGCCATCACCATTCCAACATTAAAACATTATAAATGACTTGTAGCCGTTCTTTACACACCAACCAAAAGACCAGGTCTATGAAAACATTCATAGTGCAAACTTTACAACTCTTCACAAACATTTAGAAAGACGACTCGAAAGGAACTTGGCAGGATTCTATTGATCTTTCAATTTTTTCAAACTATTTCTTCACAAATTTTGAAACTGTAGATTATTGTGCCTTACTTTTAAGGCTGGGATTATTCCATATGTTCACTGAGTGAGCTGTAATGGGTCTGTTTATTAGGGATCATTTCTGCATTAAGAAACTGCTACATTATTCTAAATTAAACATTTACAGTTGCTTTTTCCCACTTCAGCAATTGGAAAAATGTAACATACATCCTTCTGGAATGCAACTGATACAGAATCCATTCAGAAAGATACTCCTAAACGGGTTGTGGAGAGTCAAATTAAAAAAACTAACCACCTTTTTGTGTTACCACAGGGCAGTCTTTGAAGCTTTCTAGAACACTAGCACTTGGTTGCAACATACCGCTCACAAATAATAATATGGTTTCCAAACAAAAGAACTATAGAACATTAAAAAAATAGGAAAACCTTAGGGTAAGTTGGCAACAGGAAGAGAAGCTTTAAAGCTAATAGCAGGTCATCCTTAAGGATCAACAGCTACAGCCCATTGGATCAGAATTTGTTATAACTACTTGGCAAATACTGCTGCAATAAACTACACCTTGAGACTTTAGAGTCAGACAACAAGAGACAGGGAAAGGGTTCAAAGATTTCCCTATCGCAAAGTATTTAAATGAGTTACAAAAATAAACCCAAAGACCCAAAATGCATTTATTTTTATGGAAAAAGTCACTTTGAATTAGTGGTTCTTATTACATACTCAAGCCTCAAATATCTCTACACATCTACATCATATCACACACCTGAGCTGCAACTACTACATATTTTTGTAAGTGAAAGCAAAATCAGGGTTGTGCATTGCACTGTTACCAACAAAATGCAACATCCATGCTAAGGCACCCTTCACATTGATCATCCAGGTGAAGAAGACCTACAAATGAACTTGTTCACATGGATTGCAGTTGTCTATGCAGAATACTCAGAAGGCAGTTTTTGATTTCTGTGCATTTATTCCACAATCTAATACTGTAGTCTCACTGCCTTGGGGAAATTCTTCAACCATGTCTTTTTTAACATAAAAGACAACTTCAGGAAAAAGTTGAAAAGCAAAGAAGCCGCATCATGCTGCACTGTCAAGGAAGAAGAGATGAATAATTTTTGAAACTCATTATTTGTTCAGTATTACTACTGTGCTGTGAGAAAGCCTGTTACAACAGTGACGTGACTGTACAAAAATATATAGGCTGACAAAAAGGAAACTGGTAGTTTAAAGTTTATCAACACTCTCCCTATGAAAATAAACCTTTTTATTTGAAGACAGTATTTGCTGAATGTGGTAGAGTTTGGGTTTTTTTGAGTTGGTTTCTTTTTCAAAAATTATTTTAATCACATTTTCCACTGAGAAAGTATGTTATGTCACAACTTATTCCCAGTTTTATAACTAATCAAGGTTTCTCATGCAATTACTCTAGAAAACCACTCTTCTCATTAAACTACCACTACGAAACCAGGGCTCACACATACACAGTCTAACTACCAAGCTCAAGAACTTTTCAAATTTTAATGTGGGCAAGCCCAAGACTGGAAAGCTGCTCTACGGAAATGATGAAGACTCACCAAAGAAGATACAAATATAATCACTCACATATGCACCTCAGCTTGTTTTTCCATCAGGTTAACATGACATAAGCTAAACTCATACACTTTACAAGAGTAACATATATGAACTCCTTCAGCACTAAGCTAGATTTATACTTTTTTAACATTAACATGACTAAAGGTAGTCCGTTCGACCAATTCCATCTTTTCCAATACAAAGTCTCATATTCTGATCATAATTCCATTATGAAAACACTCAGTGTTGCAACAACATTCATGAATAACATTTGCTGCATTTTGGTTCCATCTGACTCGTGAAACAATCCTGTACCTTCAAGTGTTATACATACAAAGAAGTTAAGGACAAGGAAGCAAAGGATGAGATGCTCCAATCAATCACAGTTCTGAGATTTTCTTACACACTCTTGAGGCAGATTCCAAGTAGCACCCTGCATTCACTGTCCTAACTGCCCCAGTGGTGCAAGAGCCACACCTCTGGTCTCCACTCTGAAGCATGAACTTTTTTGAAGTTTCTAGAAGTGTTTTGCTAGAAGCACTGTCTCCTTAACACATCTTTGTGGAAGCAAGACAGGAGAACTCTTAACATTTTAATGGCATGTTCACATTACAGGTGTGGACTACACTTGGGACCAGTGGTTAAGAGATTATTCTTTCCTTATACTTAAATTCTATACACTAGTAAAAGCTTTCTGTGGCTACTAAAATAAAGTTATTAGCTCAACTTATTTTGTTTAACTTGATGGGGGGTTTGTTTGCATTTTTTTTATTTATTCAATTGTTGCAAAAGGAACAGTCTTGCAAGCCTCTGGCAGGAAATCCCACGCTACGATTACAACAGCAAACACTATGAAATGACAGAATTCCACAGATTTCTCTCAGCAAGCCCATCCTAGATGTACACCTATTTAGAAACTTGAACAGAATCAGAAAGCTTGTAAGTCTAAAGAAAAAAAAGTAAATAATAAATACCATGTAATTTACGATTTGCCAGTATATTTAGAATTAGATAATGGCTACACGTATGCCTCTTTTCAAATTGATCATTAAGTTCTTGCATTTCTGAACTTTCACATCTTATTTCTTTCTTCAAGACCAGATTTCAAAACATGGAAAGAAGATAAATTTATATGAAAACCAAAGTTATGACAATAGAGTCCATATCTAAAACTCTTAAAGCATGTGATGGTACAAAGTGAACATATGATTTTGTGAGAGACTGAATGGTTAGTGCCTCAAAACAATTGCCCATTTGTGGAGGCGGCAGGGAGCTTTGCTGAGGCCAGGTTTGCAGGAGTTTTTGGGTGTGTGGTGGCAATTCACACAAGACAGTGGGGGTGAACACCCACCACCAGAGGCTACAAGCCAAGCTTTGAGACAGGTAAGCAGCAATTCCTGCGAGGTGGGATAGTGCTTTTTATCATGCCAATTGTCCTCCCTTACATACACACACACTCCCCTCTACCCAGGGAAGGTCACATTCACATAGAGGCCTGAGGGTATTCATCCCTCCTGGTAGGGCATAACTAGCTCAACTACACTGATGTGAGCTGTCATGTCTTAGAAGGCGTCATAAACCATCAAAGACCCCCAAAGCACCCCAGACTCATTTTTGCGGCCTTTCACCAGAGAACTGAAAGCTCCCCATCCCCAGGGGAAGTACCTGGGCATTCCCACTTGTCCTGAACATATGGGCTTCCCTAACAGTCCGCAGATCAAGACTGTGACCATCACTTCAACCAATGGACATTGACATTGCAACAATCAAATCCTGTCGTGAGATCTATGGGTGATGAAATGTTTCTACTCTTATTCTTTCTTTCTTTTTCTTTCTTTTCCCTTATACATTGTTTTAAGTGATATTTTTATTCTTTCATATTGCTATGTTAGTACAAGTAATAATAGCCAAACAGCTACATAGCTGTTTTCCATAGCAACCAAGCTGTTCTAAAATAAACTCTGTATGTATATATACAGTTACAACCAGTGATCATTCAGTGCTCTTTCATTCTAATCTGCCCCAAAGGATCTATTAACAGGAGCCTGGGTTACCCTCGCCTTCTGGGCTGAGTTGTATCAGATTGGAACAAAGAACAGACACAGATTGAGTTTTTTTTATCAAGATGAAACTATGGGGGTCACAAGAAAGTAATTAGTGGGATAGGCGAGACAAACAGAAAACTTGACAGTTTGACAAGTGTTCAGGAAGAAGCATCCAGTCCCACCACAGAACATGGGCTGTAAAAACATGCAACGCCACAAATTTAAAAAAAAATTAGAGAAACAAACAAAGTAAGGCCCAACAAAACAGCAGACAGACAGGGAGGAGAAATAACAGCGAAGACAGTTATCAAGAAGTAAGTAAGTTCGTGCAGCCCTGCACAGAGACACAAAGCACTTGGATTTCGATCCATTCGCGGCACCTTCCCTTCACTAAGTATTAGTCAGTGAGCCCACATGCCGAAGGATGGGCAACGCGTCTCTGCCCCTCGCCGACGCTGTGCCGGCGCACCGGGCACGGCACACCGAGCGCACTGCGATCCGGCAGGTATGTTTGTAGCTGGCAGGACAGAGCCAGGCAGGGGCTGCCTCCCCGCTTCCCCGGCACAGCCCCCCAGCCCGACCCGCGCCGTCCCCCCAGGCTGCTCCCGCGGTGCAGCCGAGCCCGGCGGGGGCGGTCGGGCCGTACCTGCGGCGGCGCGGGGCTCCCTGTCCCAGGAGGCGCCCGCTCGGCGCCCGCGGCCCGTACCCGACGCCCGCAGGAGGGGCTCGTCCTCTCCATCCCCCTCCGGTCCCGAGTCCGAGTCCTCCGAGTCCTCCTCCTCCTCGAGCCCCGGCTCCCCACACTGCCGCACAGCTCCGCCGGGGGCGGCTCTCGCTGTCTGCGGCCCCCGCCGGGGCGGCCCTGGCTGAGGCGGCGGGTCCGCGAGGAGCAGCAGCCGCTCGTCGGGCTCCTCGGCGCCCGGCTCCGCCATGGGCGGCGCGGCCGGGGCCGAGCGCGGCGGGCGGGGGCGGCGGCGCGGCCGGGCGGGCTCAGAGCGCTCCCGCCGCTCCGG
>JAWWES010000133.1:54684512-54744077 GCA_035583135.1 Lophotriccus pileatus
GCTGCGCGGCCCCGCGCCTGCGCGCGGCCCCGCGCCCGCCCCGCCACCTGCCTTAAAGGGGCCGCGCCCGCGGCTCCGTCAGCGCCCCGGCCCGGCCCGCCACGAGTGCAGCTGATAGTTCAACAAAAACAGCCCTGGAACTCGCCTTATTTCTACATCTGGAACAGGCTTATCTCCTGGCCACCACTTGCCACAGCCAGCCGCTCTCCCTCCCCGCACTTTACACGACACTGTTCTGTATCATCGCGGTGACTTCCAAAACAAAGCCTAAAAATAATGTATGTGAAAACAGTATGAATATATTGACTACATTGTCGTTATTTTCATGTTCCCACAACAACAATGCGATCTTGACTGGAAGAAACAGAATACAACTATAACCCCAACACACTGCATCAGATTTCAATCCAGATGCCTTGTGCCACACCTCTCTACAGAAGAGAGGGTTTTTCTCAGATTTCGATGAAATATGGGAGAAAGATGTACACCTGAAGTACTTGCATAGAACTGGGATTCTGGGTTATACCAGAAGCAAATCAGTGCTCAGCTAAAAATAGTAACTGTACATATTTATCATTCAGTATTCTCATAATTATACGTGGTGTAAGGACTCATTCTGTGCATAATCTGGATCACAGAAAGAAAATCACTTTGCTTGGTTACGACAAAATAAAGCCTTACTGAAATGCTGAACTTGTGTTTGTTTTGTCTCAGATTACCTGTCAACCAGCGGACTTTGGAACTAAGCTGTGTCATTTACTTATGTAACTACTAATATCTGTAACATTTGATAAAATCGGTTCACACTTGCATTTCTGTTTCCATTCCTTTCTATTAAAAGTGAACTTATCCAGTCACCCTTGACTCCAGATGAATAGCCATTTTGTGCCTAGTAAACACATTTATGAACATTACAGCAACTGGATGTAATTTTCTGTATAGAAAATTATATGAATGTTAATTTCTGTGTGAAGCAAACAAAAAGATCAGACTGAAATGGGAGAAATCTGAAATTTTTCTCAGCAGACTGCTAACTAATACTGCACCTCCCTTTAGCTACGAGAGAGTTGTGACTGTTTCAATAACTTTCCATTAAACAGTCCATTTAGGGGCTTCTAAACATTTTGAGAGTTCTTTCTTCTGATAAAACTAAACAAGAAATAACTCATTAGTTATTTTTCGTAGAATAATAGAATGGCCTGTGTTGGAAGGGACCTTCCAACCCTCCTGCTATGGACAGGGACACCTCCCACAAGACCAGGCTGCTCAAAACTCCATCCAACCTGGACTTCAACACTTCCAGGAATGGGGCATCCACAGCTTCTCTGGGCAACCTGTTCCAGTGCCTCACCAGCCTCACAGTAAAGAATAATAATAAAAAAATTCTCCTGATTTATGGGCTCATCTACACATTACTGTACTTCTAAAAGCAGTTAACTGGCAGTTTTCTTCTCCTGTTGCAATGAGAATTCTGCAACTTGCTCATAGGTCTTAATCTAACAAAGCCTTTACATTGCCTCACTCTTCATTAGTGCATAGTTCAAACACTGTGACAGCTCATAATTAAACAAAATACACATCACCATCATCGTTATTAACAAACCATTAATTTTAATTCCAAGTAGCTAATGCTCCTCAATTAGCCACCTGGATTAAAATTACTAACAATTACATCACTCAAATAAGTTGGATCATTTTCCTCATGCTAACACTTCTGTCTCTGTCCTTCTAACCCACAGAGCATATTCTGTCATCTGTTTATAATACGTATCTGAGCACTATGTCGAAAGACTGGAGTGGGAAAAACAGAAGGGAAAAAAGGGAATTCACGCACAATCGTGCGCTTTTCGCTTTAGGTGAGCGCCCTCTTGTGATACAGAGCAAGATGAGCAGCTGCTCCGCGTTCATAAAGCAGCAGCAACACGACATACCCAACAGCCCAGGCGCAGCTAGACTGCGAGGACTGAGAAGCGAGACAGTTTAACTCGCAAAGCTCTCTTCTGTTCCAAAGGACTAAGAAACTGTGTTAATTTTAGTCTGAGCCAACAATTAAAACAGATACGTAAGATTACTCCGTCAGAACGCCCAAAGGATCCTAATCACGCTAATTAAACTTACAGAAGCAGGACGGTCAATATGCACTCTTCACGTGCCAATTAGCCGTCTGATCTTAAAACTGAAAAACAGAAGAATCAAGTAAGATTTCATAAACAAATTCAGCTGACCAGGTACAGGCTGATTAAAACCAAACATTGGAACAAACACACCATATATCTAATGCGCCTCTTCTGGTTGTTTTAAAAAAGCAAATGGGAACCTGCCAGCCCCTGTGACCGCCTCGTGGTGCAGTGGACAGCTCCAGGGAAGCTTCCACCTGCTGAGGATTCACTGGCAGTTCCTAGTAAAGGTGCAAAGCTGTCTCAGATCTCCTGCTGGTGTGACTGTTCTCTCAATTAATGTACAAAAAAAAGAGGCAAATTAGGAAATTAGGTCTCTCCTGATAGTATGTCTTTGTTTCTGCGATGCAGTTTTGGGCTGCATCCCCCGGCCCCAGCAGACAGGTTGCTGTTATTCCCTGAGGACAATCCCGCAACTACCTGTGTTCACAAACACATCCCGAAGAGCACAGAACGCCCTCGCCCTGCGGGGACCTCGGGGAGGCACGCTATTATTAACAGCCTAATGCTAAACTTTGCGGGTCAGGGAAAAACAATCCCACGAAGAGGCCCTTCCCAGCCCAGCAGTCTGGGTTCCGGCGGGCTCGTCCCTCACGCCCCTCCCGGGAGGACGCCCCGAGCTCGGACCGCCGGGCCGCCCACCTGGGGCTCGGGGCCAGGGGCCGCCGCAGCCCCGCACCTGCACCAGGACACCGAGCTCGGCCCGGCGGTCAGGGCGCGTCAGGCACGGCACGGCAGGGCCGGGCCAAGCAGGGCAGGGCAGGGCGGGCTCTGCCCGCGGCGCGGAGCCGGCAGCGGGGCGGGGCCCCGGCGGTCCCTGCGCCTGCACCGCCCCGGCCCGCCCCTTCCCGGTGGGAAGTGCCTGGCTCCACGGGCCTGCTCGGCGCCGAGGGGGAGCGGCGGCGGCAGCGGCGGGAGCGCCGCGGCCATGAACGCGGAGAACCAGGGCTGCAGCGAGCGGCTGGTGACGGCGGCCTATGTGCGCCAGGGGGCGCAGGGCCGCCGCGCGCACGAGCTGCGCCTGCGGGCGCTGCTTGAGCAGGTAACGGGGCCGGGCCCGCACACCGCGCTCCGCGCACCGCCCTCCGCACCGCGGCAGAGCAGCCCGCCCGCCCTCCGCGCACCGGGCTCCGAGCGGACGGAGCGGCCCTGCGATTCCCGGGGTCAGGGTTCCGCGGCGGGGGCGCCGCGCAGCGCCGAGAGCGCGCAGCCGGCCCGGGCTCACGGGCCTCGCCGCCCCTGGCGCGGCGCCACCGCCCTGTCCGACCCGGGGCCCCACGGTCGGGAGAGCCGCGGCCGTGGTGGCAGAGACCTTACGGACACCCAGGGTGAAAGGCCGCGATTGAGAGGGGAAAAAAAAGCGCGACGGCCTTATGTTGTGTAAAAGGCTCCGCGAACAGTTAATGTTTAAGAGCAGTTGAGATATTAGCACATTACTACGTGAGGTAAAATGTGATACACTTGTAAGGTGCCATTTCTTTGTGTCCAAGGTACAACAATAATTATCAATGAATTAGCAAATGTTTCAGTTCTTGGCCATCCCTAGTCATGTCATCGACTGTTTCCAAATTAATTTTGATACCGCATTTGAGAAATGAATTAGAGTTCCTGAATTTGCTGTGTTCTTAGCGGGACATGTGAAAAAGCCTCTGAACCTGTAGCAGTGCTTCATGGGTTTATGTGCTCCTTTCCTCTGAGGTTCTTTTTTGCAGTTGGCGAAGATGAGGAGTAAAGACCACAAGAAAGCATTTTTCTGGTTGCAGGTTTTGACATATTCTGGAAGTGGTTTCCGTACCTATTAGATAATAACTAGAAAGAAAAACGCACAGATAGGAAGATGTGTTACGAGTGAAATTGTATTCTACTTCTTGTTTTTATGGTTCACTAATGTCCAAGTATTTTCCCTTTCATCGAGTTTTCTCTGTTGAGTTCCTGTAGTTGTAGGTCCTGTCTAGAGAATACATCAAATAATCTATAGTTTTTTAAGGAGTAATTGACATATATGCCCTGCGGTGGTTTTGTGTGTACCATAAAGAACACGTCAGGGTGAAAAATATCCTGATTATCTTAATGTCAGGATATGCTCATGTGATTGTTCTTAATACATGGAAAAATCATTTAACTTTTTTCTGAATACAGGTTCATAACATTAGATAACATAAAACAGCATAATGAAAATACAGACAGTGTGGGGAAAGAAGGGTAGCAGTCAAACAAGTTGCATAAAGTTTTGTTCATTTTTAATTTCTGAGTTTCATAGTTACCTTTATATTATTATTAAGGGAAAATGTCCTGAGGATGGATGGGACGAAAGCACCATTGAATTGTTTCTTCATGAACTTGCTATAATGGATAGCAATAACTTCCTGGGCAACTGTGGTGTGGGTGAGAGGGAAGGAAGAGTGGTGTCAGGACTCGTTGCCCGAAGGCATTACAGGTACTAATTACTGACAGTTTCAATTATTCAGATTTATTATCAATGCTTTCAAATGGCAAATTTTATTGTGTTTTGTTATCTAAGACCCTGATAGCATTTGAGAGAAATAATATAATGCAATAATTGAATTGATGTAACTTTCTATATTGGATTTGCATTAACAGCTCACTGGAAAGTCTTGAATTAAACAAAAATGTTTTGTCAGGGTTATGTGTTGTATGCTGAACTAGTGGAAGCTGAAGATACTGAGTTATCTTCTTCAAGGGAAGAACAGATCTTCCTGTTTTAAAATACGCTATGCATTACTTTTTTAGCGAGATGCAGCTTTTCACCTATATTTTGTTAGAAACTACTGCACACTGTAGTTGTGCGGTATTGAACGTTCCTAGTGAACAGCTATTTATATTTTATTATATATATTAATACCTTTATAGTGTTATCAGTTGATAGGCAGATGAAAGGACAGTCCATCTATGAAGTAAGGAGATCTATAAAGACAAGAAGAGCTTTTAAATAACTTTCAGCCCTTCTGACACTTGATGGGTGTGTTGGATGCTATAACTTTATATCTTCTGCTTTAATTGTCTTATGAATATATCTTTTTGTGTGGAGTTCTGTGCTTTACTCCATTTCCAAGATAAAAACAGAATTTAAGCCATAAATAGGTGTGTACTGTTACTAGCATACTTGAGCAGCTGCTGCATTTCAGCCATGGCCAAAGTAAGTTCTATAGGCTTGTATTTTATAAATTATTCCAGGATCCTCTGCTCCTGGAAGGTTCTAAATAATATTTGATATTTATAAATGCAGTTTATAAACATAATTTATAAACAGAATGCAGACAGACATGGTATTCCATTATAGAAAATATCAAATAGCACAGTGAGGTAGATGAAGATGTAGAAGATGGGCAAGGCCCTATATATATGTTTGTCACATCATTTACTTGGCTTAAGGAGATGAAGCATTTGTCAAGGGAGTATCTATATAATACCACTATGCCTTTGCTACTCTACACTATAGGCAAATCATTTTTGTTTTCCTTGGAGTTGTGTGTTTGAACGTGTCAGCATTTATAATGCTAATTCAACAAACATCAAGAAATGCTGAGGTGTGCTTAAAAGGAAACCTGCCAGATGCTAAAGGTGTTGCTACTATGGGTCTTCTCAAAGTTTTTACTTGCATGCTGGAAGATTTTTAATCTACTGTTAAAAAAAAAAAAAAAAAAAAAATTTCATACAAATATATGTAGTTTGTTACAATGGAATTCATTGTAATGAATTCCAGATGCAGATATTGATGCAGGTATTGATGTTGCATTGGATACAAAATTTTCCATAATTGTTTATCAAATTAAATTCTCTTTAGTCAGCAAGAATTATTGCTTTGCGATGTGGAAAAAACTTAATGTATGTTTTCAACTTCTTTCATTCAGATTGATCCATGGAATTGGAAGATCTGGTGATATTTCTGCAGTCCAGCCTAAAGCTGCAGGATCAAGCCTTTTGAACAAACTTACTAATTCAGTAGTTCTGGATATTATAAAGCTGGCTGGTAGGTGTAAATTTGAAAAATCTGTCTTGTTTGTGGGGGTGTGTCATGGGGTCTTCATGTTAATTTCTGACTTGCTTTTTGTGTGCAGGTGTCCGGACAGTGGCCAATTGCTTTGTGGTTCCCATGGCAACTGGCATGAGTTTAACTCTGTGTTTTTTAACATTGCGGCACAAGAGACCAAAGGCAAAATACATTATCTGGCCCCGTATAGACCAAAAGTCTTGCTTTAAATCAATGATAACTGCAGGTAAGAAGGAGCTGATTGATCACACAGTATGTGTTCTTCTACAACTGTCAGAGTTTTATATTCTTGCAGTAAGATCCCAAAAAGGCCTAATGCATGGTTAGTTTTACTTCATTTCTACACTCCTGATTTCTGACATGCAATCACACGTATGAATTGTCATCCCATGCCTTGTAAAATGCAGGCATATGCTGAGGCACAGAGGTATATAAATTAGTCAACAGAGAACACAGTACTAAGGAAGTTACAGTTCACCCTCGAAGTAAGATGCCTAATTTGCTCTCCTGAGAGTTATGTAAAACCAAAGCCCATGATTCAAATCTCTCTCTTTTAAATTTATGCTAAAAGCATAAGTGTCCTAGGAATTGTGATCAGAAGGTGACAATCTGTCCGATTTGGACAATCTTTTCTGTTAGAAAGAATCTGTTAAAACAACAGAAGCAAGAAGGTTTTTCAGATATATACTGAAACTCAAACCTCAAAATTAGTCAGAGATTTGTTGAGTTACATTCAGGTCTTGCTTTTTTTGGTCAGGTTTTGAGCCTGTGGTGATAGAAAATGCATTAGAAGGCGATGAGCTACGGACAGACCTTGAAGCTGTGGAGACCAAAATCAAGGCTCTTGGTGCTGAAAATATTCTTTGTGTGCATTCCACAACATCTTGCTTTGCTCCAAGGGTACCTGATAGGTAAGCAGGCTTTGTAAGAAGTATGTTATTTGTTACAGTAAAAGCAAACAAAACCCAACAAAACCTTCATGTTTTGAATGTCCATCTTCTTAAATTGCTTCTGCCAACAATTACTAAAGCTCCTTTAATCACCATGGTTGAACAGTGTTCCACTTTCAGAAAAGTATATTAAAAGGGTGAGAATAACACAGAAGTGTTTTCTTCTGCCATATAACTGAGGTTAATGATGATCTCTTATGGTGAAATTAATGCCAATTTGGTATTGGGTTTTTTTTATAATTTCATGGAAGTAGTAAAAGTAGACTTTTGTAGAGACATAGTCCAGTAAATATAGCTCCATAGCTAATGGCACATTTTAATGTTACTGTTGCCTTTTCTATTCTTCTCCTACAGCCAGTGATGAATTTTCCTAAGCTGTTAATACAAAAAAACCCAAAACAAAACAAAAAACCCCAAACAAACAAAAAAACCACCCAAACAACCAGCTACAGTTAAATTTAAATCATTGCTTGAGTTACTCTTTCCTGTATTGTACTGATGTGTATAGGGGTAATTAGGATATACAGATAAAGGGAAACTTGGATGCATCTGGGGTAGATGTGCTGTATAACACACATTTTGTTCTGTGACTTCACTTGGTTTGACCATTTGCTGACTGATTGCATGATGATGCTACCTGAATTTCCAGCTCTTAAATCACCATTAAAACAAACTTAAAATACATTGCATTCTTTCCTGTTATGATGTGTCCATATACATAACTTCTGTAGTTGCTACAAAGATGTCATTCAAGCTTTAGGTGAAGCTGAAATGAACATTGTGGTTATGAATGAGAAATAGAGTATCTGAGACATTATTTCAACCTGTGCGTTGGTTATAAAACTTCTCAGTCTGAAAGTGGCATGCTGGAGGAGAGGTGCCTGAAGTAGTTGGCATATTGAGTCACTTGCCAAAAATGAGCATTGTTGTTATTTGCAAAACCTGCTTTCTATGTTTGCTTCCAAAATAAGTATGAAGAAACAATTACCTTAGGTTTTGTGATTCAATGGCTATATTTTTATGAGCGTTTACGTAGTATGTTAAAGTAGGAGATATTAATGTCTTTTTTTACATGTAGTTTTTTAGATGTAGTTTCTTAGTGATTTAATTTCAGCTGGTTTTAATTTATCACAAAATTGAAAAGACTTACATTTAGAGTTCCTGTGGAGTGTGTGCTTCTTTGTTAATTACTTTGTTCTTTGGAAAATTTAGGTGACTATTTGCAGGTGTGTGAAAGAAACATTATTGGCTCTAAAATGTGGCAAGTAAAAATATGTTTCACTCTCTTTTCCTACCTTAAAAAAAAAACCCAGTATTTATCATATGTTAACCTAGTTGCTAGAGGGAAGTTAAAACCATATAATTCCATCAGAATACTATGAACATGGCTTGAAGTTGACTTGCAGATTTATTGGCTAACTTAAATCACAGCTATCAAAATTGAATGGTCTGTTTTATAGCTCAGGTAAATGAATCTTTTCCTTATCTGCTTCCTCTTTTTGACATGTGATTTTTTTGTCCTCTACAACTAAGAGATGAATTATTAGGTAGTGGCACTGTGTTATGATATACCAGAGATATAGGAGGACTTGAATGCACTTTCTATTTAAAGGATACTGTCAACTGTTGAAGGCCATAACATTCATCTTCCTACAGGAATGAAAACCCTGTACAGCATTTCTGGAGGATGCCATTTTAAATGTCTATTTTTAAATATCTTGCATTTGTAAGGCTTATTTAGTTGTGGTGGTGGTGGTTTAAAATTTTAAGTAGTTTCATGGCTGTGTGCGTATAGCTTTCCTTTGAGGTATTGTTTAACTCTGTGGGAATAATTCACTAGTGTATAAACACATTTCCTCAGAGAGACATGACTTCTCAGACAGTATTTTACCTGCTCTTGCTGTGAGGTGTTTCTAAAACTACTGATTTAAGACAACCAAAGGGAAAAAAGTGTTATTTTTCAGTTGGTTTATGTAGTTAGCAGAATTCTGTATCTTTTTACTTTTAGTAATAGAAAAAAAGAACAAAGCTTTTTTCACAAACAGGAGAGAAAGAGAGAATAAACTGTGAAATATTTCTGTATTTGTGCCTATTAAAAACTTGAGTAGTAGCCAGCTTACATTAATGCTTTATGATATGACTAACAGCACTTCTAATGGTTCATTTTAAGCCTTGGAAGCAGACAAGTGCTGTGCATCATTGTTTGCTTCTCTTGCATATTAACACACTCTCTTCAAACTGTAGCATTCTCATTCTGTATTGTAAGATGGATCTAATTGTTCAGTAGAATATTTTTAGGACAAAAAAGAAGAGACTTTTCTGTTTTCAGTACTTGTAGAAGCTAGCTTATTGCTCCTTTAAGTCTCAAGAGATGAGAGAGACAAACATGCATAGCTGTACACCCTCTGTGTTTCCAGTTTGATGAAATTCTCTGCCTGCACCTGAAAAAAAAGCTTGTAAGAGGGGAATTATGTGCCTTTTATTCTCTCTGGAAGGTGAGGAATGAGTCTGATTAAGATCAGCAGAAGGCAAAAACTTTGCCCTGCATATTGTTATGTTTCCTCAAGTATACTGTTACTGTTACAGAGTATGTTAATAAATGTTACAGAGGATGTTAATAAATATGAAAAATTATTGGACATGCACTCCTGACAAATGCCTTGACTGTAGAAGATCAACATGTACTTTACATTATTGGTGTTTCCTAATTGTAAAATACTTTTGATTTATTTAAGGATAATAGTGATGATTTCTTTAAGGTGATAGTGATGATTTCCTAAGGATTGAAGTTCAGAAAATTTACTATGACGTTTGCGGCTGAATTTTGCATTGCAGAACAACACTAGGCAATATAATAGAAATAGAGTGCAAAGGAATGTCACCTCTTGGAAAATGTTTTCATACTCTGTCACATTTTATATGAGTATCAGTAAATTACAGTGAGAGGCTGTACAGAAAGAGAGTAAAAATACATTGGAAGTAGTTTCCTGTGGGGTTTTTTTAGAGGTAATATTACCCTTATCATCAATTAAGTGGCTATATATTACTTTATTTTTTGTAAGACAGGTTCACAAATTTGGGGAGAATCATGAGTCTTTTTTAAAAAAAAAACAGAGCATAATTGAAGTACTTCAGAAAAGGGTACTACATTACATGTATGTTTAAAATGCTGAAGGCCCTTACCTAAAATGATCTGTGCACTCACATAAATCTTAATTTGACTGATTAATCAATCCAGGCTGAGCTCACTGTGATTTCAGGGGGTTCCAAATGCAAGTGAAGTTGTAAACAGTTGAACAAAGTTTCAATTTGTCAGTGTCCATATTCTGACATTTTAGGGCTGTCCCTTCCTTTAAAGAATTTTTCTTTTAATTAGTTTGTCTGAAACGTACAAGTGAGATTCCAGTCAAAGGGTTGAAATACTAGTTCTTTGAATTAAACAGAAGCATGTAAAAACTTTGTTATACGATGTTTTTTATTCCCGAGACACTCTTGGAACTTCCATAGACCAATTCCATGTTAAATACTACAGTAAAAGGAAAAAAAAAAGTGTGATTAGCTGAAGCTCTCTTAGCAGAAAACAAAAAAGCTTATACCTGAAACAGAATGGTTTGGGATGTATTTACTGGTGTCCAGACAAAAAGAGAAGCATGAAAAGTTTCAGACCAGATGAACAATTTGCAATATATGTAAAAGGCAGTACAATTTTTACCTTAACCTTTATGGCTTAAGGTGACAGGTGCTGCCTTGAGGTACTAATCAAAGCATTACCTTTCTTGTTCTGACCTCCTTGTAGATCCTCCAGTCTTTTAATGGTCTGATTTGTAAGATGAGTTACAGTTATCAATGCTTCTCTAAATTACAATTTTATGCTCATAGGCTGGAAGAGCTGGCAGTGATTTGTGCCAATTATGGCGTTCCCCATATTGTCAACAATGCATATGGAGTTCAGTCATCGAAATGTATGCATCTTATCCAGCAGGTAGGAGCTGTGTATTTCCAATAATATTTTTTAACAAGTATAAGTAAATCTCTGTAGACAACCTAGCAGATTTTATCAGATGCCTCGTGGTGTTGAGAGTAATCCCATGCATGTCAGATATTTTTAACAATTTTCTGAGGGGAAAAAAGCAGAGGGAAATAGAACTTTAAAATAATATTTATTTCTATTATGTGAGTTTTGTATAATAACACTACATTTAGTTAAGTTTTGTGTATGTTCATGTGTCTTTCATAATGGAAAAAATGTCCTTAATAAGCTTTCTTAAAATATTTCATAAGCTTGTTGACTAAAATGGATCATGCTTGAATAGGGATTAAGCCTTCAATAGAACGTGAGTTACAGATTTTCAATTGCAGGTACAGGATTCTACAGCAACACTTTATAGATGTTGTCACTGTTAAAATACTGTTGGCATGGAGAACGGCTGAGGAAACTGGGTTAAGTTCAATGTCATGTTCAAAAAGCTTTAGTATCTGATCCTCTTTAGTTTGAAGAGGATGTTGCTTGCTATCTTAGATCAGTCATGAAACAGAATTCTTGTATTTTTGCTAATTGTATTGTATGCACAGTGTTGTTCAATATTTCTCCTTTCTCTCTGCCTGTTCAAAAAAATAGGGGATTCTATTTTAACAGGATCCAGAGAGTCTTGAACTATTATTAATTTAAAATATGCTGGTCATCTTTTTTCTGATTGCTAAGATGTTATTAACAGGGCACAGGCATAATTGTAACAGGAAGATCATGTTGGTGTTTCTAAATCTTGAAAAACAGAGGGAATTTATCAAAACTTAAAGCCTTTTGTGAAATAGAAAAGGGTATGTGCTTTATTTGTAATGTACTGGGTACATGTTTATTTAATTTGCACAAGTTTAGTGAGAAACTGACATGAAGGGGGCTGTGGAAATGCTGAGGTTTGCTGCATGAAGTGTATCTAATGATAAACATTTCAGACTATAAAGCTACAAATAGAAGTTTTACTGCGTTGGTTTCTGCGTTTTTTTCTAGACTTGATAAGTTGTTTGTTTATTCCTTGCTTATGCAAATGTATACATTTGAGCTCTGATTTGTTTTACATTTATTTACAAAAATTTATTTAGTGTGCTAGAAAATGTGCTGTTTATGAGGAAGTAGTTACTAATGAATACTTAGGAATATGTACATGCTGAGCACAGTTGTGAATAGAACTTGCAGGAGCATCACAGGGGAAAAGCTTTTGAGACCATTTCATTTGCCATGCTTTTCCTGTGGTGGTCTCCTGTCAATTAAATCAAATGGTGGCTTCAGGCATTCATCTTCCCATCACAAAGCTGACAAACTCGGAGTGCTTCTTCCTATCTCACGTGCATTAAGCCATCAAAACATAGAAATGATAAATGTGGTTTAGTTGGTTCTGCTTTTTTCAGTCTGTTTGCCATAGGTATTAACTTTGCTCCTTCTTGCATTCAGTTATTAGCACTTAAAATTGTGTGTATTTGCATGTGCTTTAGTATTTATGGGGTTTAATATACTTTTGAAGTTCTCTTATGCTGCACAGTTTTTAATTGTACAGTTCCCAGTTGCATATTACTCAAATTGAAGGTGTACCACAGAACACAGACTTTTTCCTTTAAGAAAACCTTGAGTGGTTAGGTATAAGGGTGTTTGTTTTCTCTGAAGTGGGGGGATATCTGCTGTAAGAAGTTGTCTGGGTCTGGATTTTGCAAGCAGCCATAGAAGAAGTGCTGTAACAGCTCACTTGTTTTAATGCAAATTTATATGTATATAGAGAAATCTTTCCTAATGAAGCATTAACTTGTAGTCCTTTACTGTGAGAATCTGTGAAAAATTTGGGTTGAACAGTTTTAACTGTAAAATTCCCATTAAATTTCGAAGGGTTACTTTTTGGTTGTTGGAAATGAGCTCCACTTAGACTCGCGAGAACTAAAATCAGTATTTTAAATCACAGGAAAATGGGAATTTTTAAGGTACTGTGTTAAGCAGACAACAGTATTAATAGTGAGCAGTGCTAAGAAAAGGTAATGCTATGATTTTTATTTTTTATCATAAATGCAGGATCTGAGAAAGTTTCAGGAATTATGTGTGGTTTTGTTACATTGTTGTGTAATTATGATGCTGTCACGTTTCCTTTTTTTCTAATATATGCTGGGGATTTTTTTTTGTTTGTTTTTGACAAAGGGTGCTCGAGTGGGCAGAATAGATGCTTTTGTTCAGAGCTTGGACAAAAATTTTATGGTTCCAGTAGGTGGTGCTATCATTGCTGGCTTCAACGAGTCCTTCATTCAGGAGATCAGCAAAATGTATCCAGGTAACTAGTTCATGGTCTGATTTCAGCCATATGAAATAACTGTAGAAAACTTGATTATCAGCTTTCTTTCACGTAAAATTTATTTTTGCCACTTTAATCTGTATATTGGGGTTTTTGCAGGAAGAGCATCTGCGTCTCCTTCCTTAGATGTCCTCATTACGCTTCTGTCTCTGGGTACCAGTGGCTACAAAAAGTTACTGAAAGAGAGAAAGGTAAGCTTTTTGGCACGCAGCACTTTCTTGAAGTCAGCTCTTAACAAAGTCTTGTTGCAAAATTGCTTTGTGTAGTAAATCCAGTTTCTGTGTAGAAAGCCACTGAGCTTTCTCTGAGCTCACAGCTCAGAATCTGGAAAGGCAGTATGATATAATTACTTCTTGGCTAAAGGGTACTTATAAGTAAGCATGATTTCCATGTTGTTGTTTGTTCAAACCAGAAAGCTAGACTGAGGTCCTGTACTATCTTGTACAGTATTTGTATTTGTTGTTCCTATGTGTAACACAGTAGAACTTTGTCCACAAAAGCTTAATCTGAGAAGTACTGTACTGTGATACCATGGTCCCAGTGCTTCCAGGACATGAGATGGGACACTCCGAGTAACCCAGGGTCTGTGCTCTTCCTCTTTTGTCTCTACTGTGCCTCTTGTGCTATGATACTGTTTAATTAAATGCTTGTGTACCACGTTCTCTGGAGAATCACAACTTCTGGTTAGGTTATAAATACTGTGCATTGCCATAAAAAGAAAAGAATACTGTCATTTATCTAGATACAGAGCTAGGTTTCTTCTCTGCCTTTCACAGACTATGTGTTTTAAGTTGGATATAACTGCATTGCACAAAAATTCAATGAGTCTCGGGTTGGAATCTGTCCATCCTGAGTTATCCTTAATTCTGGAAATAATAGAGGCCTGATTTTGCTATCTAAATAGTAATACAGAGGATTCTTTTTGTAGAGGCTTTAGATAAGGAAATGCTGTGAATTAAATACTATTAAGTTAATAATTTTAAATAATGCGTTATCTGTTTCATTATTTTATTTAAAAACTACATTCCAGTTGTTTCTTGCTGACAGCTTGGTGCTGTCTCTGATTACATGGCAGAGCAATAGTGCTAGATGCTGTAACTTATTTCCATCTGCTTGTAGAGGTTTCTAGAAATTCTGTACTGGAATTGAGATCCCATAAGATCAGTTAGACTGTGGAAAACCAAACCAACTTAGTTGCCTTACAATGACTAAGAAGGATCTGTGCAGCTAAAGCAAAAATGTGGCTTGTGAAACACTGAAAGCAGTTGCCGCTTTTGCAATTATTGCAATACAGTTTCTAACATTTTATTCTGATTTGTTGCATGTATTGCCATGTATGGTTTGTGTCTTCATTAAAAGCAAATTGTACTTTTTCCCCTTTACTCTCATGTCCAAAAGAATCTCAAGTGAATTTATTGTGTGTTCCACAAAGCTGATTTTGATGTTAGATATACAACAGTAGCAGGTGTATAATGAGCAGTATAAATATTGTCCAAGTCATAAATAATAAGTCTTTCATAAATAACATGTCTTAATGAATAGCTGTATATTTTGAGTCATGTCACTTTCTTGGAAGTAGAATTCTAAAGTGAATGAAGTATTATATTTTTACAACTTCATGTCTTTCCATTTCAAATGTGAGTATACTCTATAAAGAGGGCCTTATATATGGCATAAATATGTTTCTTTTATTGGATTTGCTGTAGAAATAGAAACATTTTTGCTTAAATCTGTTTGTTCCTGAATTGTAAAAATGTAATAGTGATAGTTTATTGCCTGTGCTCTGAGGAAGCAAAGGCAGAGCTATTAGGCTTCCAGCAGGATCTATTTATAGCTTGACATTGAGTACTCCTTTTTATATTGGTGCAGCTGCACCTACTCACACAAAAAATCAGCTATAAAAAACTTCAGGTATTTTTTTTTGTTTCTCTTTTTACCTGATCCTTCTTTGCAAGGGTATTACTTCAGGTTATTTGAGCTTAGGCCAGAAAGACCAGATTATTACTGAAAAGAGAGAAATCTTGCACAGCCAAGGAAAGAAATAGTCTGCCCAGTTTTTCTTTTACACAGATAAACTGTTAAATAAAGGAAGGGAAGAGATTATAAGACGGAGAGGAGCAAGTATAGGGAGAGGAATTTTTCTGATAAGCTGGCAGTTGAGGACTGTGCAAGTGTCCAAGAGTATGGGATTATTATGATATGAAGGAATAAAATAGCACAATGGATCTGAGGACAGGAGAGAAAAGGGAGTAACATGCACACGCTGTCCAAGCAGATGAATGAAGGTGGCCATGTGTGAAAGTTTAATAAGGAATGTTTTCAACAGCTGTATCTATCTGATATTCCAGAGAAAGGATGGAAGACCACCAACAGTAATGTTTTCCCACTTGTTCTGAATTTTCACTATTCCTTTTTATGCGTTTGAGGTGTTTAGAAGAGTGGTTTTCTGATCTCAGTAGGCGATTCTAGGTCCTTTTTGCAATGCAGATGACAGTTGATCCATAGTCAAATTTGTTAATATCTTTGTTTTTAAATAACTCATAACATTATGTAAAGGTTATGTTTTTGTAGCCACTTCCTTGATGCCTCAGTACAGGTCCCATAAATATCCCATGTTTTGCGTTTCCAGGACATAAAAGTTGCTCTTTTCATGTATGTAACTGTGTCTAAACCAGACCACATTTAGTAAATATATTTGTTACACTCTCTAATGGCATAAACAGCAGAACTTAATTGTCACCTCGGATTTTATGGAGAGCAAGGACCCTACATTCAGCGTTTACGTTCAGGACCCTACAGACCAGGTTTAATACCTGGTCCTTTTAGTCCATTTAACTAATTATTATAGTGGTATTATCGGAGAGATGACGTCTTCATTTTGTTTCCAGCAGTTATGGATTTCATCATTAAACTTTCCTTAATCTAACAATGAAGAAAATTCTCATTTTCTTAAATGTATTTCTGCGTTAGATGGGATGTGATGGAGCTTTTTATATTGCTATCCATCTGTCTGTATACTTTCTGAGAGTGCAACTGGAGTTATATTTATGTTCTTATTGAGCATGGATCTAAAATATTTAAAATCACATGGAGTGGGAGGAAATTGTTTGGTTTTTACAATTCAGTAAAATACTGGGCTTATGTTTCATGAGTTGTCATTGATGTAATTGTTCTGGTTGAAATAAATTATTTGCACAGTTCAGTGTGAGTTTATATTGCTGTTCTACTTATGATGGAAGAAGAGGAAAGCCATTTAATGATGGATATTAAAAATTTAAAAAAAACAGATATTCTTAAAGCAAAATAGACATTTGTAACTCTTTTTTTTTTGTCTGGTTTGTTTGCTACACTACATTTTGTCAAACATGGGAATGTTGCAGGATTTTCCCCGTGTGAAATATTTGGAACCATATTCAAACTTTAGGGTGGCTGGAGGCAAAATAGTTTTAAGAGAATTGTGTTAAATGGTGTTTAGTAGTTACACAAGTGCCAAGCATGACTGGAAATTTCAAAGAGGCCTACATACTTAGAGCATGTACTGGAGAGGTATGGGTCACAAGGAGCCTGAACTCAAGGTCTCACAAGTGCTGAAAAGAAAATGTGTTGATTGATGTTGTTAAGAAACACCCTTAAAAAAATGTGAATGTCAGCATTAGTGTTACCATATCAGATTGACAAGATTTACTGGGTGCTTTCTGTTCAGTGACATATCTGTTAGATACAGATAATATAAGGGTTTGAAGGTTCTGTAATTAATTTCTTATTTTTTTAACTTTCTGGTATAAATTCAGAACACAATCATTGCAAGGCAGCAGGATCTGGAGGGCATATATACAGGTGTCACACATAGAGCTTCTATCATGTGTTTGGCTGCATTTCAAGAGAGCAGGCCTTCTTTGGGGGCTCTCATATACTAACAGGTCTCGATGCTCAGCACTGCAGCTTCTCTTTGGCTCCAGGAATGGTCTGATCAGATCAGACGTCAGATGCAGCCGGTCAGTCTGACACACCGAGCAGAAGAGAGGCTGTGATGGTTGCATGATAAACAGCAGGGGCTGCTGCAAAGTGAGATGGGACCAGATGGGTCTGAGGTACAGCATAGGAGAGTTGGCATCTGTGTCTGCTATGAAGAGGTTGTAAAATTTCTCTTGTGCAGTGTCATCTTTAGTGCCATAAGCAGCTATATGGCTGCTCTCTGAGGGTGGCTCATCTTTTCAGATGAGAGGGAGACAGGGAGGAAGGCAGAGGATTACAGCCTCCCTCTGTAAGCAAGCTGGGTGGTTAAAGCCAGCTGGGATAATTTCAGCCATGCTCAAAAACTTTTCTGGCTTTCATCAGTTGCCTCTTTGTCACCTGGTATGGGACTGACAGTATATTTAGTAGCCCCTTCTTCTTTTCCTCTGGAGTTACTGGCTTTTTCCTTACTTGTTTCCCTTCCGTTATTTTCATTTGGAAGAAGAATAGTGCCTATTACAATGGAGCAACAAATGAAGAATCACTCATACTAGTGTAGCTTTTTATAATGTAGTTTTATAATGTAAATATGGTATGATTCAAATGATCCTTGTAATGATTGTTACAACATGTCTCAGTTTAAATGAGACACAAGTGTTTTGCTGGGAATAAATTACGAGGAAGACGCAAAACTCCTCCCTCTAAGCAATTATAAATCCGAAATTAAGAGACTCTGATTGAGGAACAGTGTGGGAAATGGAAAATAAAATTATAGCAAGGTAGGAATAACAGGCCTTTGTTAAAAGGTCTATATGTATTGGCAGAAACAGCGAAAGAACACAAGTCAAACACACAAACAATAATTCTACTCCCAGAAACAATCCCCTTCAAGACAAACGAATAAACCCAGCAGTGAAAACAGTTCAATTTGCACCCTTTGGGGCAATCATAACCACAGTCAGCAGGAGGCGCTGTCGAACCACTGGAGATGTGGAGCCTGCAGTTGTTTGAGTCAGTCAGCAGGGGGCACTGTTGGATCACTGGCAGTCGCTGTGCAAAATCTCCCGAGTGTGCTGGAGACGAGCTGGACAATGGACATCTTCCCCCCCTCACCAGAGGGAGAGAGGAGGGGAGGGGAAAACATGGCTCCCATCCTTGGAGAACTCATTCTTTCCCCCTGGCTGAGGTGCACGGTGGTGTGGTTTTCATCCCTCTCTGATGGAAATCCAAGCAAAAAGCTCCAAACTAGCATGGCCACAAAAAAAGAGTCAGTCCTGACAGACAACTTGGGCAGCTCTGGCTGCTCCGACAGCTCCGGTTACCTTCAACCCCCCTCCCGGCTTCCAACTCAGCCCCCCGGACTCCTCCCCCATTTTCCGGGAGACGAGGTGAGGCAATTAACATGGGAATGCAGCCTTGCTAGCTCTTTTCTTCTGTGACACTTAGTTGCCTAGATACAATCACCTTGGCCAATTTCCCCTCCCCCCAACACAGTGGGCAGGGGAAAGGGGAGATTCCAGCATAGCTCCAAGAACAAACAAAATCATGACACAACATTTCTTGAAAATATGTTTGTAGATGTGTGTGGAATTAGACTGTTTTGTCCAAATAATTGAATTAATTGGCATATTTAGTGCATACAGCATTGCTGACTTATTATTTGTAATTTTTAAGGTATTTTGTTGGTTTGGGTCCTGGGGGGACCAGAAGTGCAAGACATTTCCACATCGTTTAGCATTCATTTCTCTAGCTGGATGAGGTTTTGTGATAAGCTTCTAAGGGGAAAGAGTGAATTAAATAATGAAACTTAACTGACATTTAGTGCCTGGCTTGTTTGGTGCAACTTTAGCATAATAGTTAGCTTCACTGGAAGAAACTTGAGTGCCTGCTACAGAAAATCTATTATGTAAGAGCTTATTTACACATAATTGCTTAGGTGCTTATAAATTTTCCATATAAGAGAAATATTTTATAATAGAGGTTGATTATAGATTTGACCTCACAAAAATATTGCTTTTATTTTTTTTTTCGGAAAGGCATTTAAGCTATTTTGTAACAAACTTTTGAAATTATAAAATACCTCAAGGACTTCCAGTGGAAAGATGCAAGAGAGTATTGTTCATGAAAATAAGAATTTATGAATTTGTGTTCATGTAGCTCAGTCCAACTGATGAAAATATACTTTCTTTTTTTTCCCCATCTTTCTATTTTGTCTTGTTTTAACAAATTCCTCTGTATGTAAAAGCTCATCTAGTAACCTAATTTCATTTAATAAATGTAATGTAATTTAATACATTTATACAGTGGCTAACTTGTTATACGAACTTGCAGTCTTTTCAGTAATATTGTGAGAGATTTATCAGAGAATTCCCTAGGTACAACACACAAAAATTAATTACTTAGGAATTGGTTCTTGTTCCAGTATATTTTTTCTCAGTACTAATTTCACCAATAATATCTCCATAGTAAACACAATTTATCTATTTCTGTAATAGTTTGCTTCAGTTGTAGAAGTAAATAGCCAGCAGAGGGAGCACAAAGTAATTTACTATTTGTATGGAAAAAAATACTGATAAAATGGCTAGCACTTACTGTGGAAAGCAAGTAACAAATAAGTAATGGCTTATATTCAGTGAGGGACCAGAACAAAGGCAAAACTGTCTGAACATTTGAAACGTAAATGTTTTTCAGCTTCTGTGGGTGAACTGTAAATTAGCTCTGATGAATTAAAACCATAAAATACCACTTGATTTACAAGAAATAAGAAATATTTTCACACGTTTCCGGCTCTGATAATTAACCATAGATACCTCACCAAAGTTTTGTTGTTCCAAGTATTACAGAAGCTTTATGTTCTTTTTGATAGTTGAATCAATAGCCTAATTCATTTAGACAGTAAGAGGGTACTTTTTCCTCTCCATCTGAATTCATTCTATGGTATCAGGAGGAACAGGTCAGGAGCTGTGTGCATCTGGTCACTTGGGAAGTGAGACTGGGCTTCTTGCAGTGGTTCAGGAAAAGTGGCTGTAACATTATTCCAGCTTGGGTACCACAAAGCTTGTTTGGTTTTATAAGACCTTGGGGAGGTTCTGTTCAAAAACATAATTTTGCTCATGAGCTATAATTTGTATCTGTCAGAGTCCACAGGTCAGAGCAGGATACTGGTCTATAAACAGAAGAGGCAACTCTATTTAAAGAATGAAAAATCACTTGTCAGGTCCAGAAATTGCTTAAACAGGCAGTCACACTGAAGCAGATCAGCAGCACAATTTTTATGGCCAGAAAGAGGAAAAAACTGGTGTTTAATGTCTTTTAAAAAGACTATCTAATATCTATACATTTTTGCAATTTTTTTATGAGAGACTGAGCATTAAAAAGGATGGAAAAAAAGCCGAAGCATACAATAAGAAGAATGGTGTTTATTTTCACTCTGTCAATAAATGTTTTGAGCTGATATCTGAAGAGGAAAATATTAGACTGAGAAAGAGCATGAGCAATTATCACAGTTTACAGCTGGGGAAAAGAGAGGAAATAAAATACAGATGAAGTAAGAGGAGCAGCCTTTCATGTGCAGTGTGACTTGTATCTGAGCCAAAACATTTATGAATATCTTATGACGCTTCCATAATAAAGGTGCAATCTAATTAAGTGATAGCAGAAATTCAAATATCTCCATTCTTTTAGTCAGCTTGAACAGGAGGAGAGTCGTAGGAAAAGGGCAGGCTGCACAACAGAGCTGAGTATTCAGGACAGTATATATTGTGTGAAACAAAGTTCAGTCAAATGTGCACTCACAGCCTCCTTCAGAGACTGGATTTGTATTCTCATACAGAAAAAGAAGTCTCTGCACTAGTGGGAACTGTGATTGTATAATACTAGTAACAAAATGTACTGGTTTTAGTCTGGAATGTATTAATAGAGAGAAAACAAAGTAGGGAGCAGTTTGCCATAACATGGCCATCTGTGATGGCAACAGTTCACTCTCCATGGTTTAGGGGGACAGGGCAGGGGAAGGCTCTTGCAGCAGTGAGTTGGGGTAAGACCTGCTGTGCAGTGGAAATCTCTCAAGTTTTTACTTCCCTAAATTTCAGGGCCACAGAAAGAATGACTGACATCCCAAGCACATATATTAAACCAGATAGAGACTTTTGTATCAGCTTGAGAGATAAGAACAGTGTTCCGGAAATGGAGCTGTTACTTTATGGAATTATTTCCTAGAATTGTCTGGTCCAGTTACTTGGTACACTTGAAAAGAGAATCAGTTGGGCACCTGTAGGATGTAATGGAGACTTAACAGTTTTGTGAAATAGGTGCTATTTTCTCTGTTGGATAGCTAATAAAAAAAAATTGCATCCTTTTTTTTTTTTTTTTTCAGGAGATGTTTTCCTATCTTTCAAGTGAGCTGAAGAAGCTGGCAGATAACCACAATGAGAGACTGTTAGACACACCACATAATCCCATTTCCCTAGGTAATTGTTGGGGTTTTATCTTTTAAAATGTTCTAATATACTGTGCATTCATAATGCACTTTCACGTACCATTCCTGTATATTAAACATTGTTCACTACACTGTATTAAATTGTTCTTAGGCTGATATGAAACCACTGAACCCAATAAGGTAACCTACTATAAAAGCAGAGTAGTAACTTAGGCACATTATTTTGCTTCTGTCCATCATATTCATTTATTGTAATCAAGACAGGCAGAAGATATTAGCATATATAATACTTTCTATAAAGTACATTTAAAAATAAGTTGTGTGTAATTGTTTTACCCATAATCTTAAAAGAAAGATTATGGAATTCCTGCTCAAGGTATTTGTTCTAACCAAAAATTCTGCTGACCACCAAAGTATTACCCACCTGTGCAGAGTCTGCATACAGTCTAACCAGAGAAATAATCTATGACAGCTTTTGAAAAAGTTAGAAATTACGGCATTTCTCTTTTTCTTTGTATCTGAACACAAACATTTGGCTAGATCCTTGCTATTGGAAAGCAACTTGTCCTTTGTGATGATTCTTTGGAGAAAAAGGAGCTTTGTAGCAGTTTCAACCTGACTTTATGTTATTTTAGCCATGTCACTGAAGAATCTAGATGAAAGTAATGATGCTGCTGTTACACAGCTTGGATCTATGCTCTTCACAAGACAAGTTTCTGGAGCAAGGTAAGGATGCTATGAACTAGAAAAATTTGTGGGGGTTATATTAGAATATATTTTAACATATTAGTTATATTAGCATGTATTTTATTAGACCCTATAGAATTTGTTTTAAACTAGTTGTCTCAGGATTACAGAATGCAGTCAGACAATAATGAATCAGAGAGTAATCACCCTTCTTCACCAGTGATATCAACTAATAATGTCTCCCTGCCTGAGTTAGCAGTGAGGCTCCCTTTGTTAACTTTGGTAGGCTAAATAGATAATCTATGGCCATTTAATTTAGTGTCATTATTCCCTAGTACCCCTTGGTTTCATTTAGTTTCCAGATGTTGTCTGATCTTCAGATGTAAGCTACTTAGGGAAGATCTTTGTTTTGTTTATTGCAGCACAAATATGGTTATGCTGGTTGTCAGGGGAATAAGCTTTTAATTCCCTACGTAGCTTTTTGTCATAGGGAAGAAAATTCTGCTTTCTGGAACTAATTGTGTTTAAAGAAAAAAAAAATTAAAAATCTACAACCTGAGCCAGTCTGAGCTGAATTTGTTCTTAGAGACATTGTTACATGGAAATTCAAGCCAAATAATTTTTTAAGATTTTGGTTTAAACCTTTTAGGAGAAGAGAATGATTTAAAATTTGTTTTGGCAGCATTCCTTAATCTGAATATTACTGCTGCCATGCTCATTTCTGCCATAGACTTAATGTCATTTTTTTGTAGCAGAGCTGAATGCTTCCACATCAGAAGGCATGCTTCATTAGCTTGGATTATTCCACTTCCTGAACAGATGAGTGACAGTAAATCTATATGTACTGTAGTTAGATGCTCTTTTTAATTTGCCTGTACTAACCTTGGCTTGTCCTGTAATTGTAGCCATCTTTAGTAAAATTATTCAACAGGTTCAATTTTTGAAGTTAAAACTCTCCAATTCTTTGCCTGATGTAAAGGTTTCAGGTTTTCCCTTTTTTTTATGTAAGTAATTCTTTTATAGTATACCCTATTTGACCCAGAATTTCGAAAGATTTTAAATGTTATTCTGGTGCTGAGTGTCAGTGGTAGGAATAGCAACTCACTACTTCAGGAATTTGTGTAATTGTGTTCAACCTAGAGTACCACGTAAAATGTCCAAGACAGCTTTAACTGAACCATAATTTTGTTTGTTTCAGGGTTGTTCCATGTGGGTCTATACAAACTGTGAATAACTACACTTTTAAAGGCTTTATGTCACATGCAAATGACTACCCCTGTGCTTACCTCAATGCTGCCTCAGCAATCGGAATTAAAAAGCAAGATGTAGATGTATTCCTAAAAAGACTTGACAAGTGTTTGAAGACTTTTAGAAAAGAAGCAAAGCAAGTAAAAAGTATAAATGAAATAAGTGATTCTAATGCAGCCACAGAACAACTTGAAGACTAGAAGATACGGATTTAGTAACACAGGAAGATACGTTTTTTTGTCTGAATTACGTGAGGTTTCTATTGGGTTTGCATTGTGCATCTGCAGTGCAGAAATCTGTTCTTGATCTGAAAACAACAATAAAAAGTTGTGTGAAATTCAGCCTTAAAAAAAGTAGGTGATACTCTCCCCGAGACAGAGGGCCAGTCACAATTTTTTTGCAGCATACAAAATGCACTTAATACCTGCCAAAGTAAAGCTTTATGTTCATGAAGACTTTGATTTTGCCTTTCAGTCTGTGTGTGGCTATTTGGACCAGTGTTTAACAAATCACTGAATGTTATTCACATGTTTTTGTTTAACAAGATTGTCTGTGGCAATGATTGAATTCCTTCCTACGTATAGACTATCCAAACAACATATTTCACTGCTCTAAAAGTATCTTGGTTTTCATCAGCGTATATGTCACTTTTAATTTCTTTTCGAAGATTTATGCAAATGTTGGTATAACCCTTACTAAATACAATGTTCAGACTGCATGGGGAAATGACAGAGTTGGAATAGTAATGTTTTTCAGGTGTTCTCACCTGTCATGAACTGCCTAGAACAAATCAGTTTCCAGTGGCAAAGGAGAACCTTAGAGTACCTCCTGTGCCGTCAGTACTCAGATCTTGAAAACCTTGTATTTGCTCAGCAGCCCAAAGGAGCTTTAATACTGAACGTCAGGAGTTATAGAGTGGAGAGGTACAGTCATTGGGGAATTTTGGCTTTGGTTTTTTATTTTCATTCTTCCCATTTCATCTTTGATAGGGTGATCAGATCAGAGGCCCACTGAAAAGGAGGAATGCCATGTGGGATTAATGCAGCAGTTTCAAGAGCCTAGTGAGCCCTAAGAGTATTTTGGCATTTTTAGTCTACTGTTGTTGAAATTTATAGACTTCCATTTCTATAGTGTCTCTTGCCAGTGGCACTGTTGCTTCTGTGGCTCTGTGCAGTTGCTGATTTGAATTCATTAAGGAAACAATAGATTCAGAGTCTGTTCCTGAAATAAAGGTTCCATATCACTGGAGTGACAGTGCTGTAGGTTGCAAAACTTGTAGTTATTCTTAAATGCAGCTACTACATTGTATATTGTTTCTATGTCATTTACTGTTCAAGGTGAGCATAATGTTCACAGACATTTTCTTTGTCTGTCTGTAATGTAATAATGCTCAGGATACCACAATTAATGAGTTCTAAACGTCAGGAAATGTTTTAGTTACTTTGTTTGGTGGGAACTGAGACATATATCCTTCAGAGCCCTTTGTAAATCAGTTAAACACAATAGTTGTGCTTTTGAATGGATTGTCTGTCCAATGTGTTCAAATGAATTGATACAAGAGGTGGTGCTAATATGTGGGAGTTAATAATATGCTAATCATCATGAAGTGCTCTCACTTAACGAGGTGCATTGTATCTTAAGCTTAAATTGAACTAGTCCTTCTACATTGTTATTGCTAGAGTTACACATTAGATTGATTAAAGCTAGTGGAGCTCCCCAGACTGCAGTCACAGTTATTATTTGCTGTACAAACACATCCTTAGGAGACGCGTGAGATGACTTGGCCACTGAGCCCTTGTGGCTGTAAGGAGATGTAAATGTCTTGTCTTTCTCTCTCTCTTTTTATTGCCCCCCTGTGGTTTTTTTTCCTGTAACTTGGTTTTTGTAGTCAGTAAAACTTCCACAAACTTTGGAGTCAAATCTCTGCAGCTCACTGCCTCAGTATTCCGTATATTGGAGGAGCACCAGGCCTTAGCGATACCTTTCTTTGTGGCTTTTGAGATTGCTGTTCTGTGGCTGAATGAGTATAAATTATTGATTTAGATGACCGGTCACAGAATGTGGATGTTAGAACTATCATTACAAAGATCTAGGGAGGTGTGTGATAGCAGTTAAAATAAGCACTTGATGAACGATATCCTGACTCTGAGTAAAGAAAACAGCAGTTGCCTTCTCTGAGAGGAAGAAATCTCTGCCTTTTGTGGTCTCATAATAAATTGTCTGCTACAAGTAATTCACCCCCTTCTACCATAAATTGAACTACTTCCTCGGGTAGTGGTTTTTTCTGTCTTTGAAATGTTTCCCATTTGCAATCAAAACTGAAAATTTCAACAAAGCTCTAAACAAGAATCCAGAGAAAGAGGTTAGCAGTTTATTTTGATTTTGACCTCTTAAACCTTTTTTGTTAAAAAAAAAATTAAGATGATGGCTTTAATTGGAAACAAAGATAAATTTTAAATTTTTGTGTCATTAAAGCACTTTACAGATCTTCGTGATGCCACCTGAAGTCAGAAAATTTAAAATATTTTGATAAATATGTCCCACCGTGATGTATAAAATCTTGAACTAATATTCATGTTATATTACTTTGGTAAGCTGTTGTACTAGTTTGCAGTTTTGTTTGCTTACCTTGTCCCCGTAAGTGTCTTCAGTTTTAATTAATATTCATTTTTTACAGACAGAAGCAATCTATAATGCTATATAAATGTAATGAATTTTATATAATTCAAATGGCAATATACTCCCGAGTAAATGGAGAAGACTTGGTTATTCACAGTGTATTTGAAACAGGAGATTCAGTAGAGGATAAAGAGTATTTTTCAAGGAAGAGTGTAAATTACTTATTCTCTATTCACAGATGTCTATAATAAAGTAGTGAAATAACACTGGGCATACACTTATGAATTTTCATTTCCTTTATATAGCAGCTACAGGGAGATTTCATGGCTATGGCAGATCTCACCCACTAAAAGCAGTACTGTAAAAGATGTCAATAGCATGGACATGAGTGTAAAACAAATATATTAACAGCATTTGCCTTCTATAAAAATCTTTCCCAGACTTATCACTGAAGTAAAATGCTTCTTGATTAACTGCAGCCCTTTTTCTAATCTCTGTATAGACACATGTCATTAAAGACTTTAACATGGCTCGAAAATCTACAAGAGCCAACTTGCTGTCTCCAGCTTCTGCATTACTAGGGAGACATCTGGAAAGGCTGCCTGGGCTCCAGCACATACTTGGGGTTGATAGAGTAGGAATCCTTAGTAGAAACACCAACAGATGCACATTCACTAAGGCTATCTCACAGCTACCATCTATGTAGCTACCTTTCTCCATCATTTTCTAGGTCACAGCATGTGGTCACCAGCCATGAAATAGGAATGGGCAAGTGCTTGAGATATTCCAGGAGAGCTGGGAATTCAGAAAGACAGGTTTAGGAGGTTACCAGTCTTGCTATCTAGTGTACTGCTCTAAGTTACTGCCCTGTAGCCTGCTCTGCAGCTGCCAGGGTTCATAGTGTGTTACAGCACTGAACCTGGGGTGTGCTTGAGCATTGCCAGGCGGGGAAAGCAGTGGCTGTAGAGCCAGCACAGTGCCCACTGTGCTGCTGCAGCACAGATGTGCTACCCATACTTACTTTCTCATACTTTCTTACTGGAGACAGTAACCTTTGGCAACAGGGCAGGATGCAAGGGTAGGCAGGGACCACTCAGCTTGCTGCAGTCTGAATCACCAAAATGGCTTTCCTGCCTTACAGTGCCTGTAACTGCTGTGTGAGGGGCTTTTCTTTCCCTCTGGTGTTGCATCTTGGACTCTCTGGATCTATACATGTGGGAGAAATGAAGGAGCAGATGGACATGCCTTATAAAAATAGCACTGGGATAATATAGTGCAAGTGAACTGACACTGAATGACCCATCTCACAGGCCCACTCTTAGTTAACTTTTTTTTTGTAGTATCTGAGATAATCAACAAAACAAAGGACTTTAAGCAATAATATTGCCTGTTTGTGCTTTGCTCATAACAATTGCCTAAGATACAAAGCAAATAAAATCTACCAGATGCAGCAAATTCTCCTGAGCCTAAGAAAGCAAAATTGTAATGTTGCAAATGTAAATGCTGGCATTGCAGCTTAATACACATATAAACCGAGCAATCTATATTGTGCGATCATCATTTTTTAAGAAAGGCTGGAGCCCAGAGACCGGCAAATGTTCTCATCTGCAGTGTATCAGCAGTTCTCAGTCTTCAGCTGCTGTACAGATAATATTTCTAATTGAAGAATCATTACATGAATCCATATGTGAGTGATAGATGGGCTATAGCCTTTTGTTCATGATGCTTTAAAAATTGAGTTGCTGGTTTTACTTTTATAAGGCGTGATTAGATTGCCTTTTCCTTCCCTCCTCCTTTTTTTTAATGCAACATTTTAATCACCCTGGTCTGACAGGATTTGGAATCTGAAGGGAAAACAATTTCTGTAGCTGACAATTTTTTTAAACAATTGCTATTTAAAGCCTTGAATTGGTTACAAAGTGACTCTCCACAGAGAGAACCTTTGTTCAAATGTTTTTAATTTTGAAACTAGTGCTTGAAAAATTGTGCTCGATGTGCTCTATAATTATTTTTCATGTATTATACTTTTTTCCTTTAAAGATAACAGCATACACTTTAGTGCAGTTTAATAATCCTTTTAAAAAATCATAGTTAAAAAGGCATTTGCTCTGTTATTCATCAAGCATCTGTTGTATCAAAGAACTGGTAATATATTTATCTTGATGGATAAGCTTCAGTGTTCTGGACCAAGTTCAGTGTAACTGGACCAAGCTTTTAATACTCTTTTGGGGATCCTAAAGTCAAGTTCATGATCTAATTAAGATCAGTGTGATAATTATATCTGCTGCTGAACAGGAGTCTTTCATCAAACCGCATTTCAACTAAATTCTTTAACGTGGCATCAAAGCTGATCCAATTGAGAAGCTGAATTGCTTTCTTAACATGGATGGTGAAATTTAATTTGCCTTTAGATCCTGGATTCAAACCCAGGCTGAGTCAGCTATAGCAAAATTATGACTGCTTGGGTTTTAACCTAATGTGAATAGAAAGAATACAGTGGTTTCAGCTGGTGCTGCCTTTCCTAGTACTTGTTCTCAAAGGGTGCAAACATTAGGTTCCCATCTTACACCCACTGCAGGTTGGAATGGGGAGTTGGTCATGCACACATAACATGGCAGCAACAGAGGGGTGTGTGTTATTGATCGTCTAGCCATCCCAAGTAGAAATGCACCACTTGGGAATTCAAGACAAACACGGACTGTTGCTGCTGATCTGTTTTCTCCAAAAACTGTTTCTCAGGCGCGTTTCTTTTGATTGAAGCATACCAGAAGAGGACATGCACAAAATACAGGGAAAAGGAACGTCTCCAACATTTTGGAAGGTTTCTAGATTGGTTATATGTGTCAAGGTTTTGCAATTAATAAAGCTCATATTATATGTATAAAGCTATGGAAACTCATGAAAAAGAAGTGTTTTCAACCACTCTTGTCCCTTACCTAAATTGTTTCTGAGTCAAATTCTGTGCTGTGACACCCTGTAGCCCCTGGGGCAGGGTATGCTGCTCCAGCACTGCAGCTGGCAGATCCCTGATGCAGCTCTGAGGTCTGGCTGCAGGAGAATTCAGTGCCCAAGCAGGTGAAAGCATTCCTGCTTTGCTTTGTTAGTGGGATGCCAAGCAGATGTGAAGTAGAACTAGTTTGCAAACATGGACACTGTTGAGCAGTTAATCCTGCAACTAGTTCTTCTGGAGCCTGAGGAACTGCAGAGGGAAAGAGTAATATGTAATGGTCTGTAATATGTAAAATTAAGAAATGTAGCTATTGAGGGGAAATAATATGTCAAATGTAACTAGAGAATCGTCTTCTAAAAAAAATCCAACATACTGTATAAACTCTTGATTAAATACAAGTCTGCTTACTACTCTTATTGTCTTCATCTAGATCTCTCTGTAGTTAAGCTACAATGCAGAGTCTGGCTTCTGGTGCTATACAGCATCTATTTCAGTAGTGGTAGAGGAACTGCAAATGCTTTAGGGGGTGGAGGGGATTGGGATACAGTAAGGATACATTTTTAAATGGAAGATGAGAAAAGTGTCTAGGAAGTTCATAAAAATAGAAATAGCCTGAAATGCTTGCTGTGCAGCTAAGGAGGTGGTGAGATTCCAGGAGGACTGGAGTATGCACAGTAAAGTCTTGACCTTCTGCACAGTGCAAGCCCCAGAGAATACTGTCAAAATGGAGCTCTCATTTCATTGCAGTAGTAGCCTGCTCTCTAATACTGTGCATTTCCAGTACTCTGTCCTTCCCTCACCCCACTAAGTCTGGCTGGGAATTTTTTTTGCAGAATCTGGTGTAATAATGCATCAGAAAAAGGATGGGGAGGGGAGAAGGATGCCTACCAGTTTATTGCCATCCCCACTGATGCAGAACTTCCTATGCACTAAGTCAACTGGAGCACACAAAGGCAGCAGGTGCAAGTGCACATGCCACTGGCTTTTTTTTGTTAAAGAGTTTATAACCAGTAAATGCATTTGAATTCTTTTTTTTTATAATAATGATATAACTGATGCTATTAAAGCTCACACTCATATCCCATGCAGATGGCACAAGCTGTCACGCTCTGGTTTTCTCTTTGGTTTTGTTTCTAAAAATTCCAGCTGAATGTTAAATCTGTGTCAGGGCAGCACTCCAGGTTTCAGGAAAGACACACACTATGTCAGCCTAGCAGTGGATGGTTGCATTGGGCCCCACACAGTTCTTTTCCCACCTCTGGAGGCATGCTTAGGAATTTCAACCTCACAGGTACAGGGCCTTTTTGTCACTGAGACAGTGGAGGTCTTTGTAGGCTGCATACACTCTTCACAGTGCCTTGTGGTGGCTTCATGCAGTGACTTCTGGATCCATGTCCTCATTTACAGGTAAATAGCTTTCATCTCTTTTTGCACTGAGATGAGCAGGATAAATGCTTCTTTATTGCTCTTACACCATTGTCAGTATTAAAAGTTATGGTGAATGAAACGCTGCTTCTGCCTTCAGCAAGGCTGTAAGGCATGTGTGGATTTGCTAATGGGGTGGAGCAGGGCTTAGGGGTCTTTCAGCTCCAATGATGGTGTGCCTTGTGCTCTACACCATGAAATGCCTTTGCTCTGCCAAGGGAGGCAGGGACTGCAGGACTTCTGCAGGTGTCAGCTGGGCAAAAGTGGAGTGTGCAGCTGGCCTTGGGATGTCCAGTCTACTGAGCTAGAAGGGAGCGGTGTTTTCTCTTTCTGAGATGCACTGGCTCTGCAGCAGCCTTAGGAAGAAGAGGCAATAACAGTGTATTTTTGTCATGGAAGGCAGTAGCTGTGACTCACAAGACTCCTGGGGCACCACTTAGCAGAGTTAAAAGATGCCCTTTTCATTTAGTCACTATATAACTGCATTTCTGAGTCTCCCGGTTTGCTTTGTTCTTGCATTTCTGAGTCTCCCTGTTTGCTTTGTTCTTGCATAAGCCCCTCTTCCTGCATTTCCAGGCCCTAATTTTCTCCTACCTTGCGCTTCCTGTAGATTTTTACATCTGTGCAAGTGGTAGTAAAACTCAACTCTTCTGTTGTGAAAGCATTTAGGGTGTATGCTGCATTTATTTGGCACAAGCATAGAAGGCCATAGCAGGGGCAAGGCAGTGGGGAATCAAGCCAGTTGTTTACATCTTCCTCCAAAGGGCTGGTAGGTCAAACATCCTTCTCCTGTCCACAATACTCTGCCATTAACAGCTGTTAGTGAGTGTTAGCGCATCATATTTTTTTTCCCTCGAGGCTGAGCACATTATCTCTACAACACTCCAGCACCTTGCTGGGAACATGCCACAGCTCTGTTTTCAAAGTATTTTGTTAATGCTAGTGACCTTGGTGGTGTGACCACAACACCTGCTTTACCTGATAAGATCATTAATTTTTTTCTTCTCAGCCTTTGTGTTGAGTGTAAGCAAATCTTCATTTGTACCTGGAAAACACTGCCCGAACATCAGCTTACTGGAGCACTGACCTGAATCCCGGTATTTTTTAATGTGTTAACAGATAATTAGAAGAAATCACTTCAATAAAAGCAGAGTGAACACAAGCCTCTCATTAGCTGCAATGGAGCACGACGCCGTTGGAATCAATCACACGGCTTTTCAGCTGTCACTCTGCCACACCAACAGCTGTCTGTCAGTTGAGGTGACAGCGGAGAGCTGATCTATTCTCTTCTCTGAGCTACAGAGATAAGCTGCACATGCACAATGAACATGTTCCCAAAATAAACACATTGGGAAGAGCAGGTTTTTTTCTTCAATGATAAATCTTCGCACTCTTCTAACAGTTCCTCCTTCCTGGTGGATTAAGAACTGGCTGAACAGCAGATCCCAGAGGGTCATAATCAGTGGCACAGGATCTAGTTGGAGGTCTGTAACTAATGCTCTCCCCTAAGGCTCAGTACTGGACTCGATATTGTTTAACTTATTCATCAGTGACTTGGATGAAGGGGCAGATGCCTCCTCAGCAAAATCACTGATGACACAAAGCTGGGAGGAGTGGCTGATCCCCAGAGGGCTGTGGTCCCAGAAGGACCTCACCAGGTTGGAGAGATGGGCAGAGAAGAACCATTTGAAATTCAACAAAGGCAAATGCAGGATCCTGCACCTGGGACAGGCTGGGGGCTAACCTGCTGGAAAGCAGCTCTGCAGAGAAGGACCTGGGGATCCTGCTGGGCAGCAAGCTGTCCATGAGCCAGCAGTGTGTCCTTGTGGCTAACAAGGCCAATGGTCTCCTGGAGTGCATTAGGAAGAGCATTGCCAGCAGGTCAAGGGTGGTGATCCTGCCCCCCTGCTCAGCCCTAGTGAGGTGCATCTGGAGTGCTGTGTCCAGTTCTGAGCTCCTCAGTACAAAAGAGATGTGAAGCTCCCAGAGCGGATCCAGTGGAGGGCAACAAAGACAATTAAGGGACTGGAACATCTCTCTTACAAGGAAAGGCTGAGGGAGCTGGGCCTGTTCAGCCTCAAGAAGAGACAACTGAGAGGGGACCTCATCAATGTCTATTGATATCTGAAGGGAAGGTGCCAAGAGGATGGATTCAGGCTCTTCTCAGTGGTGCCAAGCAATAGGACAAGAGCCAATGGGCAGAAACTGATGCACAGACGTTAAGGAAGAGCTTCTTTGCAGTGCATTTGACCACACATGGGAACAGATTGCCCAGAGATGTTGTGGAGTGTCCTTCACTGGAGATATTCAATAACTGTCTGTATGCAGTCCTGTCCAATGTGCTCTAGGGTGGCCCTGCTTGAGCAGGGAGGCTGGACCGGATGATCGCCCTGGTCCCTTCCAACCTGACACATTCTATGATTCCTCCTCCTCTTTTAGTTTACCAGGTTGTTGTCACTCCCTGCTTTTTTTTCTTACAGTGGTTTTGTGTTCTCCTGCTTTTTACAGGTTTGGTTTTCTGTATGCTGCTGCTTTATATTTCTGCGGCTGCATCCCACCTTCTGCTTCATTCCAACTTCTGCTTCATCCCACCATCTATCATGTCCCACCTTTGGTCGAGATAGGGTCTGTTTGAGGAGGAGACACAAGTGGTGCTGCCTCCTGGGCCACCATGACCACGGCTGGCAGTGCCATGGCTCCAGCTGGTGTCCATAAGCTGCTGGTTGGAATTGTTTGGATAAGGTCTTAAACTCAGTGTGGAGCAGAGGAGCTGTCAGAGCTTGTGAAGGGACTAGTCATACTTCAGGCCGTACCCCCAGTCCTTTGTATAGGCAGGCCTACAAGGTTTGTTTCTTTGCTTTCATTTGTTTTGTTTCTTTATTGAGCAAGCATGAATTTAATAAATGATAAGGTGCCTTCAACTTGCCTCTCCCCACTGTTTGTCCCAGTTTTGTTGTTCCTCCACAGCTGTGTTGATACTATTTTCATGTACAGGGCAGTGGTGCTGCTCCTTTCTCTCTTCCTCATTACTATGCTGGATGGAGAGAAACAGATTTCCTTGGCAGAGATTCTGTGCTTTGGGTCTTGCTACGTGGCCCCATGCACAAGTGTATCATGGCCGTGTCCCTGTGTGGCAGGCTGTGCAGGCTGCTTTGCTCTCCGGTCATGCTGGGGTTGAGGTTACTCCTATTTTCCTGCCTTACACTACAGTAATAGGCCTTTGTATGTAGGAGTCTTGGGTGACCTCACTTCCTCACTAAAATATAGTAGTGTAAGCACTGTGTCATGAAAGTGCAGGGGATGACAGTGACTCAGAAGATTGATCATGTCACTGGTCCAGACTAAGAGCACATACATCATGAGGGACTTGCTTCAAGGCCTTCCAAAAAGACCAGCAGAAACTAGCAGCTGGCATAAAAAGAGAAGTGAGTATCAGAAAAACCTTTGCATGTACCAGGAAAAAAACCTAAATATTTTAATAAAAAATTCAATTTAATTATTTGGTTTATGATTTTGGTTGTACAACACTTGTGTATATTTTTATTTTTGCCTGAGGTCTACAAAGCCTGAAAGCATGGATTTTTCCATCAGTCTGTGAGACGGAGCTGAGTAAGTATCCTTCTTATTTTATAGGTAAGAAGGTAAACACATCAGGATCACCTCAGGATGGATTGCCTTTCATGTAGTTGTGCTGGTTCATGCTGGTTATGCCCTTTGGCTCTGTCTCAGAAGCCAGAAGTAGCAGGTCAAAGTGGGATCTCAGACAGGTAGCTCAGGGCACATGCTGTCTCCGTCCTTGCATCTCCCTCTTTCATATGCAGGTTGCTTCAAATCTTCCAGTTTAAACTGTTTTCTGCTTAAACAGAGATAAGTAAATTTTTGCCTGAATAAGGTTTGCTATAGGATTCACAAGACCAAATACCCTCATTATGGCACATATGGGGGTAAAATCAGCAGCTCCCACTTTTTCACTTATTTTGACTAGGTGGCTCCTTTGATAATTTCAAAGGGCTTAAGATAAAAGGAGCTTAGAAAATAAAAAGGCATCTGATTTCCTTCCAGAGGTACAGTGGAATAGCACAGAAGTGACACTGAGCCATTGTCATTTCTGTAGCTCTCACTTCACTGAATATGCACTGCAGAAAATGCCAGTTTTCAGGACTATCAATAGGTATTTCTCTTAAGTATTTAAAGTATTTCAGAAATGACAGTTGCATGGCCTCTTGCATGCTGCCAATCCTACATTTGAAATCTATGGTTATAGGAAAGTTTAATACAGCTTGCTGAAAGTTAAGTAAATAGCTTATCCACATGCAATGGAAGTCTGGTCATATTATAAAACATTATTAATTTTTAAGCTGTTACTTTTAGCTTTCCAGAGAACAAGGTGTCTAAAATGAGATTTTGTTAGCAAAACTTTCAGTGCCATCGGTTTGAAACATTAATTCTCTTTCTGGTTCTATCTCAGACTAAATCTTTTAATTTTAACAGTCAGTGCAGAACAGCAGCATCATATGCTGCATCTGTACACAGAGACTTGGTTGTTTTCCAATGAGGTTATAATTTTTGTCCAAACTTAGGCCATTGCTGAACTCTGCTTTCAGTTTTACTGAAAAGTCTCAACAATAAAATAAGTAGAAGGCATACAAAAATACCTTAAAGGCAAAAATTACCAAACCCAGTAATTTATAAGACTTATTTAAAAAAAAAAAAAAAGTTCTACTAAGAGAGTAGTTGGATTATTAAAGTGTAGGTGCCGTAAAACGTGGTCATCTAAGCCAAATTCACCCATACCTACACAAAATTTCCCCTGCGATTTCACATTTTACATGAATGCTTTCAGTACACAAATACCTTTCCAAGACTTTTGCAAAATCCAGATAATAATATAGTTACAGTAATTTATATCATAGCCATATTAGTTACAGCTATATATATAGTTATATAGTACAACAGTTAATAGAACTAACAACGACATTCAGAAATGTCAAACCTAAAAGAATTAAGTCACATTTGCTTTGAAGGAATATGCACATGGGGTAGACAGACATGAACTGTGCCCTCTGTGTCTCAGGTCAGCTTGTCTGTGCGAGGGCAGGAGCACCAGCAGTTTATTGATCACGCTGGGCCAAGCACAGGCAGGTCCCAGCAGAACTGCTCTCTTCTGCCTCTGCCTGTCATTTAACCAACTGTTAAATGCATGAAAGATAACTAAGGCAAGACATAAAACAGTGCTGTTTGGGAATGCCACTGAACAAATCCAGTTATATGTTTATAGAGCTTGCAGGAGAGGGGCCTGATTCTACCAGCTGCTGACAATCAGCAAATTAACTTCAGGGGAAAGATGATTGTCTAGCTGGTACTTGGCATCACCCTGGGCAACAGCCACAGCTCCAGAGGGACCTTAATCAAGTCACACAGGCTTTTCCCACTACTGTTTAACCTGCCTGAGCTCGCAAGTCTGGTCCCTGTGAGTGGAGGTTTCTAGCTAACAGGCTAGCAATAAAACAAAAAAACACACCCAAACCACAGTGCTTCTGCTCACACCCCCCCAAAAAAAACGGAAAATAAAATAATATGGGCACAGGGAATAGACAAATTAGTGCATTTGAATTGTGGGCTTATAGGGCAGCACCTGTACTACACCATGCCCAAGTCACATGTGTCAGGATAGAAACCCCTTTATTGTGAATAACCCTTCAATAACCACTCCTAAAATAATGACAAGTGCTCACCGAGGGCCCCCAGAACAACCCAAGAAGTCCTAGCTTATTTCTAAACATGTGTGCCAATGCTGTGATGGATGGCTTCTTACTTGGAACATTCTTTCCTGAAAAGCATAAGACTGCCAGTATTTGTGAGCTTTACTCACACAGATCAGCAAATATAATAAGCAAATATGCAGAGCAAAATACATTTTGACTGATTAGATGGTTTGGAGAGAAGGCACCAAGTTCTTTATTACAGATATTTATCTTGTAGTCTTTTCCATTCTGCTGCTTGTTAGTGCATGTGGAGAGGTTTGCATGTATTTTTAAATACTAATAAGTGTGAGAGACATAGGAAAGGTTTTTCCTGTGGATTTTCTCTTATTTGAATTGAAATTAGGTCAGATATAATGCTGGCCTAATCATGTCTTGTTAAGCTCCAACCTATGTATTTTTTGAGTACTTAGGGCATTATTGAGAATCGACCTAAACTATGTCACAAGAAGTGCATCCTCATAAATATTTCACGTGTCCGTTATAAAAACAAACATCATAGTAGCAGTGGCTTTTCTCCTTTATCTGCATAAGCATACTTGGGAATATGCCAGCAGTTTCCCACCTAAAATGGTCACCAGTAAGTGGTGCTACTCCTTTTGAATTCTATGCAAGATTCTGCCTGTTTGTTCCTAAAGCAAATTCTCCTGCCTGTCTCATCTTCCTGGCAGATCTTCCTCAAAGCCTTTTGCTGAAAAATATGCAATTCTCAACAGATTAATCTCATATTGTCATATTCCTTCTTTGCTGCTATGACCTTTAGTTGCTCTTACATGCTAGTCTTTGGTTTTCCCCTATGCTCCAATTGGTTGCAGTCAGCTGTCAAGCAGGAACTTCTGGGAACATGATTCCCACATCCAGAACTTTGGCTGCACTCCCGAAGAGCTGACCTTTGTCTTCATTCAAAGTTCTTTTATCATCACTGTATATTTCCATTCTTCCTGGAAATAGGTGTTAACATTGCTCCGAAATAAATGAACTATTTTCATTCAAACTCATATTTCATAGAACTTCCATAAAATTCTGCTTTTGAAAGCAGAATGGCATACGATAACTCCGGTGATTTCAGTCTTTTATCTTAAGCAAGGATATTCTTTTAGCTCATTGATTCACAATTCAAACTGATGGGTGTTTTCTGTTTTCAGTGACTGTCTGGTTCAGAGCAATACCCTGTAACTTGAGCTAGCAGATAGTATAGTGAGGGTTCTCCTGATGGAAGCCGTGACAGACTCGCACTGATGGGGAGAGCCAGGCTATCCAGCTGTCAGCATTGCACCTTGTGTTGCCCTGAGCCCTGTGCAGCAGCTGAGAAATGCCACTGACTACTGGACCATAGGGTTTGCATGAGCTAAGCATCCATACTGGAGACCAACAGATTTCCTTTTGCAGCTGTGATACTCAGGGTATGTATCTGTATTTGTAGTGGCTTTGGTAAGCCTCCTTTTTTTTCCAGTGCTGCCTCTAAAAAGCAATAGACTTAACACTGAGCATATACTGACTGGGGTACTTCTGAGAGCCTGCATCTGGAGTGGGGCATAATCTGTAAGAGAAGGAAAGCTTCCAGTTCCAGCATCCTGCAGCACAGTATGGCCAGTCCACGTCCCTCAGCTCCCGCTCCCTCTCTATTCCTGTTAGAGGGTATGTTTAGGCCAGAACAGTTTTGATAAGAGACTGCTCCTCCAGAGGCTTGATTCCTAATGGTCAGAAACAAAGACATGAGTACCTTGAATCATAGAATCAGAGAATGTTAAGGGGTTGGAAATGACCTTAAAGATTACCTAGTCCCAACCACCCCTGCCATGGGCAGGAACACCCCCCAGTAGACCAGGTTGCTCAAAGCCTTATCCAACCCGGCCTTGAACAGTGACAGGGTTGGGCCATCCACAACCTCCCCAGGCAGCCTGTTCCAGTGTCTCTCTACCCTCACAGTAAAAAATTTCTTCCTATTATGTAACTTAAATTTCAATTTGTACCTATTACTATCATTACAGTTTCTGACAAAGAGTCCCTCTCTGGCTTCCCTGTAGGCCCCCTTCAGGTACTAGAAGGTTTCTATGAGGTCTCCATGAAATATTCTCTTGTCCAGGCTGAACAGCCCCAGCTTTCTCAGCTTGTCTTCATAACAGAGCTGCTCCAGTCCTCTTACCAACTTTGTGGCCCTCCTCTGGGCTTGCTCCAACAGTTCCATGCCCTTCTTTCGTTGGGGACACCAAAACTGGACACTGTACCCTATGTGGAGTCTAACAAGAGCAGAGTAGAGGGGGAGAATCACTTCCTTCAACCTGCTGGCCACGCTCCTTTTGGTGCAGCCCGGGCTTTGTTTGGCTTTCTGGCCTGTGAGTGCACACTGCTGGGTCACAGTGAATTTTTCATCAGTCACCACCCCCAAGTCTTTCATGCAGTGCTGTGATCTGTGACTTTGAATGGCATCCATAGTTCCTAGAGTGTATATAAGGAAGCTGCCAAACGCCCTTTTGACCTAAAAATTATAGATACTCTGAGCCCTATAACATTTCAAAAGGGCTGGAGTGCTCTGTTTGGAGATGCTGGCAGCCATGGGAACTGCCCAGCTGTGCCTTGGCTGGGACACCTACACCACTCCTTGGAGAGCAGCAGCATCCTTGGAGCACTACCCTTTCCTTCCCCGGGTTATGAGGCCACAGGTTGTTCCTTCTGCTCAGCTTAATGAATGTTGAGGGAATTTTTTTTTTCTGTTTGGCACACCTGGAAGGATGAAGTACATCACTCCTCCTCCAGGGGAGAGAGGAGACTCTTAAGCCTCAGGCTAAGACTCTTCCCTCAAGGCTTAGGGAATTCCCTGGGGCAACACTGAAAATAGATTTGTCATTTTCTTTATGAATTATGATCAGGAAACTGTTCTGTGAGGGCGGAAGTTGGTGCTTGTAATGATATTTTTAAAATAGTGGCTGGAACTGCACAACTGCATTTCATGAAGGCCTTGATCCCTTGTTATGTTAAGGTGATTTAGGAATATAGTGTCTCAAGGCTTTCATAGGGACAGCGGCAAATAAACATCCTGTTTCTGTGTCTCCTTTGAATTTAAGCATGCCTGATTTGGGACTCTAAGTCTTGGACAGTTTTGGGCATGGGCACCTTTTGAGCTTAGGACCCACCAGGGTTGAGCAACAAACAAACTAGAAGAGAGAAGAGACCACCTTACTACTGAACACAATGTTCTGTAGGTGATGTCCAAATTCCCAACCTATGCAGCTTGTTTGACTTCAGACAAAGCACAAGAAAGAATGCCTTAATCTTGCCCCAACCTCTACACTGGGTTTCCTTTTTTCTTTCTCCAGCCTACCCTGAGCTAGTTGTTGTTACTGATCTATCCTCCTGCCTGTGGGAAGAAAGTGTCTTGTGCCCTCGCTCATGTGGGCTTCAAGGTTCATCTGATACTTTACTGAGGTTTCAGTGCTCTGCACCCAGGCTGTGTACAGAGAGGTATTAGCTTACTTTCCCAGCCTGTCTTTTTTTCTTCAACTGAAAAGTACAGCTTCTAAACTGCAGCTTCTAACACGTGCGTTGCTCTAGATAAGATCTTGCTGGCCGTGTAGGAGACTTCACAATAAAAGGAATTATTTTGTTGCAAGAGTATGATTTATGAGCATTGAAAAGTAGAAAAGGATCCTAGCACAGGAAATAGAAATCTGATATGAGGAAAAGAGATATTGTTTGGGTATACATGGAGGAACTTTGACATTGACATCCTTGTTACAGCTCTGCAGAAACTGGATCAGTTTAGCCATATGATCCAAAACATAATGGAGCGTCCACATTAATTTTAAAGACCTCGGTAAATCAATAAGTATCTTGAAGGGTGAAACAATGTCCTGAGCATGAATATACATCTTTTTCTCTGGTAAGTTTCATACAAATCTGGCTGTGTCGTAGAAATTGGTGAAGCAACTGTCTTCAACTTTGTATCAGCACCAGACACAATGTATGACGTACATAAATTCACTGAAGAAATGGAATCATCTGGGAAGAGGAACTTTTCTGATCCTTGATTATAGATGTAATGGAAGAGTAGAACATAGAACTGAGCAGCAAGTCAGACCTACCCTAAATAAGTGTGATCCTGAAAAAAAGACCAGAGAGGCAGATTTGGAAATAGGCTGCCTGGAAGAGACTTGCTAGAAGCACTGAAACTATCTTTGTTTTCTTAATCCCTCCAATACCCAAAGGAACAGGCTCAGAAATTTTGTAAGAAACAGATTGCATCAGTTTCTCCTAAACAGAATAACTCACAAAGCCTCCTCATTTTTGGCCATAAAGTCTTAGATTTGCTGCTTTGCAGCTGCTTCAGGATCAGCTTTTTAAACATTTCATAACTGCAATCTTTTTTTCCCCAGTTTATTCCATTTTATCAGGCTTGTCTAGAGCTGGTGCATATTGTCACTCCTCTGCCAGGTAGGAACAGATTTGAGGCTTTGCAGGCTGACGTCCTGTAGAGCAGGAAACCTGTGCCGCAGGAGTAGGTTTTTAAAATGTCTTTGCTTTACCTGCAGACACTGTGCGTGTCGATACAGACAAAAATAGATTTGAGAAAATACCCTGTTGAACTGCAAGCCATCAGCAGCACCTCATGGCTCCTGCTGCACAGCCTCCAGTGCTGTCCAAGCCTTATTTTTCTGTTTGTAAATCACTGGCATGTACTGACCGCTATGTGTTTAGTTGCTTACTTAATGTTGGTAAAGACTGAAGAGAACAAAGGTGAAAATAGAGATGTGCAAATGATTATTTAGTACCATTAAATTTATTGTCTTTTCTACTAATAGATAAGACAATTTCTGTCTAAAATATTTTTGACTCAGCTGTACATTATGGCAACAAAAAGACATTTTTAGGTCTTTCTGCTGTTTCCAAGTTCAGATTCTTTTTTCCACTGTTTTATTTCTTTACTTCATATTAGACAGTCCAACATTTTCTCTTGTCTTTCTTGTTTCTCAGTGTTCCTAATGAAAACTCCAGCAATAAAAGACCAATAAGAGGTAAATTCACACTTCAGATGGGATTTTGTCATATATTTTTCATGCATTCCCAAATTTCTACCCCAAAAATCCACAAAGAGGAAATTGTGATTAAAGCCTAGGGAACACAGCAAAAGATACAGCTGATAGTGTCTCTCAAACTTCACTCACATCTTAGTCAAATGGGAATAATACTTGGAATTAGCTGCATGGGTGCTTATTTTCTAAGCTTCCTGCAAAAATTGTTGCCTATTCTATTACTTTATTGTGGAATGACTAAACAGCTGTAATTCTGTTCCAGGGCTATTGCATAGGCTTAATGCTACTCATAAGACTGTATGAGACACAGGAGGGCTGATGACACATAACAATCAGAGTCTTCAAACCTCACTGATAGACTCAATCACCTACATTTTACCAGTTTTCTATTCCGACCTATTCATTCAAAGGCATAGGACAAGCTTCTCTGTCGTGTGTCACAGGTGCTGCAATCGGTGGCTTTAGGGTGGGTGCAGCAACACCAGGCACTGATGGGCAATGGGGGTTGACCTGACCTGCTTCTCCCTTTGCCAGTGTAGCTCATTCAACACAAGGGGGATGAACCCTTCCCTCACTTCCCTTGAGCACAGCTGAAGCATTTTGGCCCAGTTGCCAGGAGCGCCCTTAGCTGAGCCAGGGGCCTTGTTCTCAGGGCTGTTTTTGGCATCACATCTGGACAGTAAGGCTTCACCATCCTGAACACAGCCCACGGCTGTTAGGTGCACATGCAGATGTAGTCATCTGCTTCTCTGATCTGTAGCCTCTGTCTTGTACTTTATGGGCTTCAGCTAATCAAACCAGAGGTCCCAAGGAGTTAAACACAGATATGATTCCTTTCCTCATAGCAGGCTGGGGACCTGTGGACAGGGTTCAGCCACATTGCTAAACTCCCATTCCAGCAGAAATGTCACGTTATTTACTTGCCAAAACAATGCTCTTATTGCAAAGACATGTTAGGAGTGAAAATATGACAGCGTCTATTTTAGGTTGTCATTGATCTTTAATTTGCTATGACCTGAAGGTTTTCCATGTAGTCAGTGCTTTTTGGCCAAAATATATGACTGCAGGGAAATGAGTAAATGAGTGCCAGAGATGTTCTTTTTTTCCTATGAAAAGACTGAAATTGCTTTGTGTAAATGTGTGGAAAATGCTGATATTTTGTTTCTATAAATACTTCGCCTCCTGCGTGCTGTATTTCATTTGTGCTGTTTCCTAGGAGTATTTGGCTTCTTATCACTTTTACGCAGGGTGCTGAATACAAATGAGCTACAGTTTACCCAGCAACCAAGCTGTGGAACATTTGTGGCTGTTGTGCATTTCCTGAGCAAGGGTAACTACTGAATGAAGCAGATTACCCTGTAGCCTTGCAAAACACTGAGGATTATAAAACATGCATTTAGTGGATAAATACACAGAGGAAAATGCACAGACAATCTCTGTTTCTATATATATGGACGTGTGTGTACATGAATATAATTGGAATGTGCAAAAAGAACCCCAAAAAACCCTGAAGTAATCCATCATTTTTAATGGCAATTTAAATACAGGGAAGTCAAAACCGCTCAAAGTTGCATTTCTTATTCTCAGTGATACCACCTACAACTGGGTTCCTAGTTTATGGAGTCCATAAACAAGGTTCCATTACCACAGACTCATGTGATCACAGGATGATTCACACTTGAAGAAACCTCAGAAGACGACTAGTCCTACTCTGAGCAGGGCCAGCTCTGAGGTCAGACCAGGTTTGTCAGGGCTTGATACCGTTGTCCCTCGAAACCCCCGGGCATAGAGGCTGCACAGCCTCTCAGAGCAGCTGTCCCACTGTCTGATTGTCTTCCTGGGGAAAATCTTTTTCCACATACCCAATCTGAACCTCTGAACCTCCAGTCTTTCATCTTCTGTTGTCTCTCATTTTCCTACCATGCACCTCTATGAGTTAAAACCCTGGCCCTGTCTCCCTGATGACCTCCCCATAGTTGCTGGAGGACTGCTGTCAGGTTCCTCCAAAACATCTCTTCTCTGAGCTGTACAAGCCCAGCTTTCTTAGCCTGTCCTCAGAGGGAAGTTCTCCAGGCCCCAGCCAGCCTGGAGGCCATCACTAAACTGACCCCAGTTCATCATCCTCTTCTTTTTATTTGAAAGGGGCAAAACTGGCCATAGGACTGCAGACATGGTCTCATTACTGCTGAGTAAATTAAGGGGTTTAATTAAGATTTTAATTAAGGGATTTAAATCAAGGTATTTAGTTACTCTCTTGACCTCCTGGCCATGCTCTTATTAGTACAGCCCTGGTTACTCCTGGACAATTTTGCTTCCAGGGCACACTGCTGCATCATGCCCCACCGACTTCCCCAGGTCCACCTTGGCAGAGCTGCTTCCCAACCAGTTGGGCTCCAGCTGTGGTCTTACAGGGGATTCCTCTTGCCCAAGTGCAGGATGTGGCATTAACCCATGTCGAATTTCAGGAGATTGCTGCTGGCCCATTCCTTCAGCGTGTCCAGGCCCCTCTGGATGGCAGACCTGTCCTCCCATTCATTGAACAGCCCCCCCGTTTGATCTAAACTTGATGACGGTGCATTCATGGTGTCATTGATGAAGATGTTAAATTGGGCACATGCCTGTTGTGCTCCACTTGTTACTGGCCTGCAGACATAGAATGGTCCATTTACTGCTACCCTTTGCTGCCATCCAAGCAGCTTTTACAGACCAGTTGTCCACCCATCCAGACCATAATATCCTCACTTGGATGCAAGAATATCACAGGAGGTAGTGTCAAAAGCCTCATTAAAATTCAGATAAATAACATCTAATGAAGACACGTTGAACAGTGAGTTCCTGGAGGACTCCATGATTTTACCAGTGACCAAAGTTGGGCTAACTGGCTTGTGTTCCCCTGGTTATGCTTTTGGTCTTTTCTGAAGACAGGTGCAAAATTTGACCTCCTCCAGTTCTTGGGAATCTCTCTTGCTCCCCAAGACCTTTCAAAAGTGACAGAGAGTGGCCTTACAAGGGCAGCAGCCAGCACAGTGAGCAGCCTTGGATGCAGCCCATCAGGTCCCATGGACACCTATGGCCACGTTCTCCTGAGATTCCTGACTCAGTCCTCATCTGCAGCTGGTCTTGTCCTCCCACACTCTGCACTCCTAATGCATTTGGCAGTGCAGTGAACCTTTTTGGTAGGATCTCTTTGCTGGGGAGGAACAGGCTAGTAGATCTAAGAGGAAAAATATAAATTTTGTCAAGAACATTTTGTGTTCAAAACAATGAACAGCTTTTACAAGACTTTTTGAAAAATGTCAGGAGGCTTTCCCCAAGTTCAGTAACTAGTCATGGGCAGAGGAGGGGTGGAAAAGTGCACTTGGAGTTACACACTTAAAGTCATCATCCAAGTCAGTTTTAGCTTTTTCTCACTCAAATCCTGAGCAACTTCCTCAGCCCTTCCCATGCATGTGCCACTTCTTTGATTGCTAAAATGCACACACGGATATGCCTGACCTTGTTCTACTGGAGCATTTGTAGTGTAGTGTCTCAAATCAGTTTAAATGAGTCTTGTTCAATTGGTTGACAAATGTAATACAGATGCACTTAGCAATTTTTTCCTTTGCTTAAATTAAACTCTAGTCAGTGACATAGTTTGCCAAGTTGGGTGCAATGATGTCATGATTATTGTAAGTTAATGGTCTCCATATCATGATTTCCATCTACTTAATACCTGAGGTTTTAAACCTCTGCTATCATACACTGGGATAAGCTTTTCAGTGTACTGTATTAGGCTGTCTTTTGTAGTAAAATAGAAATATACTTTATAAATATAAAACATATTTTATCATAATGTAACATAACATAACATTATTGAACACAGAATGGTAGTGAAAATTAATTAGTTAACTAGAACATAATTAGTGAAAATTCTACTTGCTCCCTGTAGCACAGTGGTTGCCACACGCAGTTTTCATGGGATGGGGGTAAGAGAAAATTAAGAGAGAGACTTTCACATGGAAACGAGTATAAACAGCAACAAAGGAGCCTCCTTCTATCCTGACGCTCTCCACGCCGACAAGACAAGTGGGAAAGCATCCAACAGTGAGCGACCCACCTTCAGGCAGTTGTATTGTGAAGAAAGAGCTGGTAAGAGAGCAGACACTTCTACTAGTATTTCAGTATATAAATGCTGTTGTGGAAACGGAGCAGGATGGGGGAGAAAGGAGCAGGCAGAGTTTGACTGAGCTCTAAGAGCCCTTACCCTTTGGTCAGCACTGTCGCTGCCCCTTCACACTTCTAGAAGCATTTAGCATGCCCAGGCTGCACAACAGACTGAAGCCACATAGAAATTAGGAGTAAGACAAGAAAAATCTAGCAAAGATAGTACCAAAGGCTACGCTGCCAACACCCAAGCTGCTCTGCACCTCTTTGGGTAATCTTAGATTGTTCTGTCTGCTATCCTTTGCTGAGAAAATAGAGCTTGGTCTTTCTGAAATTCAGAAAATATTGCAGCATTTTTTAGCATCACTAAAGATGTGTCAGATTAAATTTGACTGGTGTGTACAACCTACAAGCTGAGCAATGCCTGCCCAGTGATGGACATTATCTTAAGCTTAATCTCAAACGTGCAGAAACCAATTTGAGGTCATTTTCATGGAAATTTGGACTGCAGAGAATTGGTCCTCTTCTAAAATGTAGTGACTGTCTATTCTATAAGAGTATTGTACCCAGGAATCCTGGTTTGAATGGCAAGGTTGGAAATAGCTCAGTGCACATGAAATCAGCAAGAAGAATTGGGGGGAAATGGTCAAGGAACTGCAGTTGATCAAATGGCAGTTGATAAAATGTGTTAGCTGATTATATAATTTGTCTATAAACAAATACATGCAAGGAAAAATCTAGCCTTCTGTCTTAATAGTCCCCTGCCATGACTCCCACAAAGCCTGCTTTCCTTCTCCCATGACCTTCCTGTCTCTGTTTGTGGGTTATCTGAAATTATGGGTATCTAAGGACTTATTTTCAAGTCCCTCTCTTTTTGAGGGGATGCAGATTATTGAGCTTTGTCCAAACATGGAAAAAATACAGTAATTCAGGGCACAGCCAGAATACCACACCAGCTAGAGATACTTCAATTTCTTGCCCACCTGAAAAGCACAAAGATGGGACACAGTTGGAAGGAGGGCAGCCATTGCATGAGGTCACTGCAACTGGGGTACTGAGGAAGCACAGATCCCGGATGGGTGAGAATGCTGCACGGAGGGAAGGTGCAGAGTGATGTGGATACACAGCCTTCAATCAGAGTCCATTAATTTTGCTCTTCAAGGAACAGCTTGCAGCTACTTTGGTGTCTCAGGCATTCACAAGTGAAGAAAGATTCCTTACATGCTGACAATATGCTACAAATACCTCTTCTCAAGAAGCCTTATTGCAGAGTAGGACTATAGGTAAGGCTATGTGTGAAAATCTCTGGAGCCCCTCAACTTGTTCCACCTGTTCCTCTTTCTACAGTGATTCCTCTGCAGATCTGGGGATTCGGAGCTGCTGTGAATCCCTGCTTTGGGAAACATGAAAGCAAGTGTGAGCAAGTCCTCTTTTTTGGTGTAATGTGAATAACCACCTTCATCACACACGTCATGCAGCACACCACTGGTATAAGAGACCAGGGCTGGGGAGCAGAGTGTCACTGCAGAGCTCTCACAAAGTAGGATTTGGCAAGCTGTACTTTTGTTTGATTTCTGATAATATTTTTAAAAATAGTTTTCATGAAAGCCCATCTTGTAGTGCTACATTTCAGCAAAGAAAATTGCTTCTGCATTTCTTTAAGGGAAAACTGCAGTAACACGCCAGGTGTGTGATCTGGACCAGAAATCTTCAGGAGTCAAAAGCAAAGGACATTTAATCCTGACCAAGCAGACTAAACATTTGGTAAAAAAGCTGGAGTAGATTCAAGATAATAATAACGTGCTCTGCATGTTGCAGTACATCTCCTCTAGCAGTTGGAGTCCAAAAAGGTCACACCAATCATGAGTGAAGAAAGAAAGGAAAACACTCAGCAAGATGAATATTGCTCAGAGCATTAATTTTCCCACACCTTCTTCCCCAGCAGGGTCAGAAGCAATTAAGAGTCCTCATAGTGGGAACACTTCCACTGACATACTTTCCTCTCACCCCACAATTTTTTTCAAATCTCTTACTTTGGGCAGGTGGTGGGGCGTGATCCAACAAAATTCATTTTTATTTGCAAATTAACCTAGAAATTTAATTTTCTCAGACAGAAGGTTGAAATGTTCTTCCCTTCCATACTTCTCACTTTGTATGGAATGAGCTGATCAGCAGCTTTCTATTTACTACTGTCCACTTCTGTCAATTACAGGAAAAAATACAGTCAAAACCTTTACATTAGTAGTTACTCAACAAAACAAGTGTTTGTGAAAAAGGGATTGAGAAGCAAAAGTGAGAACATATGAGAAAGGCCTTCTTGGTCTTGAAGAAACAGACCAGACAACTTTCACATCAGGATATTTCTTTTAATATTTATGTGCTCCTAAATTGTTCATCTGATTCCATTTCTCTTTGCAATTCAAGATTAATATTCAAGATTTCAGAAAAGAGAAAGGGTCATTGTGTTAGCAGAAATGACAGTGATAACATCATAGATCAAAGTGGTGAGTTGTCTCAGCTGTACTCACCTGGGAATCGGAATATTTTCCATTTAAGATCCACTTGGAAGATCATCTGCACCACTGTACTATCTGCACTGGGGTATATGTTGTTTCCCTGGGAACACACATGTTCCTCTGCACACTCTTGAAAGGCATGGCACAGTCTTGGCATCTCACGTACCTGTTCAGGTTTTTATATCATGCCCATTGACACACTGTTTAAGTGCTTCTTTGCTTGTGTTACCCATCTGAAATGCCATTTTATCTATGGGAATTGGATAGCACAATCCTTCATATGCTGCTGACTGCATTTATTTGTGGCATGACTTGAATGGATGCATCTGCAAGTCTACATAAAAAATCACCTCAGCCCATGAACTGGAATTCGAAGGAAAGCTACAAAACGCATATTTCAGTGTTATTTCTCATTCTTTGATGCTCTATATCAACACCTTTTTTCTTCACAAAAAAGAGAGGATTCCATTTTTATACAGGGCTACTGCATGGATACAATAGGCATCACTTGTTAAAACAAAAAATTTTTTTTAATGTTCTTTTAAGGAAATGTACATGTGCTCATCTATATGCATATTTACATTTCTAACCCCCCAAACACCTGTTTTCTGTCATGTGAATTTTCCAAAACAATCACTCATTTTTAGTATCAGCAAGACAGGACCGTCTGCTGCATCCTGCTGGCGCTCCAGGCTCTCTCCTCAGCCTCTGATGAAGCCCTCACTCTTCGCACCTGCTCCTTCCTGTGCAGTATCCCAACGCTGCTGCATCTCTCTTTCATTCCACCTCATTCTCCTCCAACTTGTGAGAAGGCGCCTTAACACTTTCAAGACCTCCAGAGAGGGTGGTTCATGCCCGGCAGCCCCTCACTGAGAGCAGCAGGGATGCTGCAGACTAAGCTGCACAGAACACCCCAGGTGGGGAGAGAAGGAGAAAATCCTTCTTCCTCTTCCATGGGGAGGTAGAGGTGATCATTCAATAAATTGCATTTAAATCAGTTAAATCAGAAAACACCTTGTCTGCAAAATTAATTGTGGGTAGTGCTAGCAGATAGTTTTCCCTTTTGAAGTGTCCTGGGATTTTTAGATGTCTGCATGAAACAGTTTAGCATGAGTGAAAATTGAAGAACTGGAATCAGGGTCCTAAACTCTTTGAGGTGAAATAGCTGTGTATCTTTTAGAGAAGGTGCCTTACATGCCAAAGTGACATTTGTAGGCACTGAAAACCTTGTAGCAATACTGAACCTTGGAACTGCATTTCTGACTGCATGTTGAGAGTTAGTTGGAAAGGGAGAATGCATAAAAGGCTTCCCAAAGTGGAATCCCTGAATGGCCACAGCAGTCACACTTCATGGAGAAATGTCTTGTCTGGTTCATGGGAACATCATGACTTCACTGAAGTTTTGAGAAATTATTGTGGGGCCTTTTCTTTTTCATAGAATCATAGAATAACTCACGTTGGAAGGAACCCATAGAGACCATCAAGACTCCCTGTTCCTCCCAGGACTACCTAAAACAAAACCATATGACCAAGTCACATCCAGATGCTCCTTGAACTCTGTCAGGCTTGGAGCCCCACTTCCCTGGGGAGACTGTTTCAGTGACTGATCACCCTCTCAGTGAAGAACCTTTTCCTAATGGCCAACCTGAACTTCCCTTGATGCAGCTTCATTCCATTTCCTTGTGTCTTGTCACTGGACACCAGAAAGAGAAGATCAGCATGTGCCCCTTTGCTGACACCTTAAGGAAGTTGTAGATTGCAATGAGGTCACCCTTCAGCCTTCTCTAAGCTGAACAAACCTGCAGACCACAGCCATTTCTCACAAGTCTTGCCCTCAAGATCTTTCACCATCTCGATTGCCCTCCTCTGGACACGATCTAATAGCTTTATATCCTTTGAGCCCAACCTGTCAGTCAGTTGATCAGTCAGTGTATTATGGACTTGTCTAGCTGTGTGCTGGATATTTTGTCCAGAATGATACTGTGAGAGACAGTATATAAAAATTTTTGATTTCTGGTAGTGTTCTCGTTGTTTGTTGGGGTTTTTTTGTTTGTTTTGGTTTGGTGTTTTTTGGTTGTTGTTGTTGTTGTTTTGTGGTCTGTGTGGTTTTTTTGTTTTGTTTTGGTTTTTTTTCCTGGCACTTACAGTGACCTCAGAATAAAGCACCAGTGACCCAGTTGGAAAAGAATGATAGAAAAATCCAACAGCTTTCATGGTTCACAATAGTTTCTGTCTGCTTGACAATGAAATAAACATCCTTAGATTATTGTGGTCGTAGAATTAAGATGCAGATGTGGTGTATAATAGCTCCTGCAAAGAGGTGTATTACACAAATCATTAAAAGTGCTGAAAAGATAAAACAAGGCAAAGAAAACTGTGACTAACACTGACCTCAAACAATTTCTCTGCCTTGTTTCTGCCTAATCAGGTGATAAATGAATTAACCCATGAACTCAGGTGTTGCTCATGCTTTCTGAATTTTTGCCTACTGGAGGGATTGTGTATAAGTGGAGATGAAGAGACCTGGATCGTGAAGAAGAGGAGTCTCTGTGCTGTTTTCAGTCACCTAATGGGAGGCTTTGCAGGAGCTGTGTGGGCAATGGTGAGGGGAAGCAGGCACAATCTGCAACTGTGGAAATTGGCACCAGATTCTTGCAATTGGACTGTGCAAACCAAGAAGAGAGACTTGGAGAATGCAGTTACTAGAGTTGCAAAGAGTAATTCTGTGATGTTACAACACAAGTAACTTGTACCACAAAGTTACAAGAGTAATTCTTTTATTGATGTGCATGATGTGTCCAGTTCAAATTGGGGCCCCCCAAGTGTGATTCTACACACAGTTCTGAAACCTTTTGAGCATTCAGATATAACATGATTCAATTAATCAGTACTTAACACACACATACTACCACAATGCAAATGTAATTTTACGGTGTCATTATCCATCTGCTTCTTTCATGATCTAGACATTCCTGGAGTTGCTCTTAGAATCACTAAGGTTGGAAAAGACCTCTAAGAGCATCAAGTCCAGTCATTAACCCAGCACTGCCAGGTCCACCACTACACCATGTCCCTAAGCTCCCCAGCAGGCTTATGCTCAAAACCCTTCACCCGCCTCGTTGCCCTTCTCTGGACACGCTCCAGCAGCTCAGTGCTCCCCACCTCTATGTTTTGGGGTAGCATCACTCGGGAATCGCCAGCGGGGGGCCACCCTCGCTTTGCCGGGAGGCGGAGGGCGAAGGTGTCCCCTCGCCCCGCCCGCCGGGACCCCCCCTCCGCGTCCCGGCGCCGCAGCGGAGGCGGCGCCGCGCTGATGTCAGGGCGCGGGAGGGAGGCGGGAGGGAGGCGGCGGGAGCGGCGGGCGGGCAGCGGCGGTGCGGGATGGCGGTGCCGCTGCGGCTGCTGTCCGCGCTCTGCACCGCCGCGCTCGTCCTGCCGCCGCCCGCCGCCCCGCGCAGGGCCCCGCGCTGCGGGCCGCCCTGCAGCTGCTGGCGGGAGTCCGCGCTGTGCGTGGGGGCCGCGGGCGCGCCGCGCAGCCTGCCCGCCGGCCTCGGCTCCCTGTGAGTGCGGGGGTACGCGGGGCGCGGGAGGAGGAGGGGTGATGGAGGGGTGCGGGGCGGTCCCGCCTGATGGGTAGCATCTCTTTTTCCAGGAGCCTGGTCAACGGGACCTTCTCTGAAGTCAAGGACAGGATGTTTTCCCACCTGCCCTCCCTGCAGCTGCTGTAAGTATGGCACTGGAAAGGAGCACGGCCAAGTAGCACTTTGCCCGTTTCTCCTAGAGTCCCTTTAAGCATAGAGCCTCCCCGTTTCTCCTAAATAGAGTCCTTTTCCCTTGTAAAAAGGGAGGTAACAGCTAAATCCCCCGCTTGCGCAGCCCCCCAATGTAGCTGCCGTTTCATAACAGGGATGCATTTTCTGCTCATAAACTACTTCATAAAATGTGTATTTAGCTACTGAAGTAGGGCAGAATGTTTTTTGATGCCCTAAGTTTCTCCTTTTTTTTAACTTCAGCTTTAATTAGTTTAGGGCTGAGTTTTCCTCTCTGGAGTCATGTGGTGGCTCTAACTCCTGCTCACTTTATGCCAGGGAGTCTGACAGCGGCTTTGGGATGCTGCAGGCACGATGGGGCAAGCAGAGGCTGCCGGGACACACTTCATAGGGAAGCCTCTGTGTGTGAAGTGCTGGTGTTGTCTGCAGCATGACTCTGCTTCAGTATCCAATTTGGAGGGTGGCCCCTCGGATGCCTTCTGACCCAGTGGTCCACTGTCCCAGGAGACAGTGGTCCTGCTTCCAGCACTCTGCAGCCTTCCCTCCTTCCTGTCCTCAGGCGAGTCGCTTCACATGTTGTAGTTAGGTGCGTGCCTGAAGCTCCAGGAGCTTACCCAAGCTTGCTTAATTTAGCTGTCCTAGGAGGCAGTAGCAGGGAAGGTACAGACACAGACTGCGGTACAACCCCCCTGGGGAGCCTGGGTACTCATTTCTCTGGTAGTCTGCGGTGAAGCTGAGCTGCAGCCTGTGCCCTGCCCAGCCCAGTGTGGGCTGCCAGGAATGCCTGGATACCAAGCAGACTCTCCATGCCTCCCCCCTGCTGCCCCCCAAGGACTGGCTTACCCCCCTGGCAAAGACACACTGCAAGGAAAAATTCAGCAAAAATATCTGAAGCCTTCCAGAAACCTGGGCTGAATGCTTCCCACAGAGCTAGATGTTAAGACTGGTCTTAGCAAGAAGTGCCTAAAGGCATCTGGTAACATCATGGCCAGCCTACTCTCCTCGGGCACCCCACCTCGTTTGACTCAAAGGCCTATCTCACTACTAGGGACAGCAGCACCCCTTGCAAAATGCTGGGGAGAACTGGGCAAAGCAAGGGGTGAAAACCTCCTTTATTGTGGCATTAATCCCCCAAACAAGTTTTTGTGGGATTTGGGGATCAGTACAGAGCCCTGAGCAGAGGGCAGGAAGGTGAATGGGGACAAACAAACAGCTGTGCCAGCTGGGAAGGAAAGGGAGGGATCCCAGCGTGGATTAAGAGAAACTGTGGGTGGAAAATTAGAGATGGGGGGAATCTTTTTGGATCTTTTTTTGGATGGTGGTATTAGGAAGAGTCAGGAAGAGCAGAAGAAAGTTGTCCCTTTTCCTTAGCTGTAGTAGATTTCCAGGAGCAGATACTGGGGTGAGTGGGATGGTGGATAGAGGTCAGTTGTTGAGAAAGTCAGAAGTCAGATCAGTTTATGTGGTAAGTCAGATGTGGCAGCGAGAGGGTTTTGTCACCATCATGACTGCCTTGGGCCCTGACAAATTCTGTCAGTTAGTGTAATTTGTGACTATTCCCTTAAACATGAGAAAAAATACTGATTAAATGGCAAAAGAGCTGCATGCATAATTGAGCACTTGGGCACCTCAGGACAATGTCTTCTGGGGCAGTAGTCATGGTAAAATAGTGACACAAGGATTTATTTTTGATGGCAGTCTGCATCGTTGTCAGATTTCTTTGGGATAATTTAAGGAGCATTTGTCTAGCATTAGCATACTATCCAAGGACCACAGGGAAAGTTTGCAATTCGTGTTCATTAGTCTTCTAAATTAATTTTAGTAAAATGCCTAAAACCATACAGAGAGAGGATTAATAAGTTGCTCTAATAAAGCGATTACTGGAGACATGTTCATTCGTAGCAAAAAATTCTTAGACTTTCCAAAAATTATATTTTTTGAGTAGCGTTCACTTTTTTAAACCAAATAAGAAATTTTGCTATTTTCTTGATAGGATATCACTCTCTGTGCCTTTGAACATCAACACTGTTGTACTTTGATACAGCAAGGAGAGAACTTTGCTGGCAAAGGCTTTGTAACATCCTTCTCCTCGATCGCCTTGTCCTGGCTCGGGTGACAGCCACTCTGGTGCAGCTCTGAAATGTTTTGTTCCTGAAGTTCACACAGGAGGAGGGCAAGGCAGTGCCTGGAGGAGGCAGCACCACTGCTCCTCCACACCACCTGCTAACACAGGGCTTTGCTTTATGAGGATAGCAGGACAGTCTCTGGTGGTTTGGGTATGGCTCTGTTTCCAGCTGATAAACTGGCTGCTGTCCTCCCACACCGTGGGCTGTAACCCATCTGCAGGTCAGGCTTGGAGCGTCTCCCTGGGAGCACAGAATAAATGAGCACTGACCCACTGCGACTGCACAGATGAGAGCTGGTGCTGAGGCTTCTTAGCTCATGATTGGTGCTGAGATGTCTTAAAAGTTGTCCTTGGGATAGGAGGGGTGGTGAACAACTGGCATCCACACTCGGCAGACTTGCCATGTCATAATGGCTTGTCCTGCTCAGGGGACCACAGAGTTGAGGACAAGGTTGCATTCAGCCAAGGTCAGTGGCACAACGAGCATTTTCCTGGGGAGTAGTGGACATTAACTGCTGTCACATAACGCCTTTTATTTTTTTTTTAATGGACCATTCCACAGTATTTTATGTGTGCTGCATTGGTGGGGCAATATGGGCTCAAGTCAGTAAGATTAGTTTGGTCATGGGCAATAAACACAATGGGCATAATCTAGTGTGTCAGGTTTTAAGGTGCTTTCCTAATGCCTGCTCTCCATTTTCAGCTTGCTGAACTCCAACTCCTTCACTATTATACGAGATGATGCTTTTGCTGGTCTCTTCCATCTAGAATACCTGTAAGTTTGGTACTTTATGTCCCTTATAAATAAAGATATTTTGATAAGTTGCCAAGGCTCCTGCTGCAGAGTCTTGGCCTTTACAGTGATTCCCAAGAGCAGGGGAGATGAGGGATTTATGTTTCACTCCTGTGCAAATGTTCTTCATGGTGGGTCACGATATTTCAAAGGTTACAGTGCATTTTTAAAAGATGCCATGAATGCAAGGTGTCTCTGTGCAATTACAGCACACCAAAAAGGCATTATTAGCAAGAGCTTGTTTTGGCTTTCCAGAACAGTGCCATCACTGCCAAGGGGAATTGAACCTCAGACAAGAGGTGGGAAAGCCTGTCCTGACCTGCAGGCAGGCTGAAAAGGAATTGCAGAGTATCTGTGTACCACCCAGAGCAACCTTGATTACCATCCTCATGTTGTCTTTTTTCTGATATCCCATTTAATGCCCATGTCATTTAAGTTTGTATAATAATTAATTATAAATACATAAACACAGAAATATGTCATCCAACATAAATTATTGTAATTGTTTATATTATTATTTAAATTTATTTGAATCTCCTTTTGTTTACATAGTTCACTTATATTTTTTACACTACTTTCATTTCCTGATTTTTTTTGTTTATTTTTAGTTCACTACTTTTTGTTTTAAAAAAAGTATTAGCCCTGCTACAAGGTTATCTTCCCTTCCTACTCCAAAGGACTGGCATTTCTGTGTGTTACTAGATATGGTGTGTTTGAAACTATGAATACAACCTCAAAAAAATTCCTCTTTCCACTCACCTTTCCACTCTGAAAGGTAGCTGTGGAAAGCATTTGTCCTTTTCTAAAAACAGACTGATGCTGATAAAACTGACTCCTGCTAAATTCTTGCAGACAAATAGATATTAAAGTTAGGTATATTCAGGGTTAATAGTCTGATAAATGGGGAGCAGCCACCAATGGAATTTGCAGACCAAGAAATAGAGGATAATGGTAAATGGTGTATGCTAAAATCCGTGATTCAGCTACAGCTGGATTTTTCGGATAGGAAGTTATCTAAGCATACTATTTTCCTTGTGTCTATAGGAAAAAAAATTATTTGCTATATGTTTGTAAAAAGGAAGAATAACATTTTTATGTTGTATCATTAATTACTTACTTTCAAGTGCTGATGAGCTTGTCCCTGCAGTTGTGGCAGTTGCACTGGTGACTGCAGCCAGACCCCTTTCCAAAAGAAACATCCTACTCTCCTCAGCTGGTCAAAGGGGAAATCTGTGTCCCCAGTCACCAGGGGACAGGGAGCAAGCCAAGGAGCAGGACGAAGATTGGTAAAACCTTATAGTTGCAAATCACTTTAGCAGCTGAACGAGTGGTCTCAGGTACTGGTTGTGGTTGCCCTTCCTGCAAGTCCACAGAGCTCTTCCTCTTCCTAGCAAAACTCCTCTACACCTTTTGGGAACTGGCTGTGAGTAGCCTTTCTCTATGGTTTGATTTTTTGGCCATGCAGTCAGTAAAACTACTAGAGCTTCCATAACTCATGTCTCTTAGTTACCAGGGATCAGACTTTATGGAGAACAAGGAAACCTCACTGACAAACAAGAATGACAAGTGTCTTTGTGTACAAAGCAAAGTCTCTGGATGAAGAACAGCTGGGGAGCACCCACAGTAGATACCTACATATATAATATATCTCCAGCTGTGTCCTGCGGCACTTGCAGCACTAATAATGGCATTCAATGCACCTTAAACTAATTGACTCTCTGTACAGAGTCTGCGTAAAACAGGTCTGATAAAGATGGGAGCTTTGCTGGTGAACAGAGTGGTGTTCCCAGGGTAGCACCTCTTGGAGGCCAGCTTTGGTGACTCACGGATCCAGCAGATTACTGAGCCCAAATTTGCATCATCTGTTTGCAGCGAAGCCTTGTGCATTTGCACGGACTGGTGAGCTGGTGCTGTGCAGGGATGCCAGGTGCCAGTGAGGGTGTCAGGAGGCAGTGTGGCTCTCTGCTCTGCTGATTGAATTCAAGTCCCCAGACAGCCTTGTAATGGCTGACCCTTTTCTGACAATTTCTACCTAAGCACAGCACCTTCTCATCCAGTCAGGGTTCCAGTCACTTCATGAAGGATCTTGGCTACATCTAAACATCACAGCCAAGAGCACTTGCCATCTCCTGCATTCTTGTCTTGACTCTCTCAAGAGGAGACCTTGACTCATAGCATTTTTCCTGTAAGTTCTCTGGAAGGCAAACAAGGATGCATAGGAGGAAGGGAGGCACTTTTATCTCATCAAACCTTTTATAAAGTCAGCATACAGTTGTCTTCATCCAGGTACAGCTGTACCAAGCAATATCTTGATGGCCACCTGGCTGCAATTGCTTTGCTGGGCTGATGGTGTATTTCGGGATGCGTCCTTAAGTGCTCAGGGGTCAAGATGCTCGAATATCAGCTCTTTCTTTAAATGCTGACGTGCATTCAGGAGAAGCAGCGTGTTCCTGGAATCAATATGTGCCTGTCATTATTCCCCCAGCCCACAGGGCCATGACTGGTGTGCAGCTGGGCACCCTGCAGAGGTGATGTCCCACCTGGAGAGAGCTGAACTGTGGCAGCCAGAACAAAACCAAGGCAGTGGTTGTGCTGTTTGTGCGGACACTGGATGACTGCAGATCCAGTCACAGCTGTGAGGGTGTGGAGGTTGCAGTGTACATGCAGCCACGGGAGCTCCCCATCAGTGTTGGTCTGCAGCCTAAGCAGCCCTAGCACCTCTGTGCTGCCCTGTGGTTTTAAAAGGCACAGTGTGCCCCTGTGCTGCCCTGTGGTTTTAAAAGGCAGGTGATTTGTGAGGGGAGGGTAGGACTTCTAAAGCCCATCTCAGGAGCCCCTTCTGTGTAGGTCTCTTGCCTCATACAACACATCCCAAGAGGATTAACCAGGAGGAATAAATTTTTTTGCCTAGTTCCCTTTGTTCCTTTTCTGGACATTTGTGTTATGTGCTGTCCCTTGTGCTGCCTGGTACTTGCATTGTTCCTTGCAGTCTGCCCAAGGAAAGGAGATAAGGGCAAGTGAGCAGCTCCACTGAGACTTCCTACCTTTCAGTCTGAAGGAGCTGCCCAGGAACTTGATGGATTTGGCAACCATAGCTTAAAGCACTGGTGATGTTAATAATATTAATTAAAGTACTTAAAATACTTTTTCCCCCCCTAGATTCATTGAAGGGAACAAAATTGAAACCATTTCAAGAAATGCATTTCGTGGCCTTCGAGACCTGACTCACCTGTAAGTTATTTAACACTTGGTAGAGTAATTCCTACTTGAACAAAACTCCTCTGGGGGACCACTGCACTGAAAACCCCTCTTCCCTCTGTGTGTCAGCTTCCTCCTTCTGTCAACAACTTGCCTTTCATAAATTAGGAACTGGCCTCAAAGCAGTTCCTGCTCAGGCAGCAGTACAGCACGTCGGGGTGGGGTGCAGCTGGTACCCCCAGCGCTGCACCGGTACCACCGCCACACCGGGACTAACATTCCTCTTCTTTCAGCATGCTCAGTGATTGCCCTGTGTGCTACATTTGCACTGGGGCAATAAAAAAGCTCTAAATATCATACTTTTATGTGATCTTTGAGTAATCCCCATTCTTGAATGGGAATAATTAGCACCTGTTCCTGGTAACTACCAACAATGCCAGTGGCAGGACGGTACCAGATATACTGTAACAACCTGTAAATGAGCTCAGGCTTGGTGAGAGCCCCCAGAAAAGAGATAGAAATGATACTAAACTCTAACTTTCTTTTCTAGTTCTTTGGCCAATAACCACCTCAAAGCTCTGCCAAGGGATGTCTTCAGTGATTTAGATTCTTTAATTGAACTGTAAGTACTGAGAATCTTTCTATTGGGTGCCTGCTTCTGTCACTTTGCTCCTCTCAGTTCTAGGTTTCTGGGGGTGTGGTGCTGTATCTGGTATTTTCACAGGAAAAAAAAAAAGTGTATTTTTTTGTTCTACCTTTTTTCATTTCATAATTATTTACTTGATAGGCTCCTCTAAAGTAACTCCTGTTTCTTAAAGCACCGTTGCTCCTCATGATGCTGTATATAGTTTGTGTCATTGTACTTCCTTCTGATATTACATGTAAATTGTTTTTTAGGGAAAGGGTGACAATGAATTTTAAAACTACAGTTTCTCTGAACATTTTTCCCTGTTAATATTGCATGCGTTCCCTGAGATTATTTTAGTAAAAAGCATTAATTAAAAAAAAAAAAAAAGCTGTTTTTCCTTGGTTTTGTGCAGTTGTAGCACATTGCCGATGTACTGTCAGTGTTTCCTTGTATAACTGAGCTGCTAGGCGGCTTCCCCTATTTTTGGCCTGGCTTTCCCAAACAGCAAAGTATAATTGTAAGCCACAAAATTTGCCAAGGGATCGAAGAACAAGTTCAGTGTTGAAATTGCACATACATTAGTAGAGGGAGGTGAAATTGACTCTACGTCAGCAGCGACTCAAACAATACAAGCCTTACATCCGCATTTTATTGTAACTCAGAAATGGTGCCAGCAAGGCCGCTCTGTCAACCAGCAGTACTGGAACAGCTTAGTGAAGGAATGGGATTTATCCTGGGATTTATCCATGTCAGCGGTAGGTGGTGTGAAGGAGGCTTGCAGCAGATAGCCTGACTGCCAGGATTTATTACA
>JAWWES010000133.1:54744177-54776409 GCA_035583135.1 Lophotriccus pileatus
TGGGATTTATCCATGTCAGCGGTAGGTGGTGTGAAGGAGGCTTGCAGCAGATAGCCTGACTGCCAGGATTTATTACATTACAGTCCTAATCCTATGGAAATTTACCAAAAAAGTAACTTTACACATGAATCACAGTGTTCTATTACTAGGATTATAAGTGAGTGTAGACTAACAATTTTTCAAAAAACTTGGTGAAGGAGAGCCCATACTGAGTCCAAATAAAACTTAAAAAACTTCCCTGTTCTCAGTTCAGAACAATTCAAGGATACTCAGATATTTTGAAATTCAGCATGTCAAGGTGATAACAGTTCTGTAGTGCTCATATTGCTATCAACCTTTTCAAATATGTTTATTTCTGTGTGTTTTTTAGAGATTTAAGGGGAAATAAATTTGAGTGTGACTGCAAAGCCAAGTGGTTGTTTTTGTGGTTAAAGATGACAAATTCCACTGTTTCTGATGTCCTGTGTATTGGTCCAGCAGAATATCAGGATAAGAAGTTAAATGATGTGACAAGTTTTGATTATGAATGCATCACTACAGGTATTCAGAATGTATATTTCTAAGCACACTACAAATGGTTAAATATCAGACATATAGACTATACCCTTTCGTTCTGTGAGCATGACTTGGGGGGAGGAAAGGGTTACATACAAAGTCCATCGAGTACTGGAACAAGTATAAAATCGGAAAATTGCATTTCAAAGCCAAAGTAAGTACTGATTTTTTATTTGGATTAAGTGATAATAGGAGAAGAGCTCGGACAATTTGTATTCCAAAAGACTTGATTATGACTCACTTTGTGGCTTAATTTTCATCACAGAATGCTTTCTATTATCTGGAATAAAGCCATATAGTTACGGCAGATGAGCTTCACAAAATCTCTGTATTTCACAAGAAAGCAATAAAAATAAGTTCAAAAATGTGGCTATATCTCTTATATTTATTTAATAAGCCACGACTTACTAACATCAAATGTGGTGGCAATAGTGCCAGCAGTTCTTCATGGAACTCCATTAAGTTGGAGAGAAATGTCCAATAATACTCTGACTACTGTCTTGTTTAGGATCTTCTTCTCTTTTTTAGATAATGTAAAGCATGCTGAAGGAAGTGAAGAGAAATTTGCATGTGATTATGCTTATATTTTATGACCAAACAGCTGCAGTTACCTCTCTTTAAATGTAGTCACATCATATAACTGAAAATATCAGCTGCAAGTATTGTTTTTCATCTTTTATGTATAGAATGTCAGCACTCTGCCTTTTTTCTACACAGTAGTATCAGAGGTGTTCAAGTTCTCATCTGTCATCAAGTCAGTCATCATTATTAAAAGATAACAGAAAAGTTGATTACTAGTAATGTGAAACGAAGTTTCAGAAAAAGGTATGAAAGGTAATTCCATGGCATTATGTGAAGGAAAAGAGAATGAACTCAGATTTCAAAATTTTGACAGAAGAGCAGCAGAGGTAAAGTGCAATAATCTGCTGCATACAAGGATGTCAAGCACAGGAGAGAAATGAAGCTTAGAATGGTCCCATGTCTGCCAGATCACTGAGAGGCAACAGTACAGAGTAAAAGCAGGCTTTATTTCATTGCAGTCTGGTTCCAAAGCACTAACAATGTGCAAGAACAAGCCTTACTGATCCTCAGACCTATACTGACCTACCTGCCCTCTTTCACCTTTTCGTACCTAGAAACTATAAAGTTGTTACCAGCAAAATTCACCCTTAACATTTGTCCCTTTGTCTGCTGTAAGGGAAATTACACCAAGCATAAATCTAATTTCATGTGCTGTAGAGCTTTTGAGGACTGAAAATGTTCTGTGGGGCAAGGATTGCCCAGCTGAATATTTGTTCAAATGCCACTGAAGTGCTTCCACAGCACAGCACAGAGCTGTCACACACGGTTGTGTATGACGCTCGTGGTCTGCAGGATCAAGCCACTGCAGCTTTTTCCTTCTCTGCCATTGCCTCCCCCAGCTCCAAAGGGAGTGTACATATGCCCATATTCACTCCTTGAGGATTAATTATTCAGAGGCTCAGGTTATACCATATTCTGAAGTAAAGCAATGGTACGCTGTAGGTGTATTCTCCTTTCCCAGTCAGTGACAGGAAGGGCTCTACAAACCTCTCTCATTTGTGTTAGACTTTAGTACAGTGTTTCCCTCCTTTGCCAGGTGGGATCAGGCTTTCCATCATTTCTGGTCTCCAGTACTCTGTGTCAAGTAAGACTGGATGTAGGATGTGGTAACAAAGCAGTTTGCTTGCTAAAATGTGCATCTTGTCGGCTCAGTCAGTTCATTGCATCAACTGAACTGCTGCAATGGTAACAGGAGGAGAGATGAAAAGAGATGCTGCCAAATTTAAACAGAAAGGACAAAGAACAAAATTGTCCTGTTGCTTCTTCACAGAGAAAGTGATTCAGTGTTCGTGATCTGCGCTTTTAACTCTTTTTGTGATAGCATCTGTCTTTTCCATTTCTCAGTGCTTGCATCATGGAAGCAGGTTAAGCCATTTTACTTCATTTCTTGTCTTTCCTCCCAAAACAGTGTGTTAGGAACCTGTGCTGTGGCTGTAAGCACCACAGGGGAATGTGTTAGTCACTTTCAGGAAACTGGTAAACAGGTCTTGTGCTCCCACAGCCACTGGAAACAGGCTGTGTGCATGCCCGGGATTTTGCCTGGAGCCGCAGTCAGGGATCATCTCACTGAGCTTTGGAAGCTCGTTTTCCCCTTTCTTTAACGAGTTGGGACTGCCTTCTGGAGGTGGTCCTGTCTTACCCTACTGCCTGGAAGGGAGGTGTTTGCAAATTAATAGGTACCTGCTCCATAATTGCTCCTGTGCTGGAAATCTCCTGTGATGGGAGAAGGGAAGGGATAATTAATGTTCCCTGCTGGCATGCCCAGGTCCTGGGTAGCCTCACCTGGAGTAGAAGTCTCCACTGCAGGGAAGAAGGGATGTGAGGAGAGTGGGACCAATTCACAGGATGCACTTTAGAAGCTGCTGCCCAAACACATCCTCACTTCCACTTTTCCTTAGTGTCCCCCAGCATCCTACCTGCATTCTCTCCTCTGTCCGCATCCGTGCTCCTGTGTGCTGTGGTCAGCCAGAGCAGGGTCTGCCAGAAGAGAAATCAGCCCAATAAAGTTGTTGGGTCCCTCATCCATGACTCCTCATGCCCATTCAACCACAGAGGGAGCAGAGGTGGAGTGAGCGACTGGAGGACAGGGGGACCACCCCATCCTCAGCCGGCGAAAACCACGTGTCTTGAGACAGGGAGAGCAAAACTATGTATGGAGTGGGAGAGAGGGACTGCAGCACAAGGGGAAAGCAGGGGCTGCATTCTCTTCCCTCTCCCATGCATGGGATCCAGCTTAAAAGAGAAAAATGTTGGAAAAGAGCCCCCTCAATCCTGTATTTACTGTATTATCTCTGTCTAGCATTAAAGCAAGGCATGTAGAACTAAATCAAGCCCCCAAGGTTTAAATTTTTGGCAAACCTGATGTGGTAACATCCTTTTACTGTGTAACCCTTTTCTACATTAGAGTCTGGTATTTCCAGAAGGTGCTAAAATCAGTGTTTATTGGTTTTTAGTGATTATAACTGAATTTGCTAGCTGTTTTTACATACAGATTGGTTTGTTTCAATTCACAGATTTCTCCGAAGTGTTTCACAATTATTCAGATTTCAAGACATGTCTTTTTCAGGATTAGTTTTTTATTGTTTTTTTTTCTCAAGATATAAAAAATATTTTTATTTTCTGTGACTCTATCTGCTGTTGTTCCATCCTTTATCTATCCTTCATGATTGGTCATACTTTCTGCATACTTTGGTGTCAGTTTTCTCTAGTCCTTCTGGTTTCTCAGTCAGAATGAAGATAACTTTCCTGTTTGCCTGACAGCATTTATGAACCAAGCCCAAGCTCTATTTATAACAGTCCCTCGAAGAATGAGGACTGTCATTTCTTTCGCAGCTGTAGAATCTGCTCTGTTTGTTTAATGGTAGTCATCTATCTTTATTCTCCAGAAGTGTAACTCCTCAAGGGCAAGGCTTTCGAGCATGCAGAAACAGAGGGTTCTTCATTCAGAAGCAATTATTTCATAATGCACCAAAATCAGGGACTCGAGTGAGGACTTAATTACCATTTCACCAAAATCCCTGGATGCTCAGGCCCTTCCAGCACAGCAGTGTGTGATGACGGCATGTAGCAAATAGAGCTTAAAACAGAGCAGTGTGTGATTCTTCAGAGAATTGCCATCATAGCAGAAGATGCCTTTCCTTTTCTATGTATCTGTGTGAATGCATTCCTTCAACACAGGCATCCTGCCCAATTCAAGACCCAAGTGCTGGCTTCTCTTTGCCAGGTCTGCTATACCATGGTTTTTTTTCTGATGATAATGACGTTGCCTAGCTGTCAGGTCAAAGATCAAATTCAGACCCAAGTCTCCTTGCTTTGCCCCACATTGGCTCTGTGCTGACTGCTGACTTATACCGGGGTAACGTTTATAATTAAATCTACAAAAGCACTTAGGTTTTGAGAAAAAAAAACTTTAATTTTGGAGTAACACTCCTAATTTTTACATGTTGCTCCAATTCCTCAGCCTATGATAAGTTTTCCACTGGACCGTAATTCTCAGGTTGGTTGTATTTTATGCCTAAGCTACATTACAGTGCTGCATAAAACATTGTGTTAAATGAGTTTTTGATTCCACCATTTTGTCTGTGGTCTAGATGAAATGGGGCAAACTTCAGATATCATTTCACTTTCTGTCTAGTTTAGCATATCACAAATTGCTAGTGATTAAATTTGCATGACTTAAGAAGTTATTGGACTTCAGCTGGCAGTTACCACCTCTCAGCATCAAAGTGATTCTGGCAAGGCCATTTCACTTGACGAGAAAGCCACTTCCACCTGTAGGAAAAGCGACTTTTCTCTCGATAACCTGATTTTATTGATAGTAGCCAGCCTAGCAGGAAAATCTGATTTCTTTCTCTATGTACCTATTTGATCTCCTTGGCAACTATATTTTCTTCAGACAGTTTATGATACCTAAAGCAGGACACACCCAGTTGCTGCATGCCTAATGTGAGCATTGACACTTCCATGCTAGTGTTATATAAAATCCAGAGTATTTCACTCGTTTTTCAGTGTAAATCATTATAATCAGCTACCAGTTATTCTGTGTCTCCACCAAGGATGTAACCTAACTATTGTAAATGTATATTTCTAGATTTTGTTGTTCATCAGATTTTGCCCTACCAGTCCGTTTCAGTGGATACGTTCAAGTCAAAGAATGATGTGTTTGTAGCCATTGCACAGCCCAGCATGGAGAACTGCATGGTGCTGGAGTGGGATCACATTGAAATGAATTTCAGGAGTTACGACAATATCACAGGTATGTGAACACTAGAACTCCAATCATTGATGAACTGTTGGCATTTCACAAGGGTGAGATTCATAGATGGGACCACTTTATTAGGTTTTGTCCTGAATCCCTGTTGAATTTGGCCAAAGTGTGTTATGTCTGGACATGAGTGACTCCATGGAGTAGTGCTTCTTGTTAATACATGCACATTTTAGTTCCCTATGGCACACAAACTGGGCTTTTTTTGTCTGATCTTGTAAATTGTTCTGAAGGAACAAACACTTGCTGTGAATGTCACACCATGGCCCAGCTTACCAGTCACTGTCTCAATCACACAGCAAGTCAAAGTAGAAGTTCAAGGAGCAATCACTCTTGCCAAACTGCCTGTGAAACAGAATATAAAAATACTCTATTGCATGTAGAAGAAAATAGGTCTGAAGGATGCTTTTAGGGTCGGTTGGCCAGGAACCCAGCTGAAGAGGACATAGAAATATTTCAGCTGTGGTTATTACCTAAAGAGTTGTGCTGTAAAGCTTCCATGTTAATTTTCAGTTTACAAACATGCTCAATTAGCATCCTGGACAGACTACTGATCAAACAAAAAGCCCATGTGAATGCCAGGTGATGTTCTAACTCTGATTTTCTAACAACTGTTCTGTCCCTAACCAACGCTCACTGTGCTCAGTCACACCGTGACAGCAGGGACAGAGCCTTTAGAGCTGTTATCTGCTGCCTGATTTCCCAGCTGCTTCAAGCTAGTCGTTCTGAAGACTTGGGAGCTAAATTTACCATGGAGCATCCTTCCCTCCTGTTCCTTGTTATGTGTGATAGATTATTTTTTACCTTACATTTTGGGAAACAAAGAGTATGATATGTCCTTATCTGGTGTTGAATTCTACAAAGGCAACAAGAGCTTACCTCCTCAGATAGCTGTGAGTGTCACTAACAGAAGTTTACAAGGTGCTTCCCCTCTATCAGCAAATGTTGGAAATGAAAAACGTTGCACTTTTAGGTTTCATTGTGTTTTGGTAGGTTAGGGTGAAATATGTACCAGTGCATGTAAATTGAGAAGTCAACAGCCCAGAGAGAGCGAGGTGAGCCCTAGAAAAACTCTGGAAATGAACTCAAGAGTTTGAGTTATTTGCAAAGACAGCTGCCTTCCAGGCATATTTCACATTCCTGTGAATTACTTGATCAGGAGACATTTCTGCCAGGGACTTGAGTCCTAGCTCCACACACAGAGTGTGCCCAGAGTTGTTTTTCAAACAACCATTCCATGTTCCTGGAAGGCCTGAGCTCTGAAATGTACATGAGCAAGTGATTTTTGCCAGGGGACACAGGCCCATAAGGAGCCTCTTGCAGACCCTGAAGAATGTTTTGTAGAGCTCTGGAACCAGCTTTGTTCTCCACAGGGAATTCCATTACTATCTGTATGCTTGGCATTCGGGTATCTAAATTTAGCCCTTTACAACACGGGCTTATGGAGCTGAGCTGGTTGTCAAGGTTGCCTTTACAGTGAACATGCAGAGAAAGATGTTGCTCTCGTCTGTAAAAGGAGACAGGAGAAACAAAGCTGAAAGCTCTTCTAGAGTTAATTTTGACTAAGCTAGACTAGAAGGAGCCTGGATGATCAGCTCAAGCATTCACGCCTGCACCACAGATACCTTGTGGTAGTTGAGATAAAGGTACTCACAGCGCTCCCACAGTGGGAGGGTGGCAGGTCATTCCAGGCCAGCTGTGAAAGCCATAGGTAGGGGCCCAGCAGAGGAGCCAGGGCAAGTCTCCTGTTGTGACTGACCAGGCAAACATCAGGACCTTATGCAGTTACAGTTCCACTTAAACTATGTGCTTCAGAGAGGAATTCCTCTCTTCTTCCAACAAAATCTGTCATAATAGTCTAGTTGTTAATATTTTTGATGTTGTTCTTATATAGTGTAACTTGACATTCTCAAAACAGACCACAACCTGACCCGATCTAATCTGGCAACTGCAATATTCCTAAATATTTCTCATTTAACATAATCATAGGAATGCCTAACAGAAACAACAGAGTTAGATTTATCTTTTTCATCCTGCTGTCAGGTGATATACCCACAAGATGCATCACTATTTCTGTTTACAGTAGGAAAAAAGCTGACTCCAACTCTTCTGGAGCAAGAAAAATATGTGATATTTCATTCTTCTAGTTAAGCTGGAAAGACAGATGTTCCAAGAATAAGAGAATTTCAGATTTCTGATTGGCAGCAAGACAATAATTCTTGTAATTTTGAAATAATAAAATTTATCTTAAATAGTTATTTTGGATATTAGAGGCCATGTGTTTGAACAAACAGAGGAATAAAAAGTATTCTGCATAAAAAGGAACTAGCGCTTTACGATGTATAATACTTGCATACCTTGCAGTGTGTGACATTTGAAGTCATCTCTCCAGTTATTGGGAAGAAAAATGCACAAAAAGAAACTGTGATGGCATGTAACAGAATACCAAATTATGAGATGGTGAAAATTTAAAAAAGGGGAGGGGTGATTTGATAATCTCTCTGTGGCTTAAAGGGTGCTTTGTACTGTGATAATATACATGCCTTTTTTTTTTCCTTTGGTCAATAGGTCAGTCTATAGTGGGATGTAAAGCCATTCTTGTCGGTGACCAAGTCTTTGTGGTGGTGGCACAGCTCTTTGGTGGCTCACACATTTACAAGTATGATGAAAGCTGGACAAAGTTTGTCAAATTCCAGGATATCGAAGTATCTCGCATTTCCAAGCCAAATGATATAGAGCTTTTTGAGATAGACAGTGAAATGTTTTTTGTCATAGCAGATAGCTCTAAAGCAGGTTTGTCAACAGTGTACAAGTGGAATAACAAAGGATTTTATTCATATCAGTCCCTTCATGAGTGGTTCAGGGACACTGATGCTGAGTTTCTCGATATAGACGGGAAATCACATTTAATCCTCTCTAGCCGTGCCCAGGTTCCCATTATACTCCAGTGGAACAAAGTCTCCAAAAAGTTTGTCCCACACAGTGAAATCCCCAACATGGAAGATGTCCTGGCTGTGAAGAGTTTCAGGATGCAAGATAACCTATACATCACACTCACAAGATTCATTGGTGACTCCAGAGTTATGAAATGGAATAGCAAACAGTTTGTCGAGATACAGGCTCTTCCATCCCGAGGAGCCATGACGCTGCAGCCTTTCTCCTTCAAGAACAATTACTACCTAGCCTTGGGAAGTGACTATACTTTCTCCCAGATTTACCAATGGGATGGTGAAAAGAAGATATTCAGATTATTTAAAGAAATCTATGTGCAAGCACCACGGTCTTTCACAGCTGTGTCAACAGATCGAAGAGATTTTTTCTTTGCCTCTAGTTTTAAAGGAAACACTCAAATATTTGAACATGTCATCATTGACTTGAGTTTATGAAAAGCTGCTGGAGTGAAATTTATGTAGAATGGCATTTATACGCAAAATAAATGAAAAGAGACCTTTCTAAAATCAGGGTGCACCTATGGAGTATGATGACATTTTCTGAACTTTTCAAACTTGCATATTAATCAGGGACTGCCTTTACTTGGTTACTGCATGACATGTCCATTTTATCCTTCCTCCAAGACACTTTGCAATCTGCACTCATTCAAAGAGCAGAGCAGTGCATTAGGATTAATGTTGACATCTAAGAGAATGATCTAAATCTTATTCAGAAAACTACCTTGAACTGAACATCTCATAAAAAGGAAGTGAAGAGTAAGCCATACAAAGCATAGAAATTATTTTGACTCCTAAACTAACATGTTAGTAATGACTTTAATACTAGAGCCAGATCTTCATGGCTACTGATGAATTGTAAAAACAAAGAGGAACATTCCAGAATACATTTTATTTGGGTTTCTTGAGGTCTGTCTTTGTGGTTCCTAGTAAATCCAAGGCATTGTTTTAATTCATTTTAGACTGAAGAGGAAGTCAAAATCGATTGCCATTTTTCCTCCATTATTCACTTTTTCAGCATTAAAATGTGCATAACAAGTAGCCCAGCCCACAGGAACTGGGTAGCCAGGAAAAGAAGAGTGTGTCACTTCCGGAATACGAGATCTTAACAAGTTAGTATAGACAGAAAATACAGGAGGTCTGCATGGTGCCATGAACAAATCCACTCTCTGTTTTAATAGGTATTCCAGAAATCCATCCTAGTTCATTTTGCCCTAATTTATACTTTTCCTGACGATCCAAATAGATTCTGGGTGTTTTAACATGTTATGCTGTTGTGACCTCTCATTCCAGAAGGCAAACCTTAAGCTTAGCCTGAAACACATATCTACATTTACACACTCCATGTTGTAGCTCATCTGAGCACAATGAGATGATTTACTCTCTAGCATTTTCCCCAGCACAGCTCACAAGCAATAAATTCAGGTTTGGGTCATCACAAACTGCATTTGGGGAATCCTGCTTCTGGCTAAAGTCTAACTGTGACTTCAGTATCACTGAGTCATTTGAAACAGAGGCAGCTAGAGCTGTTTCAGGCTAGAGCTAAGCCTGCCTCCAAGAAGGATTTCCACTTGGTGGGTCCAGATTTTTGCCAGGTTGCCAATTAACTGACAGTTAAACAGGAGGATATGGACAGACTGCACTTCTTTTGTGTTTTGGGTGGTTACAGACCAAGGCGTTCAGTCATCCTAAATAGGGCAGTCCTGGCATGCAGAGTCTCTCTCAGGATAACAGCAAGACACTCTTCTCCCGGAAAGGCCCTTCACCACCTTTATCGAACCAAATTGTATATTGGAGCTCTTGTTTGTTTGATTACACAATATGTTTCTTTAAGTTTTCATACCACTTAGCATTCTAGGTTGTTGCATCGTGTCTTGCTGCTGTACTGCTGCCTTGGATAGTAGGAAGTCTTTGCATAAAGCAGGGGGAGCAAAGGAAACTGTCCTTTATTCCTTCATACTCAGGGCTATCTCACTGTCCCTTTGCTGAATGAGCTTCACATTTTTCCCCTGAACATGTGAAACATGGCCTATTATCACAAACAGAGATGTTCTCATAGGCTTTCTGATATCCAAGGTGTGAAGTATGCTGCAGAAGGGGATTATGTATAAGGGTTCCTGTGAGGAGTCGTAACATAAAAGTGACCTGGCTTACTACAGTCCTCCCCAACTTTTGCCTCTCTGCTATGAAATAAAGTTATTATTAATGGCCTGCCAGAGACATAACTCATTCTGTTTCTAAATTACATGCTAATTTTTTTCCCTACAGAGGTGCTCAACCTGGTTTTGATTTTAACTACACTGGAACCTTTATCCATCCAGCCCTCTGAAGTATTGAGCACTGCCCTCCCAATCCCAATGCAATGTCAGTCCCAGCAGTTCAATCAGACCAGTAGATGCAAACAAACCCTTTGCAGCAGGTTTTAGCAATACCTCTCCTAGGATTAAGCAACAAAATAAAGAGATTCTCTGCCAAGGAATGCAACTTCTCACCATGTTGCCAGTTTACATTTTAAAGTGGATATGGCTGGCAAGCTGTATTTATTTAACCTATGTTGTGGGAAAGCATTTTGTGTTGATTTCCTATTGAGCATGTAAGTTTAAATAGAGTTAGATATTCTGATGAGGGGGTCCACCAGCACTTGCTTTTAGGGCTCACTATGAGTACCAGTCACTCAGAAAGGGGCATTAGTCAGAGCAGAAAGCTAGGTTAGAGAAATTGAATCCTGGTATTTTTAGCTTGAAGAGCAAGAGGATGGTGGAAAACAGGCTTGTGTATTGAATACCAGGAGATTGTACTCTTTCAAGAGCCAAGGGGATTTTGAGACTTGGCTATCAAGTTGAATTAAATTAAAATGGTCTCTGCAGAGACTGGCTTAATAAAGAGGATAAAGTGATCCACAAGAGTCTAGCTCATTCACATGGGACCAGGAGAAGAGAGTGAGGGAAATGAATTCTGCTGGCAGGCTGCCGCTTCTGCTGAGTAGCTGTGTTGGTTGGTCAGAAAGCCCAGCTCAGCATCTATCCCTCACGGCCTCAGGAGGAGCCTGGAGTCAGACATTGGCCTGCCTGCTCTGCTGAGTTCATGCACAGGAGGTCAAAGAAGCTAAAAGGGAGAACAAAAAGCACCAGTTGATAAAGAAAAGGTTACAGTACTTTTCACAGGATTAAACAAAGGCAGGATCTCAAAAAGAACCTTGGTCTGCCCTTCCTGCTCCCAAAGAAAAGCTACAGGATGCAGCCATAACAACAGAAATCACTAATCATTGAAAATACTTTCTGCCTTTCCAAATGCAACAGCAGGATTGTCTCCACGGCCTATATTCTGCAATAGAAATTGTTTTGAATAGTAAATAAAATACACATATCCATAATTCATTGCAATTGTTAGACCATCAAGACAGTGAGAAAAAATAACAGAACATGCCAACTGACAATTTTTAATATATTCTAAAATGCATAAATCTATGTAAAGAACATAGTTTATATAAGAATTTAATATGTTCTAGCTACAGCGGGAGCATTTTAAGGCTGTACATACTTTGGGCTTTTTTTAGTAAAGAGGAGCTGATGCAATCTATGCTGCTGACACATGTATGTACTCTTTCAGTATATGAATAAAAGGTAGTTAATGAGACTGATATTGGCGTGTCATGCGTGTTAAAATATCCACGTTGTGAAGATCCAGAGTGCCAGAGGAACGGACAAGGTGCAAGCTTCTGCTTCTCTGCCTGAAGTAGCTCGGACCTCCAAGGTTTTGCTGCTCACCGACTTTCCCCTTCACTCTTTCCTTACACCCCATCTAGTGTTAGCAAGTGTGTAATGCAGCTATTGCTGGGATTCTGAGTTCGTAATAGGCTCGGTTCCTTCCTTTCTTACCATAAAACAGAGATCTTAAATTTCAAAATAATTTTTAAAAATTCTTAAGATACTTAAGTGGATTTCTTATATGCTGCGTGAATAGAAACCAAGTCCTAAAATTAATCCTGAGACTTTCAGATCTTTGCCCTGGGGTCTCTTAAGATTTGTTAAATTTTTACTGTATCATTGACATTTACTCTGAAATTGAAAGAAATAAATCTATCAAATGTGAATACATTTTATTTAAAGCAATAATTAAGTGTTATCCACTGATCCTGCTAGTCACTAATGCAGGGAATAATTCTTTTGTTTCCTCCTGATTCTTCAGTAACAAAGCGACTCTCTATATCTAATTATAGGTTTGTGCAATCAAAGACATGTCTGACATACCATAATGGGATGCAATTGCTGGGATCATTGCTTTCCTTTTGGGTATTCCACCTTTTTATGGGTCAGCAGCCCCTGTGGTGTGGTTCGCTGAAACTCCATCATAGCTCAAACATCAGCTGCAAATCAGCACCATTTCCCCATCTACCCTCCCCCGGTTTCTTTACCCTTGATAAGTGACCATTTTTTTCCCACCCATTACCACATTCTTCAAATCTTCCTTGGAAAGTTTCTATTACTCCTTGAAAGTCATAGCAAGATATCAAGAGAGAAACATTCCCTAAGAGCAATGCGGGGATGGTCACTCCTCTGCAAATTTCGAGGAGAAGACAGAGCAGGGTCTCTTTGAAAGGTTAGGCTAAAGGCATATGTGTAAGAAACAGCTCTAAGAATCCCACTCACCTCCTCTTAAGTCTCATTCACTGCTGGCCTACAGAGATGAGCTGCTATCACCACTCCTTCCTTGCAGCTTGTTCACACCCTAACCCAGAAGAAAGGGAGTTAAGCTGCTAACAGTGTTTGGGGTTTTTTGTTTTTTCTCCCTAGTACCTGGAATCAGCCCCTTAACAACTCTTTCTCTCCATACAGTCAGCTTCCTGTTTGAGAAACTGCAGCCTTGATTATCTAAAGGGCTTCAAAACGGATCTTCAAAATCTGACAAAAATCAGCTGGGTACATGATGTTAAATCCTCCACAAAATAAGAAACTGATATTGTGAAAGCATTTCAAAGGACAACTACAAAACCCCAATCTATCTGCCAGTATCAATTTGCTCATAAGCCATTGCCATTCTTGCCCCACAGCTCTGTCATGAATCGTCCAACACCCGTACCATGAGAAGGGATATCTTCAACTACAGCAAGTTGCTCAGAGCCCTGTCCAACCTGACCTTGAATGTTTCCAGGGATGGGGCATCCACTACCTCTCTGGGCAACCTGCTACAGTGTTTCACCACCCTTCTCTTAAAAAATTTCTTCCATCTACTCTGAATTTAACCTCCTTTAGTTTAAGACCACTTACCCCCTGTCCTGTTGCTGCAGGCCCTACCAAGATGTCTCCATCTTCCTTATAGGCGCCCCTTGAAGTACTGAAAGGACACAATGAGGCCTCCCTGGAGCCTTCTCCAACTCTCTCACTGTCTTCATAGGAAAGATTCCTCAGCCCTGTGATGATTTTTGTGGCCCTCCTTTACATTCACTCCAACAGGTCAATGTCCTTCCTATGCTGGGGACCATAGAGCTGGTGGGGTCTCACCAGAGCAGAGAATCAGCTTCCTCAACCTGCTGGTCCCATTTCCTTTGGTGCAGCCAACAATACAATTGGGTTGCAAGCATACACTGTTGTCTTGTGTCTAGTTTTTTATCCTCCAGTGTCCCCAGGTCCTTCTCTGCAAGGCTGCTCTCATTCTCTTCATCCCACAGCATGTATTGATTCTGGGGGTTGCCATGGCCCAGGTGCAGCACCTTGCACTTGGTCTTCTTGAACCCCATGGGATTCCCCTGGGTCCACTTCTTGAGCTTGTTCAGGTCCCTACAGATGACATCCCATCCTTCAGTTGTGTCAAGTGCACAACTCACCTTGGTGTTGTCAGCACATTTGCTAAGGGTGCAGTCGATGGCTTTGTCTATGTCATTACTGAAGATATTAAATAACACTGGTCCCAATAAAGATTCTTGGGGGACACTACTTGTCACTGATCTCCATCCAGACATTGAATCATTGACCACTACCCTCTGGATGCAATCACCAAACCAATTCCTCATCCACCAAAAAATCCACTCATCAAACCCATCTCTCTCTAATTTAGAGAGAAGGGTGGTTGGGGGACCATGTCAAAGGCTTTACAGAAGTCCAGACGGATGCCATCTGTAGCCCTTCCCTTGTCCATTGATACAGTCACTCCGTCATAGAAGGCCACTACATTTGTTTTGAGAAGATTGGATGAGAAAGTTCTAGAGGCATCTCCTTTTTCCAGTTTTGCTATGTCAGTGAGGTAGCCTAGGTGGAATTTGGTGGAAAGCAAGCAAAGCAGGTGCCAGAAGTTTAATATAAGTAATATTGAAGTAGAGATTAGAAAACTAGAGATGGTGAGGCTGTAGACAAATGTTTAGTTACCTTGAGGGAAACAAATCACATTTTCTAAGCACAGAGATAAATCAATGTGAGATCAGGGAATCAGAGAGAACAAGAAATATCTTTCTAAATAAAGGAAAGGAATACGAGTGACAGCATATGAAGTGTGAGTTTACTTAATTGCTGTGTAGAGAAACTATATAAATGCCTTTCCAAGGTCACTCAGAGAATGCAATCCACATCATTTTCTTTTCAAGAGTCACCCTAGTTTATGCTTAATTAAACTGTGCAAGCTCTGCATACTCTAGAAAATGCCCTTTTTATTACATTGTAGGCAATTTGCATTTCTGAAGGGCATTTGGGAACCATGACATCACCAGAATGAAGGGCTTCTGGTAGCATTGCTCCCATCTTTATTCATTTGCAATTGTTGACTTCTATTCCAAAGTTCATTTCTATTTCCTGCTTGGACATTAGCATTGGGTCGTACAAGAATGCTCATTTTCCAACCTCAGTGGCTGTTTCAGTTCTTCTGACTCAGCAGCCCCTTGGGGCTGACTCATCCTCCAGCTGCAGGTGTGCCCTGACTGTTAATCCTCCATTTTGGTCCCATGAACAAAAGGCCAGTGGGTCAAGAAAGTACTCACCACCAGTGCTGGTGGGGTCAGTGTGGATGGAGCCTGGGCTGGCACATGGAAGGAGGGAGAAGCACTGCTCTCTGCACGTTGATCAATCACTGCCTTCCATTTCTTTCTTTCTCATCTTGCCACTACGGAAATAGGTTTTGCCAGAGTTTTATGAAAAGCAAAGTACTGATGAGGCCAAGTTTACTTGGGATGCTTCTGAGAGCAAGCTAGAAATAGAGGAAACAGAATTTAAATCAGCAACCCTGTTAATGGCATCTGCCGACTATTTGTTTGCAAACTCTGAAGCCCAGGGGTCTCCTTGAATCCCTAGCTTCTCCTGGTTCCTGCTGACAGCATTTTCTGACTCTGCTTTGTGCCATTAGCATCTGGGGAGAAAACTGCAGGCCTTTCATTTCAGAGGAAGGCTCATTACAATTATCCGTGCCTCTGTCACCTCAGGATCTGATTATGGTGCTGGGGTTGCACCTTGCAATCGTTACAATTAAGACTTAATGAAGTGAGTAACTACAGAGTCCTGCAGTTACTCCCCACAAACTTACTGCAAATACCTCTATCAGAAGAATAGCTACCCCCCAATTTTTATGATTTTTAAATAGTGAAACCTCATATTTGGAGCTTGTTCTATAAAACCCCACACAGTTGAGACTGTGAAAGCCTGAGCAGCTCACCTTCCCTGTCACAACACAGACTGGATGAGCTTGTTGTTGACTGAAGACGGGAATAGGTCAAAGAAAAAAAAAAAACAAACAACAAAATTCACTGCTTTCTGGGCTGGAAAATGATAAGGAAATCCTGGACAACAACTGTGCGGGGAGGGCTATGCTCCCATCCATGCTGAATCCCAGTCCCACACTATGATAGACCAGGTATGGAGGTGCAGGCAGCCAGTGTGCGTGAGCCAGCCCACTGCAGTGCTGCAGGAGATCCATGGCTACCATGTGGTTTGTCCCACTGTGCATTAAGGATGTACCTGACCTAAGCCAGAAGAATAAAGTGAAGCAGGGAACAAACTGACACTTTAATGGCTTCTTACCATCTGTGCTTAAAACACAGCATACATGTGTGCAGACACACTTGCCAATCCTGTGCTGCCTTGCTAGTAACAAATCGTGACTGATTCCTTTGCTCTTCTTAGACATGGGTCAAGACAGATTTGGGGGTAAAATGGAAGGTAATAGAGAGTTTATCTGCTTTCAATTTTCTTTCTTTTCCCTTTGCCCCCAATTTATTTGCCTCTGTCTTCCTAATCGCTGGGAGATTATTATGTCTGAATCATCAGAGTTGAAGAACCATATGCCATTTCCCCTTAAACGACAGCTGAGATATTTATCTTTATTGTTGTAGGGAGTCTCCTATCCACATCTGCAGGTCAGTTGAGGATAATTTGTCTTTTGATACTTTTGATAGACTATCAATGAGGGCCGGCTGGAACCAATCATGGCCCTTTGGAGTCATGGACAGAGGAGAACAAAGAGGTTCTTGCAGCTTGTCACCAGGCAGCTCCAGGACTCTTATCCTCAGTAAAGAGACCAGCTGGCCCATGGAAGGTGTGGAAGAAAATGCTAAACTACTTATCCATGAAAGTAATAAACTAAAAACCTTTCTTAAAAGATACTGATTTCAGTGTCCTGCTCTACTCTGAAATATTTTGGCAAATGTGACCATAGCTTTGAACATGGTACTGGTAGCCTCCATGATTTTGCTTGGTACACAGGGGTTGCAGGAATTATTTCTAAAATGCCTAGTGCTTTAGGAAGACAGAGATTTACAGTAGCAAGAGGCGGGGGAGATGCAGTTAGTAATAAGTTACTTGCTGATGTGCTAACACTGTAGGTGTGGGGGGATGAGAATTACCTTTTGAATTTGCAAGTTCAAGATGAAGATGCTGAAAGCCTAAGGCTGCCAAGTGAAGCTGTACACATCTTTGTCATCTGACCATAGGCACTGGGCCTCTTTGGGGAGACCCACTTCAGTGAGCATGGGGAGGGAAGAATCCAGTTGCAGTATGTGGACTGTAGAGAGAGTTGTGCAAGTCAAGAAAAGCTCTCTGCAGTGGGAAATGCTTCACATTCACTGCAGTCATCAGTAGAGGCATGCTAGATTCCTTAGGAAAAAAATACAGGAATGATCACTTTTACAGTTGTTATTCAATTCATTTCTGGTTCTTGTATTTAGTGTTTTCTTTCCTGAGACTCCTCTCCAGGTTTTAGTTAGTGAGCTGAACATTAATTGTGTTTTCTACCTTCATTGTCCATGTTGGTCAGACCTGTGATAGGAAGGATTGTCATAAACAAGGCATTCAAGTATTGGAATGTCTGTCATGACTGGAGCCAAACCAGAAAGTCATAGAATCACAGAATGGCTGAGGTGGGAAGTGACCTATAGAGATCATCTTGTTCAAACCCCCTGCTGAAAAGTCAGTTGTTCAGGACCATGTTCAGAAGAACCATGTTTTGATCTCCAAGGATGGAGACTCCACACCCTCTCTGGACAACGTGTGCCACTGCTTAGCCACTCTTGTAGTAAAAAGATTTTCCCCTTTGTCATTTTTTGACTTATATTCAAGTCCTCCCTAGAGAAGGAGAGCAAAGAAGAAATATACTGCTTATAACCACTTGCATAGAAAATCCAGCTATTCTCTGTTCCTCTTATCCTCATGAAAATGTGTATAGATGAAATCACTTCCATGTCATTTGCAGCACCAAAGTGTTCCTAAGTATAGACTTAGCTTAGTGACCTTGTAGTGAATGTCAGCAGTCAGTTAAGTCACCACTTAGTAGTGACACTGGAGCTATTTAGGAAGTAATGAGTTGGCACAGCATACTAACTTCTGGAATAACTGGGAGCTTGCTAATGTCTGCTGCATGCCCCACGTTGTGGTATAACTTAGGCAAGAGGGTGAGTCACTCCTACTGCTCCCAAATGCAGCCCAAGGCATGGAGTTTGTCTTCACTAAAAACATCTCAGGCTCATCTATGAGTTTCTTCCCTGCTGTACTTCACCCTCACTTGCCTACACTGACAGCTAGCTCAGGATCTACCCCTTCAGCTGAAGAAGACCAACTATCTGTAGTTATACACAAACACTGACACTGAGGTAAACATTGTAGAATTTATCTAGAGTCATAACAACAGTGGCAAAATGGTATTTCACAAACCCTCTGATCTGAAGTAGGTCATGAGCTGCTGACAGTTTTCTCTCCACGGATGGGCTAAGAAGAAGGATTATTGGGCCCTCTCTTATTTGTGAGAGCCTGGGTGGTGGAAAAGCTCAACCCTCCCCAATCCTGAGAGGACACAGGGTCTGGTACCCCCGTTCTGGGGCTCCCCAGATCCCACACTTTGAAATGAAAATAGATAAGCAATGCCCTTTGTTTCTTGGAAGTGATGCTGGTTATTTGGCAGAGACAGCATCCAAAAGTGTCCAGTCTTTGGGGAAGAGACAGAGTTTTATAAGCAGTGGATTTTAATTCCTCTGAGCAACAGAAAATTGGAATAGGAGCTCCTTGGGGAACAACTCCTCCCTCCTGGAGAAGGCACCAGGATGTGGCAACTGCTCCTGTCACTTATTTTGTACAAAGCAAATTTCAGTCAGAAGCACCTGGCTTGCATGAACAACTCAGCAAGAGAAACTGGGAGAAAGTTTGTTTCAGTTCATAAGGATGGGGTTTAGGCGTTCCCTTCCTTTATTTGGTAAAACTTGGCACTAGTTGTCATCAAGAAATGAAGGCACAGAACAGACTTACAAACTGTTTTGTGTGGGAAAGCAGAAAGGATGCCTGGATGCTCACAGTTCCTTTCAGCACTCCCTGCTCTTTGCAGCATGACCTTGAGTAGTTACTGGAATGTGCCAGTAACTCAGTGTGTTGGCAACCCTCCAGTTACAGGCACGACCTCCAGTAGGTATCAATCCTGCACAATTCTGTATCTTTGTTTCGTGCTCTCAAATCAAGACCAACCTCCCAACTGATTCTTCTGTGAAGATACAAATGTACACGTCTGAGGAACACACAGCTTCAGTCCGAGGCAGCTTCTGAGAAAGACAGACTACTTCTTTCACTGAATTTGTTCACTAGTGTCAACAAATCAAATCTGAATTTGCTCAGTTTAAATATATTTTCAGAAAAATTCACTGTTGGATACATCCTATTACACAAGTGTCTGAAAATCAAAGGAAAAATGATTACAAAAAAAGGCTCCTATCTTCTCATTTTTTTTACTGTTGCTTCTCTCTTTGAAATCTTTCACATGCAGATGTTGATGGTTTGTCAAGCACACAAAAAGCAGTTCTGTTTCTGCAGATGCAAGGAAACAGAATATCTAAGGAAATTGTGGAGAGTGAAGCAAATGAAAGATCTTTTTCAATAATGTGCAAGGTTACGGAAAACAAAGATATTCATGAACCTTCTAAAATGGAATGCAAAGTAGTGAAATTGTATTTAACAAGAGAGCTTTCTTTCATATCTTTGTATTTAACCCCAAATTATTTGTGTTGCCTCCCCTGGCAACAAATTCAATCCTTTGGAAACATATTTGCCTTTTGTGAGTAATATCTACTACAGTAAAACATATGACACTTATTGTCAAGCCCTGTAAGTGAGATACAGATAGAAATCCGAGGAAGGTAAAAAAGAGCTGGTTTATTATACCATGTGTTCAGCACACCAAACTACAAACTATTTAACCTCTTGTCTCTAGTCTGCTCTTCAGGTCAGCATATATTTGAAGTGCTGCCAAGATTACATACTCCTTTTGCATGGATTAGAGATTGCTCAGTAATGACCTCTCTGCCTGGTTAAAGACTGGACTGAAAAATGACTGCATGTTGCTAGGGATTTCTACTTTGTCCTGCTTGGCTGCATACTAAGAAAGACCATGCAGGTAGTGATTACGGAGAAGTTGTTAGATGCCTTTCAAGAAATAGCATGAACGAACAACTTCAGCTCATGCAAACTCTATTTGGTTTACTTCCAGGCAGATGCCACGGTAGGTAAGAGAAACACCAAGAGCGACACGTTTGATCCATGTGATTGAAGCACTGCTGGGGAACAGGGGGAATGAGACAGCAGGGAAACATGTCCATCTGACAGGTGTGGATAGCGGAGGCAAAGTACTGCATCAACACAGCACTTCTGGTAGATCCTCAGGTCTCCACAATGTGCGTGGGTTTTCTGGGCTGAGTGTCATTGCACCATGCACTGCTGAAGGTGTGCCACTGTGCTTCAGTGGCTGTAAATTTGGTGTCCTTGGAAGAAGCTTCAAAGTAAAGAAGTCCTCCTTTTTGCTTCTGACTCTTTGTGATGAAAAGGTTATTTCAGAGAGGTTTCCTTGCTTAGTTCTCAATTCCTCTGTTGACACCTGAGATTCATGATAAGCAACATGGGGTCATGAGCAGCTTAGGGAGTGAAAAGAACCCTGTGCTGGCGAGAGAGGTAGTTTCTGAACAGAAAGACCACACATTGTGCTGAGCCCTCTCAGCTCCTTTCCTTGATGCAATCCATGCCTGGCAATAGGATGGAGCAATGATGCAGATCTGCACCTCTGCAGTAAGAGATGATGCTGGCTGTGAGAGGAGCAGAGCTGGACTTCAGTGAGTTCTCACCTGTCTAACTTCCTAATAAATTGTATCATTATGGTAGGCCAAGCAGTGACTTGGGTGTGGGTGGGAAACGAACCTGCAAATACCAAAGAATACTGCTGCAAATTGTGAGGAGGGAAGAGCGGATGGGGAGGCAAAGTGGCCAAAGAGCTCTTCTCTACATGGATGGGAAGGAATCTAAACCAACTATCAAATTAGGGGAAAAGGTGTTTTGCTCTTTATTTGTATGTGCTTTCCTGCTGTGTTCTGAGCTTCTGATTGCATTCACTTCCCTCAGGGAAGATATCCCTCTTTGTAAACAACTTCAGGAACACAGTCAGATGTTCTGGACACACACAGTAGCTGCATTCAGTCTTCTGGGGTTTCAGGATGCAGGTTTAGCCCATTCTATTACTTGTTTGGTTGCTTTAAGTACCCCGAGCCACAACCATCTGATAGCATGGCAATGTAGCCAAATATTCCCAAGACAGTAGTGGAATACACAGCAGATTCAGTAAAAACCTTTGCAGATTTCAGGCACTGCATATTTCCACCTAAGATTTGCATCTTACTCCATTGTGTGGTTGAGGATAATGGAAATTTGAGACAGTGTTTTCAAGCAGTTTCTCTTCTAGTACTGCTGTGCAGTTCTAAGAGGGCTTTTCACTCTGAACCCCACATAATCTGTGTGAATGCGCCCAGAATTGCAAGAAGAATGTGCTTAAGAAAACCACAAAACAGTAAACATTGGACATTGTCATCTATGATTTTCCTGACTACTGGTCTAGTTTATGCTTCCAAAGACTACCCATTTATCTCCTCCTGGCTGTTAAAGCTCTTTTGTCTCTTGTTCCTTCTTCCTACAGCTCTTTCATGCTACAGTTGTTTTGAAGAACTAAGATGAAAAAAAGAAAAAATGGATGGAAGAGAAAAAAATGAAAGACTTTCACCAGAAATCTCTTGCTGAAGGAAATTTGTGGTATCTCTATGGTATAAGGGTATGAAGGCGTTTCAAGAAGTTTTCCTATCTTTGTCTTTATTGTCTGTCATAGGTATTACTTGCAGGTGAGTGAAGCAGAATTAAAGTGTTAGTCTGAAATTGTTCCTGGGACTACAACCTTCATGGGGTGGTAGCATTCAAATGGGGCTGTTCAAATGGGGAATTCAAATTCAATGCCCAGTCTCTGCCAGCCCCACCCCTGGTCCGATTCCAACAACAGTCTCAGCCACTTGAGTGTTTTTCAGCAAACTGACCCCCACTGGCCCTTCTTGCCCCCCTCTATTGATTTGATTAACAGGCTGGATTGAGCAATGTCATCTCAGAGAAACCTCACATCACTGGGAGGTGCAATGGCTAGTTTCCAAGCCATGCAGCATGGAGCACTAGGGCATAACAGCCAACTTACAGAATCGTCCTGATACGCAGTACGAAGGAAGCAGGGACATTAGTCACAAGCAGACCAGAGCTTTGACAGTGACAGCTGATGATCTACAGCAACTGCATTTGGTTGGCAGTCAGTTCATGCTGCACTTCAGATGTTTATGTGTCTTTTAGAGATTTTTTTGTCTTCTTTTTTTTTTTTTTTTAATCATATCCACGGAATTAGGCACATTGTTCCAGTTGCTGTGTATATGCCAGACTGAAAAATTGTTCTCTTTCAAATCCCTGGTGGCCTGCTAAAGCCCCAAAACAGGCAGCAAGGATTAATTCCTCCCCAGATAAGATTTTCCTAAACCCTAACAGATAATTTGTTTGAAGTTTAATTTTAGTCTGTTATTACACACACAGGCCTTATCTTCATTCAGAGTCGTTAACAAAATTAAACAAGCCTCTGCAAACAGGAGAAGGAAGCATAGAAGAGCCATAGCACATGAGTGAAACTCAGGGTTAATGGAACCAATGGTAGACTTATGCAGTGCTGGCAAGTCCAAGCCCTCAAGAAACCTGTGATTTGTCATGTTCTTGCATGTTTCACCCATGCAGCTGGGGTACCTCCTTTCCTCTGGGATCCCATGATGCTCAAGCCACCTCTGCTGTGGCCCATGTCAGGGTACCTATGCCCTGCCCTTCCTTCTAGTTAACAGAATGCCTCACTGCAGGGGTTCCTGACTCTTGCCCATCTCCCTTCATTGTAGCAGCTCTGGCTTTGCTCCCTTAGATGCCGAGGAAGGTACAGCAGCAGTGCACAGTGGAACTAAGAGGAAAAGAAAAGCAAGGCCATGTCACATTTTTTGTAACCCTTTGAAATGTACACTGTATTAGTGGTACCACTGTTTGAAGTCTACCCTAATTGCTTTGCATTGTGGATCCATACCCCCACTAGTGGGCTGAACTCTTCCCTTCTGTCGACCGTGACATAGGGGGACATAGGTCACGTCCTTATTGCACCGCTCTGTAAACAGGATTTGGACTCTCAATCTCAAGGTGTCTGAACATGTTAGCACTGCAGTGTGCTCCTGGTCAGGGTGATGTTTAAGGGAACATCTAGACTGCTGCCTCTTTTATGCTATGTGACCTCAGTCAACAGTGTCTGAACCAGAGCTCAGCTCAGAATGTTACATTTCATATACAGTCTTGTCTTTATAAAAAGCAAGATTCTTTTTAGACAGTGCTCTGGAAGTCTCCCTTCCCCAACTGCAATGTATATAAAAATCCCAGGTCTAGAAAAGAGAAAAGGGACTACAATTACTAGTGACTTTAATCAAGCTGGGAAAATAGCAACGCTGCCACTCTCTGTCTTTAAATCAGTTTCTTTCTTCTTTAGCACCACTGGCACCACCTGGGTCCCTCTTGCAAATACATGAGTAATTTTCCTGCACTGGAGCTGAGGGGTTTACTTGGAGCTCTTCAACTTTGGCATACAGCTAGACCTCAGGATAGGATGGTGAAGACCTAAGCTGCATTTTCTGCTCTTCCCCCATCCACAGCTCCATGATCAAGTCACTCAGGGCTAAACTGATGGGAATGTCAGGGGGATGCCAATATGTCCCTTGGGTATCCAGCCAAACAGTCTGGGGGCTGCCCTGATCCCTCACACAGCTCACAGGTAGAGGCAGGCAACTCAGGAGGGATGAGAAATTGTGGTGGCCACCCACAAACCACTCCATGAGATTTCCACACCCAAGATCCACAGCAAAGCACTAAGTGTGGATTTTAGCATTAGTTTCACTCTATCTCAGTTCCCAGCCTTAACCTCTTATAATCGTATTTCCTAATCATCCAGATGGATTAACAACATAATCATCTAATTTATTATTTATCTATGGGTATAAAAGTAACTATTACTAATAGAATTCTTAATTTTTGAAGAAAACATCATAATTCAGACTCTCTTTGTAATTCAGTTAAACAAAAATTAAGCAAGTCACTCTAGATTGAGATAATACAGTAGTCTCCCACACACTCCACCTATACGTTCACTAAAATAAATGCATTTATAACTGTTAACTAGCTACCTCAGTGGTTACAGGTCTGCCATGTGTGTTTTAAGGACAAAGTAAAAAAGAATGACTATCACTAGTTCCTCATATTTCTGATAAACATGAAAAATCTGGTATATTTCTACCATGGAAATGAAGACTTGTTAATCCTTGTAAAGGAGGAGGCATAAAGCCTTGAGACATGGGAAATCCTGTATCTGAACATCAACATGATGCATCAATAAAACCCATTGAATTCAGCCATTACTTTCAACAATGGAGAATTGACTGTATAATTTAACTTAGGGCAGACTGCAAAAAGAAGCTGTAATCATCAGAAAATATCTTCATTCTCCTTGCCTTATAATATGGGTAGGTCTGTGTAGAGTTAGATGGAACAGAGAACAATTTTTCTCCTGTTTAAATACTGCACAGCAGAAGAACAAGAGGCAACAGGCACAAGTTGCTGTAATGGACATTATAGTTAGAATCACAGAATGGATAAGGTTGGATCACCATTTCTTCTCTCATCAGATAGAAGAAAATAAATCCATTCTGGGTGGGGAGACACTGTCTTACCCAGGAGGTTGTGGGATCTCCATCCTTGGAGGCACTCAATTACTAGACTTCACAAAGCCTTGGTAACCTGACCTAACTTTGACATTTGCCGTGCTTTGAGCAAGATGTTGGACCAAATTACCTCCAGAGGTCCTTTTATCCTCAGTTATTCTGTGATATTATGGTAGACACAGAAGTGCTTTTGATGCATTAATTGGCAAGTTTTATATTACCAAGAGGGAGCAATATGTTTTAATTCACAGACATGATTACACACTTATGCTGAAGATCTAAAGGCAGACAAAACACCATATAGGCTTCAAATATCTACATGCAATTTCACAATTTCAGAGAGCATCCTCCTGCTCTGGGTCATGAGGGTAACTGTTCCCTAGAGGTTAGACCACATTTCTGAGAAGTGTCTCATAGACTGAGTTGTATAGGTGCAAGTGAAATTGGAATTAGGTTGTTCAAAATTATATTTTCAGGACTTCTGCTTGTACTACATTGGAGAACTTTTTTTTTTTCCTCTGGAAAATATATACCACCTCCAAATAGATTAGGTAGTACTATGTTCCTCTAAGAGGTCACTAAAATTAGGCCAGTTCTTAAGAGGGTATTAGCAGCAGGACATATTTTCAAATTATTTGTCTCATAATATTTTCCACAAATTAATTTTGAGTTTTTTCTTTTCCTTTACAAAATGACCTATTTTGATAGCAAAATTATTTAAAAATTGTTTATATTCAAGTTTCTGTGAAAACATTACAGCAAATATACCAGTCCATGTGTGCTCCTCCTTAGCTTGTACAGTCATGCCAGTTTATTTGTTGTAAACAGTAACAGCATGCTGTAACCTCATACTGGGAAAAGGGAAAAAGCATTTTCAACAGCGGCCTGAGTAAGATTGTAAACAATGTAACAAGCTGTGGAAAAACTAAAGTGATGCTCTTTTGCTGAGCAAAGACCTTTAAACACAGATAAACAAGCTGAGGTACCTGGGTACAAATATGTCTAGTGCAGATAGGGGCTGAATCTGCATTTCTCTGCTATGGAACTACGCATCCCTCATGAGATGCAAAGCATGCATTTCATAGGCTGAAAGCCATTGTGTTTCAGACTAAGCATTGTAACTCATTCTCATTAAAAGCGAGTTAGGTAATTTAGATTAGTCTTAGGTAATTTAAATCTCCAAATCCGGGGTTCAAGTGGCCAAGGAAAAAACTTTCTTCTTTCCACCACCTTGCTTTCATATCATCTTTAAAGAGTCAGAAAATGTGAGCTAGTGGAAACTCATCATTCAGAGACAAGGAGGCAAAAAAACCCCTCAATATTGTGACTCTGGTGAGCAGATGACAGGGCAGCAGGTAAATTCCAGATAATTGGATTGCAGTGGTGTTGATATCAAGACTTATTTCTCTTTATTCCGATCACTTTTCACATAATTGAAACTTTTTTTAGCTTTTATTTTTTACTTCTGTATTAGCATAAATTTTGGTACTTTTTTCAGTATTAGACTCACACATACTTGGGAATGGAATTATGGGGAATATTCCTTGTCATAGTTCAACTTGACACATTGTTTACAGTCATAGCTAAGCAGAAGCGCTGCTAGTTTTTGTGGGGAATCCAATCCTTATGGACTAGACAGTCACTGGACAGTCAACTATGTATTCCTGAAAGCACACTTCAGTAAATCTTCATGCCAACAGAGCTCTGGGTTCAATCAAACCTTCGCATGCTGACCAAATAAACCAAATTTACAGACCTTTTGGGTACGATCCAAAAGAACCTCAGGCATTCTGGAAGCTAAGTTCAAAATTCTCACTCTAATGTGGGGTCACCTTTAACAACTTTATTTACAGAAGCAAAATTCTCTCTGATCGAGAGCATGGTCCTGAAATCTATAATGGGATCTGATTTGTGTGGTTTGATTTCATCTGGGATTTTAAGACTGTTAGTTCTTATTTCTTCCTGTGCTATTGATTTGTGTTCCCTTACAGAATAAGCAAAAGATTAATTTACATGAATAACCCCTGAGGCTTGAAATGCCCCAATACTATAATAGAACACCTCATTTCTATTTATTTTTTGTGGCAATGTTTTTTTCCCCACTGATTGCTAACTCCTTTCATCCTAACATTATGACAATGTAAAACTTGGGTGCTGATTCAAAACTTCCCCTTAAATAAAGGACAATGGTAGCTGTACTGCCAGGTATGAACCCAACAGAGGATGCAATAGAGGGGCTCACTCCCACATTGCCTATTGTTGGTGTGGCCACACCAACAGAGCCCTGCTCCAACAAGGTGGATGTGGAAGAACATCTCAGGTGCAGCCTGCATGGGGCAGCTCTTTGCCTCTTATGCAGATAAGCCATAGCGTAAATGCTATCCTGTGGACTCCTCAACTTCATGAAGTTTTTCCTTCTTTTCATCATAAATTATTTTTACCAGTATCATTTGCTAATATGCTTGGTTATCATAAAATTCAGTAAAAGTACGGTGTGTGTTGAACAGATCCTTGAGTGGGGAATGTTTAGCAGATTGTATTATACCAGTACTACTGCTGCTCACCTAGAGCACAAAAATTGTGAGTCAGACCCCTGAAAAGTCACAAAGTCTTGTCATTTTCCACTTACACATAGGATCAGGTAACACTCCTGATTTTGTGTGTAGTTTGCACAGCGTACAGCTTGCTCTTCCGTGCAAGGACCCCTCCACATGGCCTGAGCAGCTTGGTCTCCATTGCTCTCCTGAGAATCAGCCTCTCCTCTCCTGTACTACTTTCTCCTGTTGCTTTGGAGGTGTTTAGTGCCTGCACTCAGACTCCCTTACTGGCAGGTACTGCTCAATTTCTTTGACTCTGCTGTGGGAACACACTTTCAGTCCAACTTGGTGTTTCTCAAGTTGCTCCTGCGCCCTCCGTGAGTTTTTCAGGAGCTGGTTCTTCTACCTCTGATTGGCTGCCTTTTAATGTTTGAAAGAATTAAATCCACCATCATCTATCCTCTTCCCCTATACTGTGCCTGTCCTTCATCCCATGTGCTGCTTGGCAAGGGGGCATTCCCCCCTGAGCCTTCCTGCATTCTGCAGCTGCACAGCAGCACCACTACCTGACCTGCTCCATGTGCTTGGACTTGCCATGCTTTGCATCACTTGCTTGAACACACCTCTTGCCACTGTGAATAGAGGGTAGTCCAGCTCCCAGGACCAGAATATAACATACCACCAGTAGTCCATTCTGGTATATGAAGGCAAGAACCATCCTCTGGCTTTTCCCCAGGTAACAGCTTCCTTTTTTGTTTTCATTTTCCTTTTCTTTTTCTGTCTGTTCAGGTGGAACCAGTATTGCACTCACATGTTAAACTGTTCCCGTTACATTCTCAGCTGGATATTCAATGCACTCAGCTTAGCTCAAGCCTACAGCTTTTACATTCCTGGCTTTATGTGGTTGGTATTTATCTTGTTTGGTCAACTCTTGTGCTGGGATTAGCTGGCATTTTTCAAAATCCTGGCTCACAAACCAAACCCACACTCCTGGGGTGAATTCTCTGGGAGAGCCATGGACCGATCTGCTGGACCCAGCTCCATCACTCCTGGGAAAGGCAATGGCACACTGACAGATCCATGTTTGTCACACCTGGCCTCTGCTTACACCTTGGTCTGACTGTGTGGCTCAGTCTGCTGCTGGTAGTTACTCTTGTGGTCTGATTTTACCCTTGGCTTGTGTTACTGGAGGCTCATGTCAGATGTATTGTAGCTCCTTGAAAGAGCTCTGCAATGGCTTCTGATCCAACTGCAAATGCCCAAAAGTAACTGCCAGACCTAGAGCAGAGACAGCAGTCCTCACTGGCCTCATTTGAGAATGAAATGGGAGCCATGGATGAGCCAGTGACAGATCTGGGGATTCAGGAGAGGAAAGGCTTTCCAACCTGGATTTTTGTAGCTGTGAACTAGTCCTTCAATTGGGCCCTGCTCAAAGGCAAATACACCAAATAAAGTCAGATGGAAAAAAGGGCCCACCTAGAATCAAAGGGCAGAAAGAAAAACAAAACATAAAGGGGAGGAGAAAGATACAATGCAAAAAAAAAATTGGAAAATTTAGAGTAGTTTCACCGTAAAGAGGGAGGGGAAGGGAAAGGGAAGGTGAAAGATAGAAAATTACTCAGTAGGTTAATAAATAGTATGTTCTCAGGTTCTAATCACCTTTCAGTTAAACTTTTATGCTTTTATTTAGAGTTAAGAGAAGGAAAGTGGACTTGTCATCATTTAACAAGCTACCTTTTTGGATCACAGTGAGTCTCAGATCTTGCAGCCCTAGGGATAATATTTTCCGTATTACTTCTGGGCTATCTCTATAGCACTCAATTCGGATGTAGCCGTGTCACAGCATGCAAAATCTTTAATAACTCCTCTCTCAAAAGGAAGGATTGAAAACTTGGCCTTTCTAAGGTCAGTGAAAAAACTCCATTTCATTTCAGTGAGAATTTAGGATTTCATCTCAGACATGAAGTTTGCTCAATACTGAGAGCTCTGTGAACCTCAGGTCATCACCAAAGCCAAATCTTGGGATTCAGGTGTTTTTTCCCTAGAAACTAATGTAAGCTGGTGGGAGTTTCTCCCATTTCTTGTAAGTGGAGAGGCTGCTCCAGGGTTGGTATAAAATAAGCCACAGTTGTTCTTACTTTGAAGAAAAATTTCTCTGCATGGTGTAGCAGGAGCAGGTTTCACAGAGGTGATTAGAAAACAAGCATTTGTACACAGACTTTCAATAAGAACGTTATCTCCCATAATCCAAGAATTCTCTCTTTTTTCCTGGCTTGGGGTGCGTGGTGCTTTACAGACAAACACAAAGGCAAAACAGCCATGTGCTCTGAATAACTTACATTCAAATTAGATTGACAACATAAGAAAGCTGAATAATGTTATATTTGGAAGTCATTGATAGAAATCATCCTCAGCTCATATCTTGAAAGGATAGTAGCATGAGTGGTTATCTATTCCTCTACTACTCTGCTTCTTTCACAGTCATTTTCTTTTCCCATCTTTCCTGGTACTTTTCAAAAATAGCCTCTTTAAGATAGGAAATTTATCTTTATTCTTCAAAAAAAAAAAAATCCTCCTAACTTTCTGGTTGGACTCTTATAATGCTCCGATAATGTTTTAGAGTTGGTGTACTCAAATCCTCACTGATTTCCGGGATGGGTCTTAAATCACACATTATATACCCTTATCCACCAATACTCTGCTTTGGATTTACAGTTCCAGTTAAAGTTAGATCTGTGAAGGAAGATGACATCTTGCTGCTGCCTATCCTTTTAAAATACCAAATCGATTTAAGGGTTTAACTTATTGTTATAGTTTATCCTGAACCTTCTGAATCAGTTCATTGAATTTTAGCTGTAGCTGTATAAAATTCTATATAGTGAAATTGTTTGGCCATACTGAGAATGTCTATGTCATGATCCATCACTGACAGTAACTGCCAGCAATAAAGAAATCCTCCTTTTTTTCTCCATTCAAGTGGCTCTCTAATACTACTATTGAACACCAGGACTATATCTTACTAGGTTTTAATTTTTTTATTCTTCTTTTAAGGAGCACTTAATATATACCTGAAATGCACTTCATTGTTGAGTGTCTTCTGTAGCTGTCAAAAAAAGGCATTGGAAAGACCCAACGAAATACAGACTTGTAAGACTGACTGTAGTAGTGAGCAAGATAATGGAAACATTTATAAGGGAGATTATAATTCAGTTAGAAATGTGATTTAGTAACGGGAAAGCTGCATGGTTCTACTAAAGAAGATCATGTATGACAAATGTATTAGGGTCATTTCAAGGCATCACTGAATTGATAAATATGAAATCGTTGACATAATTCATCCAGATTTCAGGAAAGGATTTGTTACAGACTATACAGGAGATCGATTTGCAAGGTCAGAAATCTGAGCATAGGGGACAATGGAATACAAATTGGTTGAGGCACAAGAAACAGATGGTGTCAGTAAAATGAAACAATTCAGGGCGCGATGATGTACGGATATGCCTGAATACTGAATACCACATGATTCAAGTCCCAAATCATTTGTTGCACTAGGAATGTGGGCATGGGTAGGTCTTCAATGCTTTGGAATGAAGAGATTTGCAAACCTCTCTGGGGTGATTGATTGAAAACAACCATGAAAATGCAAATAATCCCAGAGAAAACCATGCAGTAAATGCACTTCTGAAGTCCTCTATGGACAGGAGAAAAATGCCTAAAATTCACAGGTGATTAACCACTTCTACCTGCTTTTTAACACCATCTGTGCACCTTGTTAAAAACCAAATTGAAACAGATATATTTTCCTGGTGTGTCAGAATCTGTCCAGCCACTACAGTTGAAAAAAATGACATTGTGCTGTTAGTAAAACCCACATAAAGTGCAGCAGAGTTGCGGCGCTGGAGAGCACACTCTCCATCAGCAGAATGTCCAAGGAAGTGCCTTAATAACCAGGCTTTGACTTCTTTGTTCTTACTGTGTGGACTTCTTCCTCTTTGTTTCAGGAACAGACTGAGAAACAGAGTAGAACTGAGAACAAATATGACTGAGCACAGCAGGCTCATAGAAAGGTCCTAAAAACTATCAGTGTTCCACTAAAGTCTCATTCTCTGTGTACACAAATTGGCTCAAACACGAAAAAACAAGAGGACACATTACTCAGTATACTCTGTTAGATGATTGTGTTATTGCTTCTTTTAAAGCAGAAAGGCCAGACATATTAAAGTCTTGATGGGAATTGGGCTCCTCATAACATTTAAAGTTCCACCATGGAACTCATCTTCTAGCACTAAAGTTGCTTAAAGAGAGTGATCCTTTTGGACTCCACCTCCAGTGATGAAAGCACCAGTAAATTTTATTTATTCTAGCCTTTAAATGTATCTATTTCTGTAAAGCAAAGATGCTTCTACTTAACAAGAATCATGATATAAAACCTTTCAGTCCATGATGGAGATAATCCTTCATGGAGGAAATAGTTCTGGCAAAAACACATAGAGTCTGACCTATTCAGCTGAGCTCTGAGTGTTTTTGGCTTCTTTGGATGCAGGTAACCACACCAAATTACTGATGCTCACCCTCAAACTACACCTTGTGCTCTGCTGGCAGGTTTCAGGAACCTAACTTGCAAAAGCAGGTAGATGTAAAACAGGTGGCTAAAGAAGTACCATAGGTACACATAGCATATACAAATTAATTGAAATCCATTTTCATTCATTTCAGTACACTTGGCTTAAAATTGTGTCATGGTTTTGCTTTGTGCTGCTAGAATGTTAAAAAATTGTTCCTTTTTCCTTGCCTGGTGGGACCAGTTGGTTC
>JAWWES010000133.1:54777202-54795396 GCA_035583135.1 Lophotriccus pileatus
ATTCTGTGATTCTGTAATATCTACACCTTGTCCAAAGTAGTTTAAGGGGAAGAATATACTTGCAAAGTGCTCCTAAGCACCCTGGTAGTGCTAGGTATAAGATCATGTATCACTGAACAATTAGAAGTCACACAAGAAAAGAAGTAGGTGTTGTCTTCAATACAAGAAATCAGCAGAGAAAAAGAAAAGAGTCCCTCTAGGATAGCATCTACTCTAATGGCTCCTGTGATAATTACAGGGTTCAGTTTCTTTCCATTTGATTCAAACCCAAAGCATAGAAACAGACTCATTAATTTCTTCTGTTAAACTTGTACTTTTGTAACTTGATATTTATGTGAAGAAGGAGAGGTTATATCCTTTCTGCTACGATTTTATCTGGGATGTAAAAGTAAAGCTTCAGCTCCTTGATCCAACTGCTTTTACCAACTGGAAAAGTTTCTAGGTGAGCATTCTTTTATCTCCTAACCTTCACTTAGAAAAGGCTGAGGCTGTAGCCCCAAAAGTCTGCATAATTTGAGCATAAAACAGAGAAAATTCATCTCAGTGTCTCTGTATAGTGCTAGTGCCCATTCAAAAGCATGCACTCCAGATTTGATGAGAAATTTCCTCATGAACCCAGAGAAACTGCACACCAGAGCTGATGTTTTTTGTTTTTTTTCCAGACAGACATTTTCAAATGGAAAATTATTTTGCTGATAAGCTCAACAAGTTCTGTTTCAATTTCATTTTTTTGCCCTTCATCAGTGGGCTTTCTTTCTTTTTACCCTCTAAATTGACTAGAAAGCACAGGGTCAAGCTGGCTGTACTTTGTTCCTCATCTCATTCTTTGCTTACAGTCTGCTGAGTATTGACCACATATGTAAAGTGATGGTCTTTGTGCTGAACAGTCTGCTACCGTCACAGCAATAAATGTCTCTGCAATGGTCTGACAGTTTTTGGGGATTTGACATACCCCACCAGTTGAAAAATGAACTTACTAGTCTGAAAAACCACTCATATGTCAGATCTGATGGCAGTACTAGGTCACTCTTCAATTCATAGTAGCAGAAAGTAGTCTGAGTATCCCACCTGAATTTTTTAGTAAAATTAACTATTTTTTTTTTTTTCTAGTGCACTCAAGGGAATAGAAAATGCAGTACACGTTTCCTTAATGTCCATCAGTTGTGCCTGTCTGAGCCACTTGACAAAATATTTTCTCTTATATTGGATTTTTAGTTACATCAATAGCAGGAAAACTTTAAGGAAAATAATAATGATGCAGGAGGGCAGTGAGAGGCTTTCCAGTCTCTTGAGAGACTATCTTGACAGGAGGAGTTTGATGCCTCTGAGAAAACAGAATTAATTTACACTAACTATATATATAACTGTAATGACAAGGCCTTAAAACAGCCTCTGAGATGTTGCACTTGTTTTCTTTACTGCTGTCTTTTAGTACCTACTAATTTGTTCTTGTTCTTAGGTTATGGTGAAGAGCCACGGATTCTGCTGGTGAACAAAAAATAACTTATTCATAATCCCTACACAGTTATCTACTATCACTATCAGAGACAACAGAGCCAAACTTTTCCAATGTAGACTAGATCAAACCAATTAATTTTATAGATGCTTTTAGAGAACTTAGAGACTTCTTATCCAAGTTGGATTTGAACTGTCCCCAGCATCTTCTGGAGCCTCATCCAGCCTGATGCTCCTTGGGGACTTCAGTGAAGATCATGCCTGGTGTCAGGCTAAGTATGGCCAGAAAAGAGAGTGTTTGAACTGAAGAGTTCTGTATAATGTGTGTTTGCTGGCAATATCTAAGGGTTGGTTACCTGCTCTAACACCTGTATCTACCATCCAACACATTTTTTGAGCATTTCAGTCCTAAGCAAGCTAGGGAGAACCCAATCAGCTGTATTCCAATGAAGAGTTTATTACCTGAGGCTGAAGATTTCTCTACACGGAAGTGTGCCTAAGAGTTATATGCTGCATCACCACAGGTTTTTGGAGACACCAGGCTTTAAAACAATATTATTCAAAGCACTTGCATACAAAGTTATGTACAATATAATACTCCTAGAAAATCTTTGCAACAGAACACTCCTGACTGTGGATTTTCAATCATGCAGAAAATCTCAGAGTTAGGAGAGGGTTTTTTTTATTATATGTGTTCACTAATTTAAAAATTATTTTGTTTTCAAACTTGCAGTCTCTCCTCTGCCCCACCAACTTACAGCTTTCTCCTCAGTTCTTTCCATGAGTATCCCACCCACCCACTCACTGCACTCCCTCCTCTTGACTGCTGCTTTTTTTTTGTTTTTCCCCCTCCTTTGGCCAGGCCTCACTACCAAGCTCCATCCCAGAGCTGGTTTGCGCAGATCACAGTCCCTTCCCCCAAATTCTCTTTTTTCCACTCTCTAGAGAGATTCTACTCTGACCTTCAGTATTCAGTTGCACAGTCATAAAACAGCCTTAAAAAAAAAAAAAAAAAAAAAAAGAAAAAAAGAAGAAGAAAACAAAGACTGTCTCCAATTTTAATGTTATATGTAGCATCTAACACACAAAGGCAAGAAATACATTGAAGATCCCAACCATTTGAAGAGGAAAAGAGAAACATCATCACTTTAACGATCTTTGTTGATTGCCTAAGATGTGTCCTTCACGGACTTGACTGGCCACAAAAGGATTCAACATGAATGAATAACTGCTAAACTGCTTCTGATCTGCAGATCATATTGTCCTGCTGACAGATCATGCATGTGAAGCAGAAGAGCTGATACAGGATAGTGAAACCAGCAATGAACCTGAGAAAATTGAGAAGGCGCGGCTGGAACATAAATGGACAAAAAGCAGCCTCTAAAAAAGGAAAGGCAAAAGCAAAAGATAGAAAACAAAAAGGGGAACAGATAAAAGCTAAAAGTAATGGTATCCTCAACAAACATAGTATACTTCCTTCAAAATGTGTGCATGAGGGCTTGAGTGTGTGTTTATCATCAGATTAGCAACAACACGAAATAGAAGAATGTCAGTATAAATTACCAAAGTACTAAAATGGATGTGTTATGTATGATAGGTTATATCCTCATTCAGAGGTATTTAAACCCTGATTAAACGGAACCCTGAAACATCTGTAGAGAGTCAGACTGAATCATCCTTCAGTGGACAAGCATTACAGGCTTTCATTATATTGCAATTATACAGCCTGTTCAGATCTTAAGGATTTACACTGGCTTTTTACTCTTACCTTTCTTTAGAGTTAGACATGGATGTAATGATGATGTTAGTGCAGCAGACAGATGTTGACAAAAATAAGGAGCAAAATTTGCAGTGATTCATTCAGTGGTTTACCTATGGATACAAACTCAGGATGTTTTCTGTCTTAATGTATGACAGAGACACTGATTTCTAAAAGCTAAGTTTTAAAAGTATTGATTAAATCTCCTGCAAGTGCAAACTGTTGCTTAAATCTCCTACACATATCTACCTGAGTAGTTGTATCAACAAGCCACAGTAGCTTGGATCTGATTCTGCATGCATAATTGTCCAGGCCAAAAAGAAAAAATAAGAAAAAAAAGTTTTTTAGAAAGTTTGGATCCATCTTAATGAAATGTAGAAAATGCTTAGAGAAGTGTAGGGTAGTCTGGTGAAAAGACAGATGAACTCAAGATACCAAGGAAAAGATTGATCACAAAGCAGTATTGCAGAGAAGGAAGATGAAACACTAGAAGTAGATAAGTTTATCTAGTGAAGGTATAGAGGAAGAAAGCAAAGAAGATAACAGATTTAGAGACAAAGAGAACAGGATGGTAGCTGAAGAGGAAGGTTGAGAGTTGATTTTTTTGTCTCAGATGTTCAGTGACAATACTGTGCTCTTCTGATGCTGGCAAGGTGATGGTGCAAAAGAAGTTATTGCAGCAGGTAGGAACAGAGCCAAGACACCCTGTTAGTTTTGCAATTAAAACAGCAGACTGGTACTCCTGAAACCTGCAATTTCGCTCCCTGGTTACGTTTGTAACTTTGGTTTTCTCAGGCAAGGCAATTACTTCTTTCTTCAGTTTCCTATCTATAAACGAGGATGATAGTACTTCTTTTCTATCATCTTCTTCTTGTTTGTCTGAGTTATGACAGTAACTGTATCTCAATACCTTCCTGCCTAGAGGTTGACAGAGTAACTTGGTCTGGACTGGGACTGTTACACAGGAGTGTCTCAGGAACCACTGGTAAGTGAGGTAGAGAGGATCAGGAAAGATGATGAAGCTGCCAAAAGTCTTAATATCAGGCACTAAAAGTGATTACTTAAAAATACATATTTGGGTTCTTTTATTTCCTTTCTGATCATATCAAGTGTACTCAAGGCACGTTTCAGCTTATTTTTTATTTATTCCCTTGAATCTTCCTTTTACTTCAAAAGAAAGTGGTTATTCTCATCCAAGAGCTTGAGCTTTCTGAAAAACACCAGCTCTCATCAATGTTTTGATAAAATCACAAGAGCTGGAAACATTGAGAGTTCCTTTTGTTTTAATAACCTCTCTTTCATGAAGATTTACTTCTCAGTTAAACACTTATCATCAATAAAAATTAAAACCTTATGTTTGTGAGGAGGGCGAAAAAATTTGGGATTAAAATGACTGACATCCCTCAAAAATTAGGGCTGTTGGAGGGTTATTGTTCTTACAAGCAGAGCTATTTCTTCAAGAGCATTCTGAGTCCAGAGTGCTACATGACCAAAAAAACAGAGGAGAGAAATTCTGCAAATGAGAAGCAGAACTGGGAAAAAGATTCTGTTTGGTTCATCTAAACTAGCAGTTGTATAGCGTCAGCTATTAACAACACTAAGAAAATGATTGCATTTCTAATATCATTAACAATTCTTTTAATCAATGGTTTAAATTATCTTGTCAATTTAATTTTAATTATTTACTATCTACCTGTGCAAACATGATGCTGTTTTCAGAACTGGTTTTCTGAGAAGTCTGTGAGGACACGCAGGATTGTGATATATCACACATGTGACAACATAAACTACAAAAAATTATGAACAAAGAGGAAAGACAAATGTACTCTCTGGAGGATTAAAGTTACAGAATGCCTAGAGATAAGGAACAGCTAATATGAGGAAATGGGCTACAAAGTGGAGAAAATGTCTAGGTTTGATTTATAGTTTGCAGGTAAAATGTATAAACTTTCTAATTTTCTAATTATCAAACTAAAGTTCCATACTAAAGCTAGCTGCTCTTCTTTTTTTTTTTGATATGGAGATAACCACAGGCATTTATTAAACTTGATAATCTTCCACTCAAAGAGACCTACTGCTGAGTTTAGATGTGACTTTTGTTTCTTCCCACATAAGCCGTCAATTAAGCACCGGGAACAGAAAAGTTTTCAGTGGCAAGGCCAACATCCCTTGCTCAAAGGGATGTGAAGTTGTCAAAGGAAGCTCTCTAAGCCGTTTTAGAAAACAGAAGGACACTGTGCTTAGATGCTAAAGCACAAACAAATCTTAACAGTGGGTAAATTGTGGTGAGGAATGAGGCACGCATATTTTAACATGTTGTCTTATGCTGTTTTTCAAAACAAAGAGTACTTGTGGGTTAAACTGCTCAAATGCTCCATGCAATTACACGTAAGTCCTGGGGCCACTCGCCGTGTTAGGAGTACAATAAAGATCACCTGTGATGTGCCTCAAGGTAGACCAGGTCCGTGAGGATGGACCTTGCAGCAGCTCTGTGTGCAGAGGGTATGGCTGGAGCAGAGGGATCAGGATGGGGGAGGAGCGCAGCGTGGATGCCGCGCTTGGGTGTCAGTGCTGATGGAGTGAGTGTCTTGTGCTAGTGGGGTGAAAAAGAAGCCAGATCAAGCCCTGGGCCATTAGGTTATTTACACCTTCGTGAACTGAGCGACAACAAAGATCTGTGCCCAGCGTGGGCAGCGTTCCACTATCATAATTTGGGAAAACGATTTTCTATCTCCTTGTCCTCCCGCTGTGTCTTACCTTACACACTCCACACAAGCGTGTACATAACTTGCAAGGGTTTTGTTACACATATATAGGATTAAAGTCTCCCTGATGTCCGCCCTCCCTCACCAACCAATCTTGACGGAGGCCTGGCTGTCCGCAGCCTGGGATGGCAGCAGTGCCCAGCTGTTATACAGGAGGAGCACGTCAGGAGAGGAGGGCCCTTCTCTGGGACACGCACCCGGATACTCCCGCACAGCCCTCGGCAGGTGCCGCTCGGGCCCCGCCGCTCTGCCCCGCGGACCGGCCTCCCTGCCCGGGCACCAGGGCCCGGCGCTGCCGGCGCTCGGCCGTGCGGAGCTCGGGCCCGGCGGGTCCCGGCGGGCAGGGCCGGTCGCTGGGCGGCCGCAGGCCCCGCCTCTGCCGCGGGCTGCTCGGGAAGGCCGGGGCGGGCGGAGCCGGTCGCCGCCGCGGGCCGCCGGAGCCATGAGCTCCCAGCGCAGCGAGAGCGACTGGCAGGGGCTGCTGAGCGAGGTGAGGCGGCGGGGCGGCCGCGGGCCGGGGCGCCGGGCACGGGGCAGAGCGGCCGCAGGGCCCCGCTGCTCCCCGCGCCTCGGCGGAGCTGCCTCGCCTGGGGCTCAGCGGCCGGCAGGGGAGCGGCCCGGGCCAGGGGCGGCGGCGGGGGGCGCTGGGCTGTGCCGGGCAGGGCCGGGCTGTGCGGCCGCGGCTGCCGCTGGCCCTGCCCTGCTGCCGTCCCCGCCCGGCACGGCTGCGAGCCCCGGCAGCAAGGGCCTGCGACCCTCTCCATGTGTTCCCCGCCCTGGGGTGCGGAGAACAGGTTTCAGGCGCTGAGGCTGGTGCTGGCTTGGAATCGCCGGGGATTCATCGCCCGAGGCCTTGGGCCCGCGCTGCCGCCAGCCCGGGGCAGCAGCGCAGCCCAGGTGCGGCAGCCAGGCCGGGTGACCGCGCTGTGCTCTGTGCCCGCTGCTCTGCTTCACTTGCATCGCAAGTGGAAGGGTTCTGAGACCCACGGGTGTGGGTAAAATGGGACAACAGAATGTGGTAGCACAGTGGCCATGAGCTTCAACAGGTGGAGGATTTTCAAATTACAAGAATAGGAACTTTATTGTCAAAAGGCAATAAACATTAACAGGGGTTTGACGGGGTACACATTTTCATGTAGGGTAAGTTACCAAACTCAAAACCATTTGAGGTCAGTATAATTTAAAGGAGTGTCATCACTATCAAGTCTGTTTAGTAGGCAAACTCATGAAGCAGGTTGGTAGGATGATTTTTACGTGGCGTGTTGCATTTCATTAATTTTGCATTACCATAAAAATAGTAGTTTTGTGTTTAAAGCTAGAAAACAAAACTTTTGTCCCAACAACATGGGCCTAGATAAACCTGACTGAGTCTGCTGTCCTAGAGACACAGGTGAATTCCTGTTTTCAGGAGGGCTTTGCCTCCCTTATATTATGTGAGCATAAGGCTTAAGGCCCTGACCAGTCAAAAAGATGTTTGAGTTTAGAGTCTTGAATCGACCACGTGTCCTGGTGATTTCAGTGGGAGTTTGTGTAGGCCCAGATCTGTGCTAGTGCACTGCGTCTAGAACTGGAATCTGCTTATGCAAACACAAAAAGTGATTCAGAAGAAAGTGAAAGGTGCACTCTTAGCCGTACCCTGATTGTGCAGTGTTGCATCTGATGTCTCATTTCTCAAATGGAGTTTTATTGTGGGGGTGGTTTCACATGGCAATGAAGGGTAAGAGATAAAAGACTTTTTATATAGTTCAACCTAAAAACTCCATCCTGAAATTGAGCACTCTAGTTTAGGGCTTCTTAATTGTATTGAAGTTCAATGACTGTGCTAAGCTACAGTATTCTCTCAGATGCTTAAGCATACATATAATTTCTTTTTATCTGGAAAAATTAGAAACCTAGTGATTTATATTCCATTTTTCTGCCCTTTCTCTCAGTTCCCACAGCAGGTTTACAGACTGTTTTTCTGCATGAAGTCTGTAGTGTATGCTGTCATGATATAAGCTTCCCTCTTGCCTTCTTCCCTTGGCTGTTTGTGATTCACTCCATGCAATTTACCCATTAACTCCAACATCCTGATGGGTCTGTGACTCAAACCTCTGAAGTAACTTGGAATGAGTTTTTCGAGTTTTCCATATCCCTTAGTGGTACAGAGCTTCTCAAAGCCTCTTATCTTCAGTGTCTGCTAGGTAATTTTAAGGTTTTTTCCCTGTGCATTTCATAAACGTATTGAAATGCTTTCAAAATACAAGGTAACACAGGCAAGAAAAGACATGGTGGATCTAAACAAACCCTCTTCCACTGCTGATGCTGGACAACTAAAACATAAGATGGGGTTAAAAATCTTGGTGTAAAAGACAAGCAGCTGGTGGATTCAGATCTGTGGTCACATCCTTTTTTGTTTACACAAGCCCAGTCCTCCAAGTTTGAAACGTTGGGATAATTTAAATACTTGTCAAAGCAACTGTAATTTTTTAAAAGTCTGGTATTGCAGGTGTTAAGAAAAATGGCAGGGTGTGGTTTTGGTACTAACATCTACTTGCAAAAACACTTGTACACACACCATGTATTTTAGTAGGTTGTCTTTTTACTTTTCATTAGATAAAAAGAATACCTTTTTTTTGGTCTGCTCCAGTCTTTTTCTATATTTACTCTTCCTTTTGACTTTTGTTCCATTTCAATGCCTTTTCATCTGTACCCTTTCACGTATCTTTCTCTGCTTTTATTATGCTCACTACTATCTTCTTGCTTGTTCTTTTGCCTCCATGCTTCTGTATTTTTCCACTTACTGTACAGCCACACACATTTCAGGCCTAGTGTGCACCTGGTACTCTGAAAAATCTTTTGCCACATGTACCTTGAACATTCTTTAAACTAACCCTGAATAGGATGACGTAGGAAGGAATACTGATTGGGACAAGGCCAACTTAGCAAATACTGAAGGACCAGAAAGAGTCATTATTTCCACTGATCGTTTCACACACTGGGTGCAAAAGAACAGGCTTCAAGAGCAAGAATCCACATTAATTTTACCCGTTCTTTAGCTGAGTTCATGTATTGGTGATGGATGGATATATATAAAATGTGAAGTACTCTATTGGGATACCAGGTAATTTTTTGCTTGGATTCTGGGTTTTTATCTGTCATTTATGTCACTGAATGACCCATGTTTAGGCTATTTAAAAGGTGGTGTAAAGTTGTAGGATGAAGACCTGGTCAAAAACTGCTTGTTTGACACAAAAGAAACTGAGCCATAGCATTTGGAAAAGGAAATAGAAATGGTGAAAGAGTTGGCACTGTGACTTACTGTGCTCCAGAATTCTCAGGAGCTGTGGGAGAGGTGCTGTGTACATGCGGCGCTTTTGGGCAACAAAACAAGTGTTTGCTTTTCACATTGCCTTGTTTCAGGTTGGACTAAGATACCCACAGGGATGTTGTGGAACAAACACACAGAAATTAAGGTAATTCAGTGCACAGCACACAAAACTTTTAAGGGCTGGGCCACATCAGAAAGTAGTGTTATTTTAACTAACAAATTACAGTAATTCCTACATGACCAGTGAAGATGATGTGGTATAATATTGTGATCAGGGTAAGACGTGGTGTTCTGAGGAGCTGATTATATTGCTTAAATCATCAGTGGATGATGCCATCCTGCTTTGTGTTCGAGCAGATGGGAGGCAGCTAATGAATCAAGAGCTGGTAAGCAGGAAAAGTGGAGTTGATATGGTGGGATAGAACCAAGGTCACTGCATTTTTCTCAGGTTTTATCAGAGATGAAGACATAAGATGCCAGGCAAATGGCCAGCAATTGTGTATTTCTCTGGTTTTGAGTGCTTCACTCTTTCAGATAAGTTGAACAGTTTAATCAGAAGTCAAGGGGAGCAAGATTACTGAAATACAGTCACCAAACATCCCAAATAATGAGATTGCAATACATTTTGAGACTTTTCAGTTTCTACAACAAAATTGCCTCCAAGAATACAGTGAGGAGAAAATTGATAAAACTTCGGGCAATTTAGTAGCAGTTGGATCTCTTGTCCAAAAGGTGGTGACTAGAGTTCCTGATTTCTCAGCATGGTGGATGATAGTTTTCAAGGCCCAGTGTGGTAGTCCTTCGTCATTTAGGAGGACACAAGGCCCTGGAGTGTCAAGAGAACACAGAATATGATCCACAGTGATTCCAAAGCACAGTTTGGAGGTAGTATCTCTACTTTTACTCTCAGAAAATTAGATATTTTCCTTGACAGTAATTGCCATTAACTACACAAGTATAGGGCAGTAATTTGGACAAATTTAAAAAAAAGTTTCTGATAGGTATTCAGTGTGTTTGTTGGTTTAAAAAGAGAAAGTCAAAAACCTTGACAGTGTTCCAGCCTCATCAGATTATTAGACCACGTCTACAACGTCATTAATGAGATCTACCCAGATTTGTCACTAAAAATAGTAATGGACAAATAGTAAGTGTTCAGTGTAGAGGGTCACCTTGGAGCAGTTACACTCTCCTGTAATGTCAGTCTCTTTTTACTCAATTTCACTAAAGTAGGCTGTAAAGCAGTTCAGGCAGTAATGTAGGATGTCATATATATTCCTTTAATTATTATGATCTTCCTCGTAGCAATTATAACTTTCTTTATTGCAGATAACAGCAAATTGGTAGATGAAAGTCACTAGACATATATAAAAAGTTGTATATTGTAGCTTTTAGATTGAAAGTATAGCAGCTGGTTCTTGTTTAACCTTGCTTTTTAAATTCATAGATTATTTTGTAACATTAGTTAAAAAGAAATAAAAGACCATTAGAATATTTCATAGTAACTGTAGTGCATAACAGAACTTGCTGGTTTGTCTCACTGATGGACAGCACATGAGATGTGGGCTTTCCTTCAGTCGCAGAGGAAGAAATCTCTATATGAGTGAATGCCAGCAGCATCTACTGAATACTCGTCGAGACTATTTGGGAAAATTTGCCTTATTACTTGCATTGCCCCAAAAAGACTGTCACATTCCTGTGTTCCTCTTGACAGCATACCAATTTTGTTGCACTTAGTTGTCCATATAAAGGAAATTGTTCATGGGACTCGGTTGTTTTCCATTTCTGTTTTACAGTCATTAGGTCAGTTTACAGCCATTATTGCTACTTTTTTTTTTTTTTTTTTTTTTAACATTCAGAAACACATATATTAAATAACCTCTTTGAGGTCTGTATTTGTAAAATTTGTCTTTCCTTCAAAAATGTTAAGGGGAACTGCAAAAATAACCAAATTCCACAAACATGCCTTGGCTTTATTGTTTTTTTGTACCATAAGCCCATGGAAAAAATTATTACATTATTACTCCATTTATTTGGAAAAATCAGTATATGCAAAATGCAAAAATGGCTTCCAAAAATCTTCTACGTGGTAATAGTAAAATACAAACAGTATATTGATGGGAGATGCCAAGCCCCTCTGTCAATATAGCACATCATCAGTGTATAATTCATCAAGTTTAAGTATAATTTGAACAAGGAGGATGTAATTATTCCTTTTCATTTAGACCCTGAACACTACTACCCCCACAATCTGTTTATGGTTCATTATCCACAGCCTAGTAGATAATGGAGAATTCCCTTGCCCCCACCAGTGCTGCTGTGAAAGGTGAAGCCTTCTTTTGTGCTCTGAATGTGTCCTTTCTGAGGGCTGTGACTCATGGCAGAAGCAAGATTTGTTTGGTGCTACCTCTGTATTTCTTGCGTGATAAGTACTGGGTTTTGTAGTTTTATCTGTATGCTCCAGTTCACTTCTGACTCTCATACACTCCTTCATACACCAGCACTGGAGGCAAGGCTTGGAGGCACCTGCTGGTGTCGTGGGTGTATTGAGGTGAGATGTTTGGCTTCTTTCCACTCCCACTATGTACATTGTATAGGTGTTGGCTGATATGCCAGCTGCATTCTTCCTGCTGGTTAAAGGAACAGGACAGGCTACTTGGTTCAGGGCTTTAGGCTGTTGGGTTTTCTTGAAGTGATTGTGAGGTTTGCTTTTACTTATTTTTATTTGCGATTATCAGATTGTTAGTATTTGAAAATGGTTTAGTGAAGGCATATTTTAGAATTACTAAGACATCGGATGAGACGAAATAGAAGAAGAGAGATTGTCAGAGGTAAATATTTCACTGTAAGAGAAGGAATTATTTTATCAAGTTTGAAGCAGTTTACCATGTCACTATATTCACTTGCTGACAATATTAAAGTTTAGCTTCTGATACCTTTCAGTGCTTTATCAGGGGATTTGACATTTGTGTAAGGTATCAGTAAGGACATAAGTACATAGGTACAGTTGCCTTTGTTGATGCCAAGGCATCATAATCCAGAAAATTTATGGCAGGATTTCAACTTCAGTATTGCCAAAAATAAACTTAAGCCAAGGTGGAAGTGTCCTTTTTGAAAGTTCAAATCCTTCTTGGAATTGCTTTTCTCATTCCCTTCCCACTTTTTTGCGACTAAGCATTTCCCATTTTTGGAAAAGGTTGGCTGTACTAATATATCCAACTCACTTTTCTCTTTCTCATTGACTTGAAATTGAGGTTAACAAAGTTAATTCCAAGCAAGTAGTACATACAAATAATGATTTCTGTCCCAAAGAACAGCACTGACTTGAAAGTACGGAAGTGCTGATGCTCTTGCTTTGTGCAAGAGCCCATAATGACAAACTATTCTTGTCAGGGGATATAATGAAACTATAAATTGTTTTCATGACTGCTGTGGTATTTGGTCTCTTGCAGAGCACATTCAGAAAGTATTTAGTGCCACATTGTATGTCAGTAACATCAGAAATAGAAATAAATGCTTTAGCGTGAGCAGTGTCCAGTGATGGGTGAGGAGAATATGCTGATTGTACATCACATTAAGGGAAAGAAGTTACCTGAAAGTTCTGATAGGTAACACTGAGGATGACATACACGTTACTCTCTTCCTCTCAATGGGGAAAGGCAGCAAAGCCCGTCAGACCAATGCAGAACACCTTAGATTTGCAAGTTCTGCTCTGCTTTGTGCATGAGACCTACACATGAAAGGCGGTGGCTGGAGGGGAAGATTCACCTCTGCCTTCCCTCCCCATTTAGGTGCTTGCAGCATTCTTCCATTATTTCCTATTCTTTTGCCTCAACAAGCACTTGCCTATAGCATCACACAGTAACTAAGTTACTTTTACCTGTGTCAATAGGGTGTCACACTGTAATCGTTTCAGACTCAAGGTAAATTTGGTTAACGCTCAAGCCACCCCTTCTTCTGTAACATGGTCCCATTTCAGTGTTCAGAGCCCAAAGGACACTGCTGGTAGTGAGGAAGAGGAGAGCAGTGGAAGTGAAATGGAAAGGCTGGTTGCTACTTGAGAGCTGGGTATTGTGAACACAAGTAGAAAAGGGAGTTTGCAAATGCTTCTTCCTTCTAGCAGCCTTTGCAGGGCTGCTGGTCAAATTGCAATGTTCCTCATACTGCTGCATATGAGGAAAAAGAGGAGAAACTCAAATTGCAAAGTTTTTCTAACTCACATTGGTCAGGTGAATATGTAGCCTTAGAAATTATTTCAGGCTTCCAATACAACAGATATCTTTCTCATGATTATTGTTAATAAGCTAAGACGACTTGTGGCAGACTTTGATCTTGTGCAGAGTCTTCCTCCATTCTTTTGAGAGAACTTGAGCCTCTTGTATCCAGTACTGGCTAGGGTAGAAATGGCTTGTTACATTTATGTTTTTTTTCTCTTCTGCAGTATCTGGTGTGCAAAAGGAAGCTTGAAAGTAAAAAGGAGGCACTGCTAATCCTTTCCAAAGAGCTGGACACCTGTCAACAGGAAAGAGACCAGTACAAGCTTATGGCCAACCAGTTGCGGGAACGACACCAGTCTCTGAAAAAGAAGTATCGGGAGCTGATTGTAGGTTGTTCTTTATGAACACTGTATAATTGGGGGACAAAGATGAACCTCAAAAAAATGGAAGGAAGTCCATAATGACTGCTGAAAAAAAGTTTAGGTACTTGTTTACAGTAGTCCTCCAGCTGTACAGCCCTGATCATATTATTACTCATTTGTTCTGCATTGATGATGTAGTGCTTGTTATATAAGACACAAAAAGGCAGTGTGTGCTCTGAGGAAATTACTTTCAGTCATAATTCTATTTAAAAACTGACTGCAGTATTATTATTCCCCAGCAACTTAATGTACCATTATGAAAAATAATTCAACATCAATTTGTAATGACCTGCTGTTCTAGAAATGTAAACAAATCCTCAACCTTAGACATCTTTTTGAGTTGAAGTTAGTATTACTGGTGTTCGTCAGTATTATTTTAGAAACAATTTTGATAACATTTTAGTTAAAATACATGTTTTAAAATTTGATCCACAGAGTTAATATAGTTTCTGGTTTGAGAAATAAGTTGCCAATAGAATATGTCCATTTATTTGTAGGATGGAGATCCATCACTTCCACCTGAAAAGAGGAAACAGGTAGGACTTATTTTTCAGTTGATGTTATTTATCTGCTACAAAAGTACTTTGCCAAAGAGTAAAAATATTAACTAAGAAATCTGGTAATCTGTCTATTGAAAAGCTTAATCTTCAAGATGTGACTTCTGTTTTCTCTACACGTTTCACTCTGAAATACCTGAACTATCATTAATTAGAATATATGTCTGTTGCTTTCATGTTCACCCAAGACTGAAATTGGTCAGTGTACAGAGATTGTTCTCCTTGTTGTTTATCCTTCTGTATTGAATCCTAAAATGGATTTGTGACAGGACTTTCCATACTTAAAAGTAATCAGGGAATGCATTGTCTGCATTCCATAATTGTTAATTTGTTGTCCTAAGTGCTGGTTTCCATTAAGTATTCTCCCAGGCCACTTGGACTCTGAGTTATAAATGCTAAAACAATGATAATTGCATTTTATGATTCCCCTGAAAAACTTTTTGCCTGCTTACATGCAATTTTATTCCTTGATATTCATGTTGTGTATCCCTGTTGTGGAATGTTAGTTGTCACATTCTTAAAATTATCTTAATTTTTAGAGAAAGATGGCACCCAAAACACAATATGAGGATAACCTAAAAGAACAGAAATTGTTGCTGTAATTGCTAGTTCTGAAAGTCTTCTAACTATGTTTAAAACATGATTATTACATTCTCTTAATGGATCAGTAGTTTTACTTATCATCCTTTCCCTGGGAGTTTGCATATAGTTCTTGCTATTTTCTTAAAATTTAGGGCTTAGGGTTTTGGTTGTTTTAAACTAAACTTCCAGAGGCAATATAATTACTCCTTCAGGCACTTAAACAAATAGCTGCCAAGAAGTCAGTGGCTCAGTGTAGAATCATTTAACTTCCTCATTATTTAGCATAATTTATTTGCAATTCTGTTATTTCAACAGAATTCTAATAAAAGTTTATGACCAGATATAAGTTTGTGCATTCTGAGTGTTGCTGAGGAATATACAACTGAAAGGAAGAAAACCAAGGCACTAAATGGATCATTACAGAGATAAGTAGGAAGGGAGATTTGCCATTCCATAGATGTTGTTCTAATTAATCTTTCATCTTTCAAAACAAATAAAACTGGCACTTGTTTCTAAAATACTAGCCAAATTCAGTCTAAGTTCAGAAGCTGTGATTGTATTAAGTGTTGGAAATTTGTCTGACCACCATGGCAAGTACCTGGAAAATGATTTAATAATCTACCTAGGAGTTCTGGTGGGGTTTTTTTTCTGAGGAAGTTAAGTATTCATGCTAGATAGCAGTGAAAGGAAGAAAATCTTGTCTTCAGATGGGGTCACTGATAGGTTTCCCGCAGGAACAATATATGCTTTAGGTTGTACAGGAATAGACTGTTAGTGCACTTCTGAGTTTTCATTTTCCTGAGAAGTGTGTCTGTAACATACAAGGTGGATAACCTAGAGTAGTTAGGGCAACCCTTTCGAAGAAGAGTATAGTTTTGCTTTGAGAAATGCATCAGAGAATAATAAAAGAAAGTTATGAATATTTTTCCATTATTACTGTACATACATTTTTTAGCATTTTTTCACCTAAGAAAGACTGAAGTCCTCTGTGCCCTTTTGTGCTTCTTCCATACCCTTTATGCCCAGAACCCCAGCTGCCTGGTGGGAGAAGTTTGTCATCCCAGTCACTTTATAAAAAGAGACCTTTATCCTCCAGTGAATTTTGTGTGACACAAAGGTGCATATTTTCATGGTCAAGAATGAGGTGAAAACAAAATATGCTGAACAATTTGCTCTGTGTTTTTTTGCCACAGCTGAGAAATTATTGCTGAAATTTCAGTCTAGAATTTAAATGTAATAGGTGGGTTGGAATTGCTACTGCCTTCTCCTTCTTGGTTTTATATTTGACCTTTATTATCAATTATGCTTTGTGACTCCTTAAAATGTCTTGTTTTCCACACTGTGTCTTCTTGTCCCATTTTGCAACACAGAATTTTCACCTTTTTTGAAAATATCATGAAACCAGGCATTTTCTGTTGGCAAGTACCAAACTCAAAATTGTTACTTTAAAGTATCTTACCATGCAGTGCTTTGCAGTGTTTTCCCTCTCAAATTTGTATTTGCATCTCTAATCTTTTCCAGCCTAAACAACGCTATAATTCTGTGATGATTCTATCCAAAGACTTCTCTGTGTGTATTGCCTTCTGCCAACCAGCAAAAAAAATGAGAAACTGTGCTACTGAAATCTCTTTTCCTGCAGTAGGTGTTTAACCACTGCTGTTGTTACACAGCGTGTGAGTTGTTGGTGCTTTCCTGGCCCACTCACTCTGCCACACACTCTCAAATGCTGTGGGTGGAGGTAGTTTTTTATGTCTTGTGGTGTCAAGTTTAAGGTAATTTTTGGATAAGTAGTGGAGAGGTGAAATGTTTCAGAAAGACAAGAATAATGAAGAGTGGTTTTTATGTTAAAATTCACCAGAGATGGTAAACAACAGACTCTCCCATTTTGAAAGACATGTTAAAATGTTGGTCTATCTACATAGTCTCTGTTGAGCATCCTATATAAATAGAAATTCTACCATTCTGCAGCATTAGCTGTGATACAGTACATTTTATTGGCAACTTACTGGATGTCTGTTGGCCAGTGTTGCTACACTGGCTAACTTAAAGAAAAAGCATAATTACGATTTCTAACTTGATATATACTGCCTATTATTTTCATCTACATTGCTTAAATTTTCAATATGCCTTCAGTTTGGGAGAAGCTTTGCCACTGGAATAACAGATTAGTGAACCTTTGACTTTCTGTATGAAATGGAAGGTCTTTTAATACAAATGAGATCTTTTGAATAAACAAAGGTGAAGTAAAATGCATGTTTAGGAAAATGACTGTGCTGGGCCACAGTCCTAAATATGCTTTGCTTAATTTGATCTCAGTGAGACCACTCAATGGGAGAAAACCACTCAGTGGGAGAAAATGGGTTTGTACTGGGCCTGTGTGTCAAGAATAAAGCTGCAATGCATATGTTCTCACAGGTATCACCAGAGAACCTGCACGCATCATTCCTGAAGGTCATGATCCTTAATGCTGTTATAGTTATCCATAGGTTTCCCAAGGGGATTCATTCAAAACCAAGGCTCTGACTGCTTCAAGGAGCATTGATTCCAGAGCAGCATGATACACACTCATTGAGATGTTGGTCAGACAGTTTGTCTCCTGCTAAGTAAGTCCATGAGTATGGGTTTTTGGGACAAGCACAACATCAGAAGGACAGAGGTTCCAGACAGGAGGATGTTGTGACATACCATAAACTGACCCATTTTGATCCTTTTTGCTTCCAGATTCTAGGTCACTGTACTCAGCTGTCACAATTCACTTTTAAAACAAACTTTAGGGATTAACTTATCACTTTTCTTTCTTCCTTTTATTTTTCTTTCTATCACATCATCATAAAAAATTACTAGTGTGACCATTTCTTGTTAATTAACGAATTCAGGAAGTTTTGCTAGCCTTGTGCTAGGGCGCAAAAGCTGCATTCAGAGTCCTATGAGATAAAATTTTCAGATAAAATACACTACAGGGTAAGCAATCATTTTGTATTTATCTCACAGTTGTGCTGCGATGATTAATGTGATTTCCTCCTCTCTTCAGAGGGATTGAGGATGAAAAACGTTATGCATGTGCCCAGCTTAGACCTGTGTGCTTTACTCTGGTTTATAGGTGCATATGTTTGACTCCCATAGTGAGCAG
>JAWWES010000133.1:54795496-54839074 GCA_035583135.1 Lophotriccus pileatus
TATGCATGTGCCCAGCTTAGACCTGTGTGCTTTACTCTGGTTTATAGGTGCATATGTTTGACTCCCATAGTGAGCAGACATGTTGTTTGCCCTTGCAATGCACAGAGAAATATTCTCATGGATCTCAAAATGTGCCTGCTCCAAAAGCATAGCCAGAGGAGAGGGCTTGTTTTCTGGGCACTGAAGTTTGCTGTTCCACTGATCAGAGCAGGTGGCAGTATGCAAAACCTAGAACTTGTTAGCCACACTAGGAGTGTCAGGCTTTGTGAAGTGACACTGTTGTTTCTTCAACAGAATGTTTTACAGTAAACAGAGAATCATAGAATCATTTAGATTGCAAAAAATCTCTTAAGACCATTGAGTCCAACCATTAACCTAACACTGCCAAGTCCATCACTACAGTCCAGGAGAGAAGGTTAGGAGAGAAGTGCTCATTCTAATAGATGTAAATAGTCCTTTGTCAAAATTTGGAGTGCTGTTCAGACCTGATATGTACAACAACCTCTCCTCTGGTTGCTGGGTCTTAACCTTAATGGCCTAGAGAGATACTTGTTCATACCCCTGCGTCTGAGTACTCTCGACAAGTATCCTGTTAATTAATCACTCAGAATGTTTAAGGAATTTTGATTCTTATTGTGCATTATCGCAAAGTTTGAGATGCCCTGAGGATCTCAGAGCAGCTAAAATATCTCTGATAAAACAAGCCAATGAAGCAATCTTTTCTTCTACCCTAGTGTAATAGTCTTTTTGTAAGCACAGATTAATAATTTCTCTTTGATCATGTTTGCTTGCCATCAACAAGAACTTGATGACTGTATGAAGTACGAGGGGACAGAAGTACCTTTTTGAACCTTCACAGTGAAGGAGCTTCTGCCAGTTTCTCATGACACTGGTGGTTCACACTGACAGCCTGGGTTGCTACTTATGTGTGTAAACAAGTTGTTTTACAAAAACTGGCCTCATAAAGGAGTGTGTAGTTGATGTTATCTTGATTAAGTTTGTCAGGCTCCAGCAAAAGCTCTAGGTCTGTATAGGCGGTGTTTGGCCCTGTACCAGCACCATCCTAATCTAACACAGTGAAGACTGGTTGAAAAGGAGGGGAAAAGTATTTATTTTATGTGTACTCCTAAAATGGTTTTTTGGTGCTATTAATTTGCTCTACAAAAATTCCAGTTGCTGAGTTTCTTGAATGTGTGTGAGTGTGAGGAAGTCCTTGTTTTGCAGAGCCTTATCAGGTTTTGTCTGTTGTATTTCTATGGTGGGATTCCTGCCTGGTTCTCAGAGCAACAGATGCTCAGAGGAAGAGCGGATTTTATTCTCTTACATCAAGTGACTGCTTGGCAAGGCTTTGATTTTTTTGCTGTTGTTTTTTGGTGGGAAAATATGACCCATATCATGTGTATTTTGTTTTGTATGCCCAGGACCTGTAATTCTAAAAGTCTTTTTTACGTGGTTTTTCAACTTAGAGAGAAAAATACAAAAATTTTGGGATTTTACTGCAAGGGAGCTAGTGCTAGGGCATATAATCAGTTCCTCTGTCTTGGAGTGAGCAGTAGTAGACGGTACAAAGCAGGCTTTTCTGTATTAATTCAGCCATTGCAATCATATGAATGCATTGGAGGAGAAACTGCACTTAAATTTGTGATCAGTCACACCCATCAAGTGTGCTTAGTGTTTCATCAAACTTTTTTTTCTGTCAGCCCTATAATTCAGTGTTCTTCTTTGTTAGGAGGTGTGGCTGAAACAGAGAAGACTGTAAACTGCGGTATAGGAATGCTTGTTTTTATTTAAAAATACTTTTAAACTGTAAAGATATGTTGGAAGTTTTCCCCTCTTCCTTCTTCCTTGCCAAATTACTTTTTCAGGCAGTACCCTAAAGGCAAAAAGTCCTTTTTTTTTTTTTTTAAGTGTCAGATAAGATTTATATGCAAGAGAATTGAGAGCTATATTAAAGACTGTTACTATCCATCATTCTTAAAGTGGTGTGAAGAAAAATAACAGTATGTATGTATAGCTAGATTTGCAAAATTGTTAAAGGAGCCAAATTCAAGTGTAGTGCATAATGCCAGCAATGACTGTTTGTAGTTACTTTTTTTTCCTCCTTTTTCTTGGGTCATTGGTCAGTAGTGAGCAAAGATCTGTTGCTGCCTGACAGGTATTCACTGGCTTATGGTAATAATTTTTTTTTTTTTTGGTCAGTAGTTTCAGGTACTCATCTGTAACAAAATGTATGGTTCTCTTCCACGTTCTATCCCCAAAAATGTTCTTGGAAATTTTAATAAAATTTGCGTGGAAAAGGGTGAGGTCTAGATCCCATCCCACTGAATCTTTCACTCTGTGATCTGTTCTGATCTATGGTGCTTTTTTCCCCTGTGTAATAAAGGTAGGCACTTCCCACTTGGCACTCTCACATCAATCTTCTTCTCCTTTCTTCCTAACTTCTGGTGGGATTGTTGGCTATGGTTGCACTTGCTTTTGGTCAGAAGAAAAAGGAGTATGGAAACAGTTTCCCATGTCTAGCACTGCAGTGGAGGTTTGGACTGTGCTCAAATCATGGTTCACTGAGAGAGTGGTCCTGCACTTGACGAGGCTCCCCAGGGCAGTGACCATGGCACCCAACCTGGAAAAGCATCTGGACAACACCCTTAGTGATATGGCTTAGTTTTAGGTAGTCTGGTGAGGTGGAGGGAGTTGGACTTGATGATCCTTATGAGTCCCTTCCAACTGTTCTATGATAGATACAACCTTCCCATGACAGATGTAAAACAAATATCTTGTCATGCTGCAGAGGCACCAGAGTACCTGCCAGAAACTGAATGTGGATAGAGCTCTAAATGGTCTTCTGATACAGGGTAGTTAATCAGAGACAGGAATGAAGCGATGTGTGATTTAGTGTTCAAAACAGTCTCATTGATAGAGGGTAGGAGAAACAGTTTCCACTGCTGCAAATTGTTGCGGAGGGAAGACAGGATGAGCTACCAGAAAGGTGTTGACGTCTGGGTCTTTTCTTGTTTTTACCCATGGCTCAGAAACCTCTCTTCGTCACTACTTTAGAGTTAGTTTTGCATAGTGTGAGTGAGCAAAGTAAAGTCTTTGACAGTTTCAGGAGTTTTTTTTAAGGCTTAGTCTAAAATCAAAATAAACTGTTGAAGAAATTGAGTCTAGAGAAGCTGAATTTGGCTAATTTTCAGGGAGTTGTTCTCTGTTGCACAGGTAAGTGATATGAGCTTTATTGTCTGCTGAAGTAACTTGTCTTGAATTTCTAAGTGAATTCTGTGTTTGTTTTATGAATATTGAAAAGAAGTTGCCAAGTGGAAAAATGAATTGCCTTTGTCCTTGCAGAGATTTCTTCCCTTTCCTAAAAAAAGTAAATGCTTGCAGGTTCATGAAGCCGGTCCTCCATTGTTAGTTTTATCATCTTTCAACCATATGGTATGTTTCCTTATATATGCCAAAGAAATGGTACCAAGTCCAGGTGTTGTTCAACATATCCTCTTGGCTGGCTCTCTTTAAGCCCAGTAGAGCACTTTTGAAAATCAAATGTTTCTCCTTCTATCCACATCTCACCGAGAGCTTTAATGAGGTCTTGCCAAAACCTTTAAAACTCAGAACAGTCTAAATTATACATTGTATGGAACCTCTAAGCCAGAGAAATGAGTAATTGCTGGAGACTACTTCTGTGACATAGCTTGGTTGTTTTAGTTTTAACAGAAGTATAATACAAGCATTGCAGTAAGGAGCCAGTCTATACTTAGCTCATTGTAATGCTTTTGGCATGCTTAAACAAGGCCGGTTTATTTTGGTGTCTAAAATTCTTCATTTAAAGTTTCTTCCAAAATCTGTGTCTCAGATATAAAGGTTTTTGTCATGTTAAGTCATTTATATGACTGACAAATAAAATTCAGCATAGAATTGCAATTCCAGAGAAATGATTTTAAAGGAAATAAATCAGAGCAGGAAGATTTAGTATAGGCATAGTAATGCCTTTCCTGCAGTTACTTGGAGCCAGGTTTTGACTACAGATGCTAAAATCCTGGTGTTGTGGTTGATTAGTGAGATTGAGTTCTTTCCAGGTGTTGAAATTACATGTGCTATTGCAGTGTTAGGAGTTGTTCCAATTCATCATAAAAAGGGACTTTATAAATAGAAGTGTTTCAGAGAAGTTTGTGCAAATCATGTTCCTTTTAACTAACTCAGGTTTTATTGAAAGTCAGCTTCCTTAAAAAAAAACTAAAAAATTGCATCTAAGCAGTAGCCATAGATTCTTTAGTTTAAATACAATTTCCTGCAAACATGGGTTCTTTGTCTTCTTTCTTTTAAAGAGCCTTTAAGAAGTACCTTTAAAATCATTGATTGAATGTGTTCTGAAGGTCCTTCATTCATGCATTGTTTAAATGACTATTACACATTTGTTTAACATGTAGGGAAAAAAATCATTCCACCAAAGCATCCTTGAGAAACCTTTTGCATCGCTTGAATGGTTGCTGTCTTGAAAATAAAATTAGAGGAAGCTTAGTTTTGGCTCTGTAGTTGACTATTTGTGGGGGCGGAGGGAGGCATTGCTATTACGCTCTTTTCCCACAATATTTATTTGTAGCCTTAAGGTTTGTCAGTAGTTTAAAAAATGCTTTAAACTGTGAGAAATTTACCTTGCTTTCTTCTGAACTTTTGGTCTCAAAGCATTGGAAGTACAGAAGTGACTTAGGCTTGTTGTTCATCAAATTGGATGTGTCAGTTTCTGAAGTTATTTTTCCTGTTTAAAAGTGTGAAGTTCTTGCTAATTTAGACCAACAGGAATTTGGAGTTGGCTTCTTCATATAGTAGTGTACAAAAATTGCAGTTGATTATAGTTAAATAGTCTAATCCTGCGAATGGTCAGAGGCATGCACAACTATATTCATGTCAATATCCATATTAATAGATTCATCTTAATATTTCTCTGAAATATAAAGCAGGACATGTGGAAATAACAGTTGTTAGTAGACAAAGGGCAAGATTGCAGTAATGGCTTTTAGATACCTTGTTGGTTTGATGGTGTATGAGTTGTAAAGATAAAGCTCACAAAAACATCCTATAAGACTGTCAAGTGGTGATGAGAATGACTGGGTAAAAGAGCAAGACTAAAAAAGAAAGAAGAGTTATCAGAACAGAGAAACTGGGGAGTTGAAAGAGAAGCACAGCAAGTGGGAAGTAGGGAATCTAAAGCTGAATCTAAAATACCACGCAGTAACTAGGAATGGCCAGCTGATGCATTGGCCTCAAATCCAGGGAGTACATGGAAGGGTAGCTCAGACATACTGACTCATGAGGCTTTACCAAGTCATGCTTAGAAGATCTAAAAATTCTTTTTTTTAATTTCTTTTTATAATCTTGAGATTTATGGCAATGAATGATGCACAGAGCTGTCCATAGGCAATGTCTTGAAAGGCTGCACCTTAGCCACTATGATTATAACTCTCTTAGAAGACATGTCATCAGTAGGCTTTTCCTGTATTGAGTCAATGCTTGTGTATTTGTGACACATTGTTAGGATTAAAATACAATAAATTTATACATAGTATTTGCTCATTTTCAGGTATCATAAATAGGAAAGGAAGAGGTAACATTTATTTTTTGGTAGTGATCAAGCTGATGGAATTTAATTGTTAAATTATAGACTGGACTGCTTGCCCTGCTAACTTAGTAGGTTAATGTGAATGGTAACTTTTTAATTGATTATTTGGGGGATGATGGTGGTGGTGTTTGTTTTGAAGTTCTAGCTTTCACTTCTATTTGTCAAGAATCTGTGCTAGCTGACAACACAAATCAGGTCATGTTTGAAGTTTTGTGCTACAATATACCCATGGTACAAAGGCAGGGACTTTGGCTGACATCCTCTTTACTGGCTAGGAATCTACTCTAAACACTTAAGGAATTTAATTGTATCATAGTTATTTCTCAGCTGTGCCTTTTGTCTAATTATATGCAAGTTAAAACTATTATTTTGGCAGCTTTGTATAAATATTGTCTAAGTAACTCTGCATTCTGTTCTTCCCGTCAGACAAGATACTGGAACTAGCATAGATGTTTTCACTTTGTCTTGTTTGGGGTTTGTGTGCTGTTCTGGGAGGCTGTATACCCACATACTGTTTGTATTTTCTATTAAAGATAAAGGAACACAGGTGACTTTTGTTGTTATGTCTTTAATGAAGCATGAAGTCTGGGAACCAACAACAATAAAAGTAAAGATTGTTGGCAGTTAAGAAGTAATTTTAGAGTTTCTTTTCAATCACCACTTGCACTTCTCTCCATAGACACTGACTTATGACTGATATTTACTCCTTTTCTAGGCAAATCTTGCTCAACTACTGAACGAGGCTCAAGATCGAAATAAACACCTCGGAGAAGAGATTAGAGAGCTTCAGCAGAGACTCGGAGAAGTACAAGGTGACAATAAGGTATTACAAACGTTTTTTACCAGTATATGGCATGGAATGTGTAAACTAGGCTGGAATGTTGCATTTACTTCTTAGGAAAACAAATAAAACAATGGGCTACAGAACTTCTAGAATACTTTAATTACATTAAATGCTTAGAGCAGTAGAACAAAAGAAGCTTGTGCAGGATACCAGTACATGCAGCTTATTATATGTTTTTGTATGCTGCTTTTGCTCTGTTGTCCTTAGCTATGTATTTTGTACCTGGCCTTGCTTTAATGCTCTCAGACTTTCTTTTTCCCTTTCTTTTTTTTTTAATATATTCTATTAGTGATATTTCCTCTTAGACATAAGTACAGATAAGCATGTGATCATTTTTAATTTTTTGCACTGAAAATGCAAAATTTTAGTAGATGATAAAACCAGAACAGGCATAACTTTTCCCTTAAAAAATATGGAGCAGTTGATCACAAACATATATAGTGAGCTTTGTATTAAGCCCTCATCCCATTACCCTTACATAACCAATTTATTTCATTGCTAAATTTAGCAAGTTATATGGAACATTGCTCAAAATCTGCCATTTGGTATTAATCAAACTCCTGTTGTCTCCATTAATTGAAATATTTAAACTCAAGCCAAATATGTGTAACACTCACAGCTGGAGCTTAATGCAAAAGTACATTCAGAGATCAAACTCCTGAGAGGTTGAACTGGAGAGTTGAGGTGGTTAACAAAGTAAAAAATTGAAACAAATAATTAATTATAACTTCCCTCCCTCAACTACAGTTTTAAAATCATGGGATTTTAAAATGCAAATAAAAATGGTGTGACTTTTCATCAGTCAGATGGGGAGTTTTCTTTCCATTCAAGTTTATTTATTTTCTTTTAAACATAAGTATATTGTGATTATGCAGTTTTATTAATTGTTTTTCACAAAGAACTCCCCTGAAGGTGTTCAGAGAGTTGGGAAAGGGTCAAGGGAGACCTGAATTTGTAGTGTGCACAGCATTCAGCGTAACTTGCTCAAGTCTTCAAAGACCAGGTTTCCCACTGTTTATTTTCATTTGCATGTTACTGTTTGAACTGTATGATGGTGTAGAATTCAGTGCTGTACAGTTCCACAGTACCAAAAGTATGCCATATAGCCTTTCCCAAGCCAGTCCTGAATGGATAGCAAGGGTTTGTAGGTACAAACAGAACACAAAAGCAGTAAAACTACAGTATATTTAAATATCAATGTTATGTACCTATTCTAATTCATTATGAGACAATATGATCTTGTTAGCACAGAGCCTACTTCTTTGTGCTTGAACTGGTGCTGTTTGTGTTCGCCTTTGTGGGTTAACTTGGCATTAGCTGGTCATCTGTATTCTCAGCATGAATTTAAGTTCGTGATCCTCAAAACAAATGGAAAAGTACAAAAAGAGTTATTCTGGCCAGCATGCCCGCCTCCAAAAGGTGCAGAATAGTGCATCACTAAATAAAGAGTCAGAGGAAAGAGCTGCATCAGACACGGATTAATTTAGACTAGGATTTTCATTTTTGGAACACATTATTCACTTTCCTAGTAAATGAGAAATAGAGCTTATTTTAGAGTCAGGTTGCTGTTTTTCAAAGTGCCTAAAAAAGCATTGCCATCTCTCTGAGGGATTTAACACTCTCCTCCTGTGTCAGATTTCTCTCCCTACAAGCTTCAGTGATAAAATTCTAGTCTTGTTCCCAAAGCCATTCTGTTCTGCTCATCAGTTCTCCTGTACTGGCAGCTGGGCTACTTCAGACACTGGAGTCCAGATAATGTATGGTATATACAAAAACAAAGAACTATAATAATTTGCTTGTTCTTACATTTTTCCCCTGCATCCTTCTCACTGTTTTTTCCAAAGTGAGGGAGGGCATCCTGCCCAGCTGGTCTACGTCAGCCTTACTTCTGGCAAGAGATGAACAAACAGCTGCTTTTGCAGCAAGTGAAGCTGCTTATGGATGAACAATTCTGCCTGTGTCTGAGCAGGGGTGACTCATGCAGGCTTTGTCACTGAGTGGCAAGAGCTTTGCAGGACTAAAAAATAAAAAAAAACCTCTTTAAATATCACACATTAGCTCTATTGATAAGGAAATGTTTTCATGGCTTGACTTGTTTTTCACCGCTTTAATGTTTGCTACAAGTAGGGTGCAGTCACTTGGATTAGCAAGGAGACCTTAAACCTGAGACATTTTACTTGTTGAAATCATGTTAAGTATGTCATCAGTTAGGCAATAACTAATTGCTTGCATTTGGTTTAACTGGACTAATTTTTTCCTATAATTTATCTAGAATTTTGTTGGCACAAATAATAGAACTTCTTCAGACAGCATCCGGAAGGATTCGTTGCTGCAGTTTGAAAAATACAGCAATAGTTAGACTGCAGCGCTCCAGCAACAGATATCTAAGACTATTTTTATGATTGATCACAATCTCACAAGCTCTGACACATGAAAACTCTTCTATGTCTATGATAGTTATTTGTAAATCTTTTTTCTTCCTAATGTTTTGGCAGCAATGCTTGAAAACAATTACTAAACATTAGAAGGAGATAGTTAGGAAATCTAATTTTCTCTTGTAAAAGGATAAAAATGGAAAGCTCAGGAGAAACTGGAGACTTCTGCAAGACTAGATGACTCAGTTACCTTCCTTGAATTCCTACCTACGCAAAGAATGGCTTTTGTAAGCTGCTGAGAGTGGTGCTGAGCAAGAAGAAGGTGTGCAGGAAACAATGGCTGCGGTGTTACTGCCAGTTCTTTATTGCCAGGCAGATAATCATTCATGCAGCAACAGTGGGAAATGTTAAATGTGGCATGTGTGTTTTGGCAGAACTGGGACTTAAGGTAGCACATTTGCATAGTTTTGGTCCACTTTTTAAGTTTTTGTAGTCAACGTGGTGAAGACAATTTGCTGTCAGTGACTGTGGCTAAACACGATGGTTTCTGCCTTCCACAAAGAATTCAGTGGTTGTGTTTGTTTCCCTTTTCCTTCTGCATCTTTTATTGATAATCAGGAGTGTTCAACTTCAGTGCAGTCATTGTCTGTGGACTCCTGGGCTGCACAGCAGCTATCCCAGTGCAGCTTGTTTAGCTGAAAATTATTAAGAAAAAGCTGTGATACTAAAATGAAAAGATTTGTGGCTTGCAGCACTGGATTGTTTTGGTTAGCAATCTATGGCTTCTTGACAAACAGGAGCTCTCTCTGGTAAGGTGCCATTAATTTAAATCCACTCAGCTGTAAATGCTGTTCACAGAATCCTGAGGGGTAGTGTTCACCTGTTCTCTAGCTGCAAAATGAAGTTGAGCTTTCCTTTCTTCAGTGATTTCTGAATGACAGAAATAAAAATACAGCAGCCAGAGGGCAAGTGTATAAAGTTTATAACAGAGCACTAATATGAAATAAACCCTTAAACCTCTGGCATAACAGTATCTTTTTGGGTCACAGCATTTTCAGGGAAAAATTTTATGGCAGGTGGTGCTGCCTCATGAGACATTCACAATGCAGAATTAAACGACTTGGCCTGTTCTGCCCTGTCAACTCTCTGATTGGCCAACTGTCTGGAAGAAGCACTCTGTTGTTTTATGTTTTGGTATTTTTCTTTATTTTATGTATGTTAATAATGCGACTTTTACTGGCTGAATTTGGAAAGCATTCTTTTCGTAAGACTTCATACTTTTTTTCTTTCTTCGTTTTCCCCCCTCAAAATTAGTAGTAAATAAAGAGTTCTCCTTTAATTGGCAGACTGTTTGACCTTGCAAGTTATAATTGCTTGCAGTTATAATTGCATCTCATGCCTCACCCTCTCCTGGGCTGGAGAAGAGTTGGTCATAGTGCACGAGTGACAGCTCTGGTCCAGTTCCCAGCCTGATGTTGAGCATTACACAGAAGTTTTGTTCTGCTGCAGACATTGGAGGCATTAGTAAAGTTTATTCCCCTTCCTATTTCCAGTTTTTGTGGACAAGATTGAGACCTCAAAATGTTACTACATTTTTTTTCTTGTGGCCTTTCTCACTAGTGAGAGATTCCAGAAATTAAATTATTCTAGCTGAATTAAATCATGTTACCACACCTTTTGTTCATTAGCCTTTTAGCATTAAAAAAACCCCAATCCAGTAGCTATGAAGCCATTCCAGGATTTGCTAGTTGCCCTTTTGACTTATTTGTTTTGATAAAGAAATTAATAGGCATTATATCTCCTAGGATCCATACAGCCTTACTAACTCTGCAGTGGTTTGGTTTGTATTTTCCCTGTGGGGATAGGGAAATGTAGTTTGCCAAAACAAGTGACTTTTGTGGCCATAGCTTCCCCTGAACAAGTGAACTGCTTATCAGAACATGTTGTACTGGCTTCAGTGACTTGCACTGAACTGGAGCTGAAATAAGTGAGGAGGATGATTTTGATAGTCTGTCTTGCATCAGCAGGATTTTAATTGGGACGTTGCAGCTATGGTGACTGGCATCCCATAAATACCAAAGACAGATTTTAATCTACAATCATCTGCTTCAGAAGATTGATTTTTTTCCTATCTCTGAAATATAATGATGTACATTAATTCCTTGGTGCAGTCAAAGATACAGGGAAAGTCAGGCTGGTTATTGTGGTGGGTTTCTCTAGTCTCTGTGGAGCTCATACAAATGAGGCCATGGGGAGGCAACCCTTTTTTGCCTAGTTGTAGTCAGTATAAACAACTGTAAATGCTGAATGCCTTATAGATTGGTATTTAATACTTCATGGTTTTTGAAAGGTCACTGCTTTTTGCTTTGGATATTGAACATAAATGTATATTAATTCAAATTAGACTGTTTTCAGCACTCACAAAGCTCATGAGTTCATTAGCTGTCTGAGCATTTTGGCTGAGTCTTCTTGTTGTTGGCCCATTTTTTAATTTTTGACATGAATTAACTTTTGTGAGTAGATTAAAAAACTAATGCATAAGCAAACGTCTTAGCAGCTGTTAATACAAATTTTGCACTGATGTAGCATAGAGAGGTTTTTAGGTAACATGGAGCTGGGCAAGCCACTTCATGCTCTTTTATTAACTAAGAGGAATTCTCTGTTGCAGACAATTTTAATATTTACATATGAAAAGGGCTTTCTGGTAATTCTCTAGTTTTAGTCTGACTGGAATTAGTTCCTGTCACTTCTAAAAAACATTGACCATGTGTCTGTGTTTACTTGGTCTCTCATCATTTGTATACTCCAGTGACTATTGTTGCAGGGTCTGATTCAATTCCTGTTGATGAATGACCATTCAACTGGAATTTTTCCCTGAGAACAGGATTGAGCCCTCAGCTCAGAAGATTCCCTCTGGTTTAAATAATATCAACTCTTTGGCCTGGAAGAGCTGAAATCTAGGACACCTTTACTCTTTCTAATACAGATGTACTCTGCTGCTGCAGCCTGTGTTCTCTTGCTTACCAAATTTTGGTTTTGTCATGGCAGCTCCTTCGAATGACTATAGCAAAGCAAAGGCTTGGAGATGATGAAGTTGGGGCTCGTCACTTCGCAGCACATGAACGGGAAGACCTTGTTCAACAGTTGGAGAAAGCTCGAGAACAGGTAATAGTTAAATGGTCATATAGTGTCATGTTTTGCAGGGCTGGTGCAGTAGCAAGTAAATTGCTTCTGTTGTGTTTGAAGGGCTGATAGCTGATTAACGTTGAAAATAGTGGGGAAGGTGTTGGGATTTTTACTTAATTAAATAGTCCTTATTGAGCACTAATTTAAACATGCATATGAGTACCTAGTCTCAGAAATTCCTTCTCTAGATTATTGATTCTCCTTTTTTTAAATAATGTCCAGCAACAACTTGTGACAATTGAATATTGTCAGTGAATGTCAGTGAAAGGGACCCTTCGGTGAAAGCTGTTACAAGTATTCAACACACTATGCAGTGGCTGACGTATCTCCTAAAGATAGTCTCTGAACCAAATTTTCTGCAGAAGTGTTGTTAGTCTCCTCTTCTTCCTGCCTCTGAGCTATTTCTTCCCCTCTGTTGAAAAATTCTCACATCAGACCTCTTTTCCCTGCCTCAAGTCTGTGTTAATACTATGTACCATGCAGCATCCAATTCATCAGACTCTTTCCCTAATCCAGATACATACGTTTCTGGGAAGTTTGAGGGGGTTGTGTTCTGTTGTTCCCACACTCATTCCTACCAATATCAGTTTCACCTTGAATGAGCCTTTCTGTGAGCCAGGAAAGGTGTGTATTTCTGATTTATCAGTCTTCACTCAACTGCAGCACTGTTTGGCCTTGCCAGAAAGGCTGTTGGTCTTCTTCCAGTGTGATCCTCTCTGCTAACTCTGTTCCCAACTTCATTCTCTTTCTGTTCATCACCTGGCCTGTTTTCATATGATGGTCTATTGTCCTTCCTGGCTTCCATGTTTTCTGAGGTGTGGATGAAGACTTCTGAATTCATTGCAGAATTTCCTAACACTCACAGTTTCATCTCCTTGGAAGTTTGAAGCTCTTTTTCCTTGAGTATCTTTCATACTGGACTTCTTCACCTTTCTGCTTGATAGCAAAGCTCACCCTGTTGCCTTAATGCTGGCTTATTTTGTACTTTCTCAGTTCCTCTTCCTAGTCTGTGAAACTTCATTGCTCAAGTCCTGTAATTAGTATAAATTCCCACTTACAGACCTTTTTTTCATTTTCCAGATTTGACATGTTCTTATTCAGTTGACTTAATTCCTGTAGTCCTAGAAATTATATGCTAAGATGAGCTTAATATGTTTGTAGCAGAATTATAGTAGGGATTGATGTTTCTTTTTCTGTTACATTTTAATTGTTTTCTAGAAATTTTGTAGAACAAATCTTAACTGGTAAAGTCACTTAACTTCAAATAAATGAAATATTACCAAAATAGAGTGAAAGTACCTGGGGTTATGAGCTTTGAAAAGAATTCTGACTGTCCAAAATCAATCCTGTTCAAACATGCGCTTATTGCTGTTTTCAGGCTGTGTGCTAGGTAACCTTTTATTTAAACTTTAAAACAGTGATGCAGCTCTCCTTTCTTCTCAGATTGAGACTCTGAGATATGATCTTCAGGCTGCACTGGATGAGTTACATGATGTGAAAGAGGAACGTTCTTTTTACCAAGATAAGTCTGACAGACTAAACCAGGAGCTGAATCATGTCTTAGGAGGGCATGAAAACCGTATCATCGACGTAGATGCTTTATGCATGGAGAACAGGTCAGTGCATTGCCAACCTTACCATTTCCCTAGAAAAAACAGTGTGTTGCTGTAATAGGAACATCAGGAAGTCAGTCACAACAAAACTTTAAAGAAAATATATGCAAGAATACAAGTTAAGAGATTGTGGTAATTTGTTTGTACTGTAACCAAGCAACAAATATTGAGAAAGTTAGGCTGCAGAAACTTACCAGTGTTGTATTTGGCTACAGAGATGTCAGTGATGTTCCCAAATAGAGCTAAACATGGAAAAGGAAGAGAAGTTCAGACCTTTTTATTCCCGTCACTGTATGGCACCAAAAGCAAGAATATTAAAAATTTGTGTCTTGAGAAACTCCTAGTGAGCTGTAATGGGCTAATCTTGGATTGAAAACAGGGACTTTGCGTACTCTGAATGAATATTTTCAGACATAATTTTCACCACAGGGAGAGGTGGTCAGTATGGAGTGATTTGCCAACAGAAGTTGCTGGTGAAATCACCCCGTAGTCTTGCAACTTCCTTGGGAAAAGAATAAGTTTTATGGTCTCCACTAAGAATGACAGAGTCACTGACAGAGCCATAGCAGGTACCTCCCTTAATGTCAACAATTACCTTAAAGTGAAATAGAACTTGTAAGACACTTTTCATTTACAAAGACTTATGCTTCAGCTAAGAAAGTCTAATACCAAAGGCATTACTTCTTCCCTGCAGCTTCAAGGGGTTTTTTCAGTTTTGTATGGCCTACAGAGTTCTGTATCAATTTAAGCCCCCTGCTCTCCTGAAAGTGGTGTGAATTTTTTTCTCTAAAATAATTAAATTGTCACAAACCCTAACACAGCTGCAATTGCACTACATGAAAGAGGATACTTTATAAACCCTTTATACATAAAGAAGATATTTTCCTATGTGGAAATAACTGTCTAATACAAGTGCATAAACTGTATTAGGAAGAACTGTACTGTTTCATTTAACTGTGTACCATTTTTCAACTATACTGTTAAATTTTCTACTTTGTGATTGCCAATGAGAAGTGCCAAGTAAGTGATGGATATTGCAGTGCAAAAGTTCTGCATAGCTGAGTCTTTTGTTGACATATATACAAATCTTCATGTGTCCATCTCACAGGCCTTCAAGTACAGAGGACACACATAAATGCTTCCTTACTATTTCCTCTAGACATAAATATATTCTTTTAGCTTTCCTCCCCAGAAACCCGAGGACCAATATAAAATAGTTGTGCAGCATGCTTGACAAATCTAACAGGAGGGCAGCCTCCTGTTCTGATGCAATTTGTTTCCCTACTTAAAGTTTTATGGGGTCAAGAGCAGTAAGATCTTGTTATTATATCCCTCACAGAACTGCAGAGGGAAAAGAACTCTCAGTAGTTCAAAGAGAGGACATGCCAAGTAGTAAAGAAGACTGCTTGAGGCAGTACTTGAAGGTAACATGAAGTAAAGGATTACATTTCTTTTTCAGGTATCTTCAAGAGAGATTAAAACAACTTCAAGAGGAAGTCAACCTTCTTAAGTCTAGTATTACTAAATATAAGGTAAGATTCTCTCAGTGTATCATCTAAACTGTGCTTCATTGTTCATGGAAGTTATTGTTCATTTTCATGTTATATGTATTTAAAGAACAAATTTGTGTCTTGCAAGAAAAATCCACCATTGACATGTTGACAATATTATTATGTGTATGTATTACATTCTCAGTCTTCCTCATAGGCATCTTAGCTGATGGTAGTGCAAAGGGATACCTATTAACAGCATTTTGAAAAATTCATTAAATACCTTTTTGTAAGTTCTATGGGGAAACCCTCCTCTTTCCAGGGGCAGGCAATCAGCCTTCCAGCCAACTGGTAGGTGAAAAGTAGCAGATCATGCAGTGTGGTGAATGACTGCAGCTGTGCTGCTGTCACAGGAAGATCTTGTCTTCCTGTCCCCTAATGGCTGTGCTATTTCTGCATGTATCTTAATGATCACAAAGCCTTCACTGTTCATCCATTCCAGGGTTAAGATCTGTGCTGTTTTACATGAAACCTTCAGGACTGAGTTTTGCTCTTCCCTGAAGCAAAGCCCTCTTATTTTCTTCTGATTATGGGGAGTGGGAAGGGAGGGCTACTTGTCAGAGCAGAGAAGGATAACCTTAGGATTGTCAATAGGACTTCTTCATTTAGGTCGCTGTAAAGCGGTCACAGCGGTGATTGCTTTTTGTGCATGAGCAAAGCTCCTCAAAGTACCAGCTTCATTTCGGCCTCTGTGCTTACAACTTGGGTCTCTTGGAGTGTGAGTTAGTTTATTGGTGAGAACTGAGCACCTTGGTGGTCTGTTGGGTTTCACGGGACTGTATTTGAAAGAGCTGGATTTCTCTAGCAGATCATTCTGCTTCTAATTCCTGACAGTCAGCATTTGCTATTAAAAGGGCTTCTGGAAACTCTGATATGGGAGTTTGAGCTTTCCCTTTGAAGTCTATCCAAAGAAAGGTGGGGGAAAGTCTGAGTTTGTTTCCAACCAATATTCTCTACAGGATACTGCAGTATCTTCACTGGCACTCAGCAGGTTATCAAAAAATGGGCAAGTCTTAAAAATGCATTGTGGGGAGCGGGTGGGAGAGATTACAGTGAAGCGATTGCAATGAGACAGAATGAGTCTTTGTAACATTGCAAAGACTGTTTTGGCTGAAGAATAATGCTCTAGGAGAATCACATGCCTGTAGCTTCTATGGGTGTAAGCTCTAGGCCCTGCAGCATTGTTCTGAGACCAAAATCCAAAATTCCAGGTTCTTTCCTCCTAATGACAGGATTTGTTGGCTACTGTTTTTCTAAATAAGATATTTATTGTTTCCCTAGAATGCACTAGAGAGACGAAAAAATTCAAAGACTCATAGTAGATCCAGTAGCAGTGCTTTGACTGGAGTCCTTTCTGCAAAGCAAGGTATTGCATAAATGCAGCATGGTGTTGCATATCTCATTGAATTCTTTTCATCTTACCTCTTAATTTCAGTAACTTCTCCTCACCAATCAAACCAAAAGCTCTCTTCTCTTTCCCTGTTTATTATTATGTGCTAATTCTCGTCCTTCTCTTAGTTGACTTGACAATATAAAATTTGCATCTTGATTGCTGTTTCTTCTTTTGTTAATTCTTTTGCCCTTCATTATCTCCCCCATCAATTTTGCCAAATATTTTCTTTACTCTCTAACCCCCACTGCAACTTTGACCCTGACAAATCACTTTGTTCATCTCTTTGCTCTGGTAACAATGTCAATCACAATTCACATTCCAATGAAAAATAGACTGGCTGGTAGAGGAGGGGCCTTAAATCGGGTTTTCTGTTACTGTTTTTGGAAGTTTTTACATTCATATGTTTTACAAGAAATCTTTGTGTCCCATGTTTCTTCATGGGTAGCAAAATGAAGTAATCTCTTTTCCCTGTTTCAAAGAAAATACCAAGAGGAGGAAAAAGGGGCAAGAGAAAATTCTTTGAGCCGAACTGTATATCTTGTACCCTCCTTTTTAGGTATAGGTATATTCATTCACACACACAAGGTCAGTGGTAAGTGTTATGATAGGTTTAAACTCATTTTTCTGGTTTTGACTTCTCTTTTGTGCTCTTCTCCATGTACTTGCATACATACATATATGTATATATATAGAGAGAGAGAGCCAGGTTCTAGTTACAGAATTTATCGATGCTTGTGAACTTCCTGATGTGGCTGAGAGGTACAGACTCTAAGCTACCGAGGCAGAGTTCATGGGTGACTGTATTTTCACATCACTCTTAAATAACCTGAAGGATATAATAATTCTAGAAAGTAATATAAAAGCTTCCTTGTGGGCTTCAGTTGTAAGTGGGAAAGAAATGACCATTTTGGACCAATCTGTAGGGCTGTAAAAGAGTGATTTTGTTTCCTTCTGAACACAAATAATTTTCCAAAAGTAGAATTGAGTTAATGTAAGATGTGTCTGGCTATACTTTTTCTGGCTTTTGCTGTGGAATGTCAATCAGCTTGCAAAACCACCATCTCTATGCCAGCTAGAAATTATATTTCTGGCCTTTTTGACTTTATTTGTTAATTGAAGGAAATATATATATATTAATTTAAATAATGAGAACAGTTCTTTAGTACTAGTCAATGTTTGTGTTGCATCTCTGTGCATAGAGAAGCCAAAACTCATTTGTGTTTTTAACATTATAGTCCAAGAGTTGTTGTCGGAGGATCACGGATGTAGCCTACCAGCCACACCACAGTCCATTTCAGATCTCAAATCACTGGCCACTGCATTGCTGGAAACCATCCATGAAAAAAACATGGTCATACAACACCAAAGACAAACCAACAAGTAGGTGGCATGACTTCTAAGTAAAACAGAACTTACCAAGCTATGGAAAAGTCATAGACTGGGGGGAGTTTTAGGGAAAAGGGAAAGAAGATGCATTTTCACAGAAAATTCATTGTCATGTTTAATTGGTGGATTCTTCAGGTTTTAAGACGGGTATGTGATTAGAGAAAAATTACATTTTCAAATTAAAGTCTGAGGTTGACAGAGACATGTCTGCCTCTGCTAGACAGGGATTGGTTTGCTGCTCAGATTTAAGATGAACCGTAATATCACAGGGGAGACTTCTAGCAGGAAGCCTGTAGGGATGGCTAAAGAAAAGCTGCAGGGAGGAAGAACATCCTTGAACTGGAGGAGGTTTGTGATAATTGGTTGTAATGTAGGAATTTTGTAATGAACACTGGTGGGGATAGTAAGTGTTGCATCTAGAAAAGGATCTGGAAAGGTTAATGTTATATTTGTCTCAGGCTAGCAGCCTGTGTGTCCTACAAGTGATAGCTGTTGCTCCTACAGTTATTGAACCAAAAGTTGAAGGAGATAAACACAGTTGGATTGCTACTATATTTTTTTTTTTTTAATCTGAACTGAACTTTCAAGGAGAGTTTGTTTACTCTTAGCTCTTCTGTCATCAGCAGAATTCTTTGTGGCTTGTACAGTTCCTATCATGGCAGAATATAATAATTTTTGACACATTTTCTGACATTCTGATATTATTGTTCTTATACAGTGTATGAAAATCAGAAGTAGGAAGTGTTCCTTGATTTTGTGCTCAGTTTCCCCCCTTTCTTTTGTGTGGTTTGTTTTTTTTTTTTTTAAACCCTGAGTCACTACTGGTAATCAGGGGTTATTCAGGCTTTTCAAAAGCACATCAGGACCAGATGCCAGCAACAGACAGACATCTTTCATGAAAGGAAGGAGTAGTACTGAAGTAAACTGTATTGCACTAGAATAGATGATTCATTTTGAAAATTCATAACTTAGATACTAGGCAGACTCCATTGCATAATTCTTAGTGATGTGGCAGCAGAAGTAGAAAGGCAGTTTATAGCTACCCTTAATACCCTTGAGACAGCAAATGCCTAATCAGCTAAAGGGATTCTAAAGCGGTGAAAATGTAGCCCAGATCTATCTGATGGCAGCTCAGTCAATTTGTGTCTGTCTGTCCTGTGATGCGAGAGAAGTTCCTGCACAGAGCAGTGCTAAAGAAGGGCTAATCCCTGCTTACTCCTTTCTTACTGCTAATATAACATCAGAAGAAAAACATCCAGAGAAAACTTTTGTTAATTCCAGGTATAACCAGTCATTGCCTTTTGCATCTTGGTACTTTATCACTTCATGGTGTTCTATTTTGCATGCTCCTTCTTTTTTTGCAAAGTTCTTTTGTAATTTTGTATTTCTCTTTGATCATGTGCAGTCTCTTGCAGCTCTCAAATATCATTGTGATGATGGCTTTGCTTTTTGATACTAGTCTCTGCTTTCAGCTACTGAGCTTTCTTGAGATAAGCCTTCCCAAGGAGATACAGTTCGTTTGTCTGCATGCCCAGTGGTTCACATATAACCTCAGGAGCAGAGGTTCGATACATGCAAAAACTGGCATTATATGCCCACAGAAGATCAGGTCTTAGAGGGAAATGCCACTCCACATCTCTCTGAGGTCACAAGTGTGCTCAGAACTGTAGTGTTGTAGACAGTTTGGGATGCTTTAGGGAAAAAAAAAAGAAGAAGGATAAATCCTGGTCAAGTTGAGTGAAGAGCCTCAAAAACACTCCTATGTGGTATGTTCATTCTTTTTGTCATCTTTGGCTTTAGTGGGATTAAAGAGGTTTTTAAGGACTAGGAGAAATGGGAACCACTACAAGTAGAAGTACCTAAGACATACAAAAAATAAGGTGAAAAAGGGAAATGCAGAAAGGACATCAAGGAAAGACATCCTTTATTTGAGATGCATTAGCTGTTGTCGGGGGCACTTATTTGCCATGTAAAAAGTTAAAGTTAAAAAAAAATGTCCATCTGTTGGAGAAGGTTAGAGGTGAGAGTGTGGTCAGTGTACAAGTTAAATGGACAGGTTCATAAACTGGTACTAATATGGATGGATAGATGCTTTTAAAGACATTTCTCCATTCAAAGAAGGAAGTTGAGAAAAAAGTGGGAATAGAGAGAATTGTAATGACAAAAAGTTTTGCATAAATCACAAATCTTTCCCTTCACAAAGAGCACGTTTGGAGGACACAGACGTGAAGATTGTTGTTTGAAGAAAGTGAGATTTATTGGATAAAGAACATGAGATTTTTGGGTAGATGTTTCGTTCAGGGAAGAAGTCCTGGTTTTGATATTTGGGAGTTTTTTGACCAAGTGATGATTTTATTATCAGTAAATGAGACTTTTCAGACCATATGAGCTTACTTTCCTCCATACAGTTAACCTACTCTAAAGTCTAAACCTCTTTTGTTGCTTGCAGATTGAGAGTTGACTATATAAGTTTACACGAGCAGAACGGTGGATTTGCTTTCTGATTAACTGAAGTAATAACAAGACTGGGGTTTTTTTTAAGGTAGATTAGAATTTGGATGCACTGTTGAAGTTGACTTTCTGCTGTTACACTGTTGTTAAAAACATCCATTGCCACTTGTTCTTGGAAAAGACACACTTATTATTGCCGCTTTTCTAAAGATGTGGCATGATAAAAGGAGCTGTGGGAGTATATGCCTAGGAACAAGTAGACTAAATCCAGCTTTTATCTTTTTAGCCTCACTTTTCAGAAAAAATAAGTAGTTTTTTGGGAAGAGAACAGATTGTTTTTCCCAGGTGTTTGGTAGCTCCTAATGCTGTGTTTAAGGAAGATCCAGTGTTTCACCTCAGAAGTCCATTAGCTTAATTTGAAAAGGCAGTTGTAAATTAATTCTATATGCACTAGTGTGTTGCAAGGCTAAATAGTTACATAAGTGCAAAACCAAACAGTCCTAACTCTGTCTAGCAAGCGGATAAAAATCCTCTTTATTCTGCCAGCAATAAACCATTTATTAGATATTCTTTTTAGTGCAATTTGTTCTTGAAATTGTCAGCACCTATGCAAGCCAGATCAGTGTAAAAGCTGCTCTGCTGGTCAGACATGTTGCACTAATTTTAACATCTCTAACTTGGGCAAGTTCAGTCATGACCAAAATTATAAAAAGATTGTGTCAGTCTGTAACTTGACTATATTTCTGTGTGATGTGTAGAGCTAGATGGGTGATTGTGACAGACCCTATTTACAGGCATTTAGGTGATTGTATCTGTATGAGGGTGTATGTCTTCTGTAGCAAGATGTAAATTGAAAGTGAGATGAGAGGAGCTCAGGAGCTGTAAATCACCAGAGCTCCTTCCAGATTATGGCTATGTATGTTGGAAACCATGGGAGAGCCAGAAAGGAGCTTCTAAAGTCAGGTGGGAGCATTGCTGCTGTTCCATGAACAGTAGATTTCTGTGAAACTTTATCCTGGAGGGAGGCTTAGACTAACTCCTTTGTTATATTAAACACATGACCAGAGGACAGTGAAAATAGCTAGCAGAACCTGGGTCCATGACATGATCCTTCTGTTTTAGTTGAAGGATCTGGTCCACTGGGTCTAGAGATAAAACAACAGATTGGGGAATTTGATGCTATCAGCCCATGCATCCCCTTCAAAAATACCTGCCCAGGTAGGCCTACCCAGCTGAGTCTTCCCACAGCAGATATGGAAGTGGCAAATTACCTGGAGGTCAAAGGGGAAAGGAAGAAATGCGAAAACCCACAATGTGTTCAGAATTGCTTACACATTTATCTTTCCAAAAATGTTTCTGTAAGAACTTACAGCTTTATTTAGGATTTATTTCTCCCATACCTGTCTTGAGATAATGTTTTTTTGAAACAAACTAGAATCATACTCATCACTGAATGTATTTTGCTCTCTTTTTGCATGAAAGGAGCAGGGTTAAGTATTGTCCTCTGCTTTTGCCAACCATTGTTCTGAGATGCAGAATGATCCTTCCATGTGAGAACCTGTAACAAAGGTTAAAAAATAGCTCAGCACCTCTTCTGAGGATTCAGTAGCTATTATCAGGATGTATTTTTTCCAAAACCTTTAGAAATAGTGTGGTACAGCTGATAAATGAATTACAAAATTTAAGAGAAGCAAGAGAAAAGTGACTTTGCTTTTGTTGCCTAAATAACAGGAGCAGTAGTAATAACTTGATACAGAGGGTTGAGTTTCCTTCTTTGGTATGGCTAGCTGGCAGGGAGGGTAGCATCCTTCCCCTTTTTTTTGCCCTGGAACTACTGGTGAAATACTTAGTAAAATAATAAGGTTTTTTTTCTTTTCCTGGTAGAAGGGCTGAACTTCTGACTCATTTGTGGTGACAATCATTAGCCAAATCAGTGTTGTTTTGTTAGCTCCTTGCCTGAGCTAACATGCTGTGGAAGAAGTCTTGCATGATCCTCCCTGCCCTTCCAAGCCTGGGGAACTCCATGTCCCTGAGCTGACCCTTGGCGAGGCCTTAGGCAGGAAGGCAGGAAGGGGCTCCCTGTGTGCAAGGTGGAGCTCCCTGGAAGCTGCTCTGTGGCTTTCCGTGTCAGCTGTTGGATTGTGCTGCAGAGTGCAGTTGCTGGATGTCAGGCCATACTGTGGGATATGAAAATAGAGTTATTAAGGCTGAGTCTTTCATACCAGATGGAAAGCATTCTGAAAGTGAAATCTAGACTTGAATAATTTTGCTTTTAATTGGAGAAGACAGTAATAGATCCATCATAACCTTTGTAACATACTGGATTACTAAGTTTCAATGGGGAAATAAACACAGCTGCTTCCAAATGTCTTCTCTGCTTTTGACTGTGATGAACTGTTTGGTTTTTAGCTGACATACCCCTTTACCTCTCAGTGCTTTCTTTGATGTTTGTTTTAAGCTTTCTCTTTCTGTTTTATATTCTGTCTCTCATCTTGATATTTTTGTAGTCTTTAAAATACTTATAGGCTTTTATTGTGTCATTGCATAGCCCTCACAGTAGAGATTTCAAAAATACTTAGTCCTTGTTAATCAATTTTTTCTAGCCCCTTTGATATTTGCTGGGTTTGCTGTTCTGCATGTCCTTCCCAAAATTTGCCATCTTGTCAGTAATGACATTCCCAGAACGCTCAAATGTCTGCCCATAAAGCCCTTGCTGGAGAGCTCCAGTGCAGTATTACACAGCTCTGATGTGCATGGGAAGATACTGTTGCCTTGCTGTGTTGTGATATGCTGCTTCTCAGCATTCAGTTCAAATTTAACTGACTTATCCTGTTGCTGTAATTTGATGAGTAAAACCTGCTGTCCATAATCTCTGCTGTCATGTTTAGAATTGCTGCCTCGTCTAGGTTTCTCAGTCTGTTGAGTATTGTTTGGGATTTATTTAAAGACTTCTGACTCCAGGAGACTTGCTGGGCCTGTGAAACACTTTCAAAAATTCATTGGAGAAAAGAGCTTCCTTTGCGAGATGGAAATCTCTCATTTGATCTGGGGAAAGAGTTAAGACTAAAAGTTAAATCCTGCAGGAGAGCTAACTGGAAATAGTATTTGTGTATGAAATCAGATGCAAAAGAAGGGATGACCCAAGGAACGCAGTGAAAACTAAGAGAGCGTGATAAAGGCACCAAAGAGCTTGAAACTTTTTAGTAAAGTAGAAAACAGTTCAACACTCAAAAAAAGGTGTAGTGGAAAAAGTATTCCTTGCCATTTGAAGCAATCTTAATGATAGAGAAACCTCTCTGAATAAAGGACTAGGCCAAAATTGTGTCTTGGAACTTCAGAATCAATCTAGATGTTGTCTTAAGTTTCCCATATTTTGTCTGTGTAGCTTTTACCTTCTGGGTTTAGCTATAGAGAAAATAAAGTGTTATTTGCAGGCAAGAAGATAGAAATACTGTGAGTTGCTATTCTTTGTCTTTACTGAACAGCAAATGTTGATTGTCCAGTACATCCTGGGCCCGTGTTTGTTTTTTTTTAAACCATGGGACAGATTAGACAAATATATTTAATTTTTAACTCCGGGGGAGGTTGTCCATTACTGTTAGTGAAAAGAGATGACTGTATACAGATTTACTGCATGAGTTAAGTAGCAAGTTAAAGATTCAGCTGTGGTCATTCAAGCAATTGCACTTTGTTTACTTTAGTATAACAACTATTGTTTTTCTGAAGAATTCTAGGTAATCGAGTGGCAGAACTAGAAAAGAAATTAAGAACTTTGGAAATTGCTGGCTTGTGGAGTCTCCCAGGTTAGTAAAATTTCAAGAGAATAGCTTGCATTATTTAGTTTTCAAGGGTATATTTCCATTTAAGAAAAGTTTGGCTATAATCTTTTTTAATGACAGTAGTTTTGCGAATGTTCTTTTCAACACATCTGCAAAATTAAAATGTCTAATATTTATTAGGTTGAAGCCAAAAATCACTAGACTTTTTAACTCTTAAGTCCTGTATACCTTGGAAAAAAAACTGAAAAATACTGAAAAAAAGGATTTAAATATTGGAATAATCAAATTGTTTCCATAGACTGCAGACAAAACAAAAAGAAAATATGTTATTTAAACTATTTTATTTATTTTATTTATCATATAAAATATTACACAGGTTATTTGCCATTATGTCTTTCAACAACTTTTATTTATTAATTTTGTACTTCTTGTAACTTCCATTGATTTTTTCACTGTTTTTTAAATGGTTTTCTGTAGAATCATAAACTCTTCGAAACTGGAAATGTAAATGGTCCTAAATTTTCTAGTCCATCTCTCCAGAACAGGTTTATTCCCTGTAGTGTCTTAAGTATTCTATTTGGTTTTGAATTACTCAAGTAATGGGAGATTAATCTGCTTCCTGCAATATCTGCAATATTTAATTTACATTTACTTTTTTGCTTCTTTTCTTCCCATTACACCTAATTGTGTCTTCTTTAACCACTGTAAATTATGCTACTCCATTGTTGGTGTTTGCATCATTAGGCTTTGTTGTTTACAGCTTCCTATCAGTGCTGCTGGGGGTGGGAGGGAGTGTGGTTTAGGCTTCTAGTTTTTTGGCTCTGTGTTTTTTCCACCTAACCTTTACATGTAGAAGAAAACATTTAACAGAGCTGAAGAGCCCCTGTGACAAACCTACGGTGTTCATCTGTTTAGGCTGATGTGGTGTGCTTCCACTTCAGCTTGCCCATTGTGGGCATTCTCAATCACCTCTCTGGAACTGGCTCTCTTGACTCTTTCCAGAACTACAGGTCCCAGATTTGTTTCCATGGATTACTCCTCAGTTAGTCACCTAACATACCTAGTGTGCTTTAGTGCATTTGTCCCTCTCATGTTTTCCAAAAGATGCCAGTAAAATATTTGTCTAAGACCCTGCTAAAGCAGTTTTGTACATTAGTACGGATGTGTATTATAAACTCACTGGTTCAAGGTACCGTAGGGGTTGGTTTGTTTTGTTTTGTTTTTCAAAAATAGTGTTCCATGAAATTTTTACACTCATAAATGCAGCATTTCTAATTTTTGCAAAATGTATTTTAAAAAATGGAAGTGGGAACTTCTTGCACCACTGTTGATCTGTGTAGGTAAGAAAACAAATTAATGTTTGTACAATAACAACTGTCTCTTTCCTTCCTTTCTTTTGCTGCCTGAAGGCCTGAGCTACAATGTCTCAGTGGGATTTGGGAGTAGGTTCTGCTTAACGTATATTTTTAGTAACTGATTTTAGCAGTATGTTAAATATTGTCAGTGCATGTGAATAAATGGAAATGGAAATGTTATCTGAACATTTTTCTATCCAGCAGATTAAGATGTTCAGTCAAATGAGTTAGATGACCACAGGAGAAATAGAGGCTCCTCTACACGACAATTCATTTACATTAAGGAAAATAGTAAGAGAGGATGATCTTAAAAGTTCTAGAGGAATTTTACACTGGATTGCGAGTTCTGTTAAGCCCCAAGGTTTGTTGATTTGTTGCTTGCCTTTTAAATCAGAAGTGCACTTTTGTTTCCAAGTGCACTCTAATCACAAGGTGGTCAGAAAGAGCATTGCAACACCTGGTGGGTCACCAGTTTTCTTTTCAGAGCAGGTAAAGCTTCCGCTCCGTAAAACAGCAGTGTGTAACAAATAGTGTGGGAATACCACAGTGGATTCTGCTGCTGAATGTTGTTTTGAGTGAGGAGCAGAACACAGGGAGTATCTCTTCTAGTTAGTCTTAAATCCGGAGCAAAAAAACATTATTTGGTTGTGAGTGGAAGTTTTCATCATTGAAAAAAAATGCAGATAAAAGCTGGTGTTCATTCTAGCACTGAAAGAAATTCACATTATAAATTTCATGGTTTTAATCTGAAGTTAATGTTCCCACTTGGACATCATTGTTCATATAACATTTATAACATCCACTGTCACCATGATAAGTATATCTTCCAGATGGTGTTAATATACTCAATCCTATTGAAGAAACATTTTGAATGCGTCTGATTTTTTGTTAGGTAACATATTTGTCATCTGCTTTTTGAGAAATGTATGAATGAACTATGGGGAAGCTAAATCAAGAGGAAGTGCATATTTAATTTTTAAAAAGGTGAAACCAGTAGCATACTTCATTTTCTGTAGAAGTTCTGCCTACCACAGACTTTCCCTGCTTGGAAAATGGGCTTTACTTAAGTGAATCTCTTCTGAGGTTTATTTTCATTGCTGAAAAGAAAGCAAGCTTGGGCATAGATTTGGCTTTGATTATCTTTTTATGATCCTACTTGCCTTGAGAAGGGAGCAGAGAATGTGATGTTCACAGAAACGTTTAATTCCTTGCTTTGTCTTGGGTACATTGTGGTTCAGATATGCACATGTAATATGTTAAATGTATTCAGTTATAGTATATAGTAAACACCACCTTATTCCTCTCACAATTTGCTGTCGCTAGACATTCAGATAAGTAATACTGTATTTTTTCAAAATATACAATTTGCAGAAAATTCCAGACTTCCACTGAAAAAAAAGTCTAAGAAAAGAACCGTCCATGACTCATCCTTTTTCTGTGTGGGATGATAAGAGAGTTTCGGCGCTGCCTCTTGCTCTGCAGTAATCGGCGCAGAGCAGGGGCAAGGGGGAGTTAACGGGCTCAGCAGCTGCTGTGGCTGCAGCCACTTACAGTGGCGTGGGGTGCAGCAGAGGCTGTAAGAGGATACCCAGCCCTGGAGAGGAAAATGAGAAATTTACTACTACTGAAAACTTCTATGTATTTTGAAATCTGTGTACTTTTCAGTAAAGTTCTTGAAAAATTCATTAGAGAAACATGAAGGTTATGAAATTGAGTTTACAGAGCAGATAGTTGAAATTCCTTGTATGTAATCCAACTTCAGATCACTATTCTCAGAATGTAGTGGAGCAGTTACCCCCGTGTCCCTCCTTCATGAATGGATGTGAGTCACTGTTAATAAATAAATATGCATCAGACTCTTTGAGCCACATCTATTGTTAAGAAGTGTGGGTACTGAGCTTAGTTTTATTTTCTGTAACCAGGGTGGTTTTCAGAGAAAAACTGGAAAGTAAATGTGTTTACTGTGTAAATGCTGGCTGGAAGCCAGGAAATATCTTTTTTGAAGCTTGTCTTGCAATCTTCAGGAACTTCAACTCAGGCTTTACTTTTTTTATTAAATTAAAAAAAATACTCTGCTTTCTACTTTCCTATTAAAACCTCCCCTCATATTTTTTATTCATCATCTTTTTACTTCCTCTGTTGGATTCTTTTCTATCTTTTTCAATACGTGGCTGCATTTGACTGGAGTGACTATCTACTGGGTGTTTTCATAACACTAGTTCTTCCCTGTGTGATTTATTTCTTCCAGTACTCTGTTACAGGAAAGTACATTCATCTAGGGGCTTTTGCATTTTGAAATAGCCGTTGGATTTGGTTTGCCTTTTTTTTTTGTTTTTAAATAATTTTGCCTTACACTAGTGGGGGGTTCTCCTCTCTGCTGCTAGTTAATATTGGGTTTTATTACTGGTTGTGGCAAAGGCAGAATTCTGTTGCATACTTTGGGGATCAAAGCTTGACAAGATCCATGTTTCAAAAGCATTAATTGCATTCATATTGCTGCAATGTATTGCCCGACATAGGGATAATAATATAAATACATCATTAATACCTTCAGGGTCAAGGTATTTGCAGCCAGTGCCTTCAAAAGTAGTTAGGGTTTGGGGTAGTCCAGTTAGACTCCACGGGAACAGCTTCACTTTTATTATTCCCTAGTAGGTACCAGAACTTTCTCAGTGCTGGATTTATTCCGGGTGTCTCCTGACCTGGTGCTCTTTTGAAAGTCTTTGTCTTGGATGGGTGATTAGATTTAGGATGCTGCATTAAGGTGAAAGGTGCAAACAGATTTAGAGGGGAGAGGTGGTTGTTACATAAATGTCCGTTCTCATGGAGATGAATAGAGCAGTAGCTTGCTGCCTCCCCAGCCATTACATCTTAGTTGGCAGTTGTTCTGGAGGCCACGCAAACACCACACTTAGCTGATCTTGCACATTTCCTGCTGTTTCTTCTCTAGGTTTAAGGTAATGTCAGTCACTAAAAACATAACCATGCCGAATAGTGTAGGACTTCCTAAAGGATCTGCAGATGTTGCTCTTTGTACAGCTGATATGTAAAGACTAGGCATCTACAGCACAGTCCTCAGATGAAGAGTGTCTCGCATTGTTTTGTCTGCAAAGGAGCTGGAAAAATTGCCCTTTTCCATTCGGTTTAAAACAAAAATGCTCAGAAATGTTTTTGTAATTTTCAGATTAAAATCCCACCTGTTCCCTAGCAATGTGTACTTGTTTGCTCCCTCTTAGTTATGCTAAGCTTTTAGTATTTATTAAGGGAGTATTGTAGAATAATATGTAAGTCTGAAGTGTAAAATTGCATAATTATGAACCTTCTTGTATCACATGATGCAGAGTAATAGAGTCAGTGCTGAACACCTGCTGGTAATAGCATGCAAATGATCCATTATTCTTTGTAAAACTTCTGGTATGATCTGATTATTAATATTTGTAATTGAATGCTAATTGCTGATAGCATTTGTTGCATATAGCACCTGGTCTTTCAAAATGTGGCCTTTACTCAGTACTGCAGGTAAAAACATACGCCTTTTCTGCATTTGACTTGCATTTCCAGATCCAGTACAGAGGAATTTTTTCCATGCTCTAAAAGGATCATTTGAGATGCTTCTCCTGTTCTGTACTTTTCCGTAACATTGCTAAAATATTGTAGGATATGTTTGGGTATCGTTAGTGGACAATGGATGTAATGGTTGGATTATCAGCTCTAACACTGAGATTGTTGCAGGTGGAAAGGATACAATAACATTCAGTGACCCAACCCTGCCCGTGCTGCAGCGCTCCAGGTCCCCGTTGGCGCTTACTGATAAGCCACAGAAAACTGAAGTACGAGGTGAGCACCTGGAACGTAAGGAACATGATGAGAGCCGAGCACTCATTTCTTTCCAACTAAATGTAGTAAATTTTTGTGCTGGGATAGCAGAAGGCAAATTTTCAGTGGTCACAGAGATTGAATAAATCATCCACAAGTAAAACAGATAGGTGGTCCCAGTACAAATACCAAAGACACAACTGAAAAATTACTGTTGAATAGATTGCACAGGGCCAGGGATCAGGCCCTACACCTCAAAGAATTTTTCAGCCAGGTAACTTGATACTGTGAGAAGTTATTCATGCCATCTGTTTTACACTTAACTGTTTCTTGTGCTTTTTCCCACAGTTAAAATGCACGGTAGGAAGCAGTCTGTGGAACTGGCTTAGCACTTTCCCGCATTATAGGTGATATCTAGATGAATGGCTTCCTGATTGTGCCCGCTAAATTGAAATACCCGACTCATTTTCCTGGAGAAATTGACTGCTTTTTTGTAGTCTTGCATGTGTTTTGTTAAAAATCCTTCTCCAATAGCAAGCCTTAACATCCCTCCAAAGTCAAGCGTAACTTTACTTGACAGTAGCAGAAGATAGTGTTTTGCTGATAACCTTGATTTTCTCCCCCTCCCCCCCCTTGGTTTTTCATAATGGATAGGAGATGGATTATTATGCTTGCTTATTGGCATTTGGATAAGCTCTTTAATGGGCATAACATTTTGGTATGCCCAGATCTTTCTCTGCTAAACATGAAGCATCATAAACAATTTATTTGTTAGTCCTGAAACTAAGTAGATTGTGGCTTAATTTTGACTTTATAATCCATGTCATCATCTGATAAAACTTGACAGCCAGACTGATCTTTTTTTTATGATCTTGATCAGCTGATATTTTTGCTAAAAATACAAATTGAAACTTTAGTGAATAGCTCTCTGGTGAGTAATAATAACTCATAAATATTTATGTTTTGCCTACTTAATTGTTGATTTTTAATTAAATCTGCAGTTACTGAAAGTATTTACTTAGTGACATTATGCTCTTTCCTTTAGGTATTTGTCCTAGGTGAGGCTGGTATTACAGCTGTGATTACAGGCTGATCAGACAGGCAGCCTGATCTGCCTGTCACATCTCATCAGACCCTGTTGCTGTTGCTTTGTAACGCTGCCAGACCTTAGCTCTGTGCTGAAGCCTTCCATGCTGTGTTTTCTACTTCAGCTGACTTTTTTTTAATGACAGCCAAATGACTTTTTTTTTGTTAAATACTGATGACCACGTGGTTTGGGTTTTTTTTAAAACATGCAAGAATGTAGTGTATCTGTAATTGAAAGGAATTTGAAATGTGAGGAAAAGGTTTCCACTCTGAGAAAAGAGGCTGCAGTTTTCACCCTGTTCTAAATGATTCACTTTCAAATCGCATCTGCTAAAAACAGTGGAAAACAAACCAATGATTCTGTTGAGCTTGCTTTGTGCCACCAGTGCTGGTAAAACTGTATGCAGAGTTCCTTCAAGGTAATACAGACTTATAGGGAACAAAACCTGGAAAAGAGGAAAGACTGAGATCAGGACTCTCGAGTGATGGAAGGACTAGAGTAGATGGGGATCAACAGAAAGTCTGAGTGAAGAGGAACCTGCATCTGTCTGAGCAGAGGTCAGAGCACAGGAGTGAGGAACGGGCAGTGAAAGGAAGATGTGATAAAAAGAAAGGTGGATGAGAAATGGGCAGAGTGAATGTAGGGACTGGATAAACAAAGGGGTATGGAGCAGGAGATGAGAGATAGAGGGGAAGAGAAGAGCAGAAGAAAACAGCCTTGGAGAGGAAAAGGCAGGCAAGGATTAGACCTGTGGCAGTCATAGGAAGAATCAGCTCCCGGTAGGTCATCACCTTCTTTCCTCCTCTCCGTCACACGAGCGTAACAAGAGCCAAAGCCGATCACAGAAATTCTGTTAAACTGGAGTAGGTTAATAAATTACTGTTCTGCCTGCCCAAACAGCTTGGTTTTTCCCTTGCCTGTGTCCCAGTGTAATGAAGAACCTGCAGTGAGAACTCAGACAAAACTTACTTCTGTGATAATGAAACTGGACCAACGTTTCTGTGACATAGATACGCACATATATACTACCAGCCATGGGGGGAAAGCTGTAGCTTCTAGAAGTAGCTGGAGCAACAGTAACCTGTTCTGCTACTCCAGATCCTTTTCCTGAAGGATGTTTGGGGCTGCTATCTTCCCTTCAAAGCCTGGAAAGGAAGCAGTGTGTTTTCGGCTGTAGGGCATGTCCCCGTGCTTGGAGTCATACAGCTCTTCTGCATTCAGCATCTATATGGGAGTGGTGCACTGGTGCCTTTTGTACCACTCTGCATAGAGAATGACTGCTGTTGAGCTTTAAGAGCTTGGTGCATATTGCAATTTTTCATCTATACCATGTACCTCCAAAATCTGGGGCAGACTGGCAGCTGGCAAGAACATAATAATGTGTTTATCTGCCTTCATTTGCCAAGCAAATATGCTCTTGGTTTAAAGTAGTACTGAAATAAAAACAAAACCACTTTTATTTTCCTATTATTGAATGACTAGTTGAGTGAAAACAGTTGATAATCAGAATAGCAATGAAATTCTTATGTATCTTTAAGTATTAGGCCTGAAGTTGTACTGGTCAGATATGATCTTTTAAACAGTACCACTGATATTTGGTGCATGTTAGGTCCAAGAAATGTTTTTAGCTTTTGCACAAACATACTATCTTTATCAGAACTTCTTATAATGCATTAAGTGTTGCCTTAGCTGGATCTGCAGGTAATCAGAGGCTTTTTTTATCCAGTCTATCCTCTTACCCTGGTCTCATCAAACCCTCCTTTAGTCTGTACTTGTTATCATTGTTTCAATTAATCTAGATGGTGGATGTCTGTGGGATAAACTGTGTATTTCCTGTGTGAAATTCCATAATGACATAATGCAGTCATATGAGTTAAAGACTGTATTTGTCACCAAATCTCACTATTTCCAATGCACAGTGTCGTGGGGAAGATTGTACTTGAGTATCACAGCTGCTAACAAACAGCTAGTCATGGTTTTTTTCTGCTCCATGGTTGAATGCATTGTCCCTGGGTGCTATTTCAATCATTCCTGAAGACAACTGTACTGTTTTTCTATGAACTTTGCTTTGGTGATTTAGTGCTTTGAAGCAATTTGTCATCAGCAAATTGCAGCAAGGTGATAGGTTGGTGTTATCCTACTGTAAGAGGGAGGAAACTGAGGCACACAAAGAATAAGGTAGAGCCCCTGCTAATTTCAAGTGCCAGTTTAAGGTACATACATTTGGCTCTTATTTGAGCAGTTTGATATACAACATGAGCAGAGCAGTCCTGCACATCAAGCTCCTAGGTTTCCAGCTGACTGCTCAGATAATGAGGATTAGATCCAGTGGGTGATCACCTTTTGAAAGTTAATTTATCCCTGCCTTTCCCACAGACCTAAATTCCAGGTCTTCAGCATTGCATCCCTTCCTTCCTTAATGGTGGTAAGAGTGTTCCCTTCATGCCAACCCTTGTTTCACCCACTCAGTAGCTCCCAAATTATAAATGAGGAAGGTCTGATAGAGACATTGGGCTGGTCCTCCCTGCAGCTGTCCTGTGCCCTGTGTGAGGCAGGATTCCTGTGAGAGAAGTAGAGTAATTGCTGACATACTAAAATGTAATGCATCTGCATGACAAGAGATATTTTAAGCTGTCAATGAAGTCATACTTCTGGCCTTTCCTAATTTTTCTTACTTCACTTTGCAAGCTTATTTTCAATGAGGCCTTTTTTTGTCTAATGGTAGGAGGACAAGTTCTCCCTCTTTCACAAAGCTATTTATTTACACATTGCTGTTTTCTCTATTCTGACATTTTGTTCAGTGTTTGTCTTTTGGTGTAATGGTGTATTTTAAATTCTTCCACTGCTGCTTTGTTTTATGCTGTTACCCTAATCAAAATAATCTTTTATGTTAGGAGAAACATTGCAGGACCAATAACAAAACTTCATTATTGGATGAAAGCCTGTGAAAACTTTAAATAAATGGAGCTTGTGTTAACCTCTGAAGGTGGTAGTGATGTGGGGATTAATTGTAAGCTGTGCCAAAAAATTCTGTAGCTAAGTGCCTTCCTTGGAGTTGATGTTCCTTTGAAAAGTTTATCTGACCCTGCTTTTCTACAGTATGGTATTGACTGACTCTTAGAGGTGTTGGGGAAAGACAGGCTCCAAAACAGGGCCAGATCCAGCAAGAAACTTAGTGTTGATTTTTTATCATCTAAGAAATGGACCTGGGATGGGATAGGGAAGAACTCTTAAAAATTCCTGACTGAAGTAAACATCTCTGTGGTCTGGCATTGGTGCTGATGCTTCAGATCAGATTTGTAAAAAATACCTGCAACTGACTCGAGCATTTCACTGTTCCATTTCTCTTTCAGCAGTACCGAAGGGAGAATGTGATGAAACTTGTGCTGTTGCAAGTGATTCTCCAGCTCCAGAGGGAACAAACTTAAATAACAGAAACAAAAATAAACATTTTTATCCTTCATTGCCCCAGCTACCTTCTGAGAAAGAAGAAATAAACAAGCTTGGAAGTCAGATAATTAAACTGACAGTTGCAGAACTGGAAGGGAAAAGATCAGGCGCTTCTGCAGGGGAGCAGAACATGGTAGCTGCAGCAGAGCTTAATGGTTCATCAGAGGGAGAGTTCCCACTTTCCAGCCCTGACTCATCTGACCCAACAGATCCCTCAAACTCTGAGAATGAACAAGCAGGTGAAACTGAGGCCCTGAAAGACAATGACGAAACCTCAGGGAGCAACTGTGAAATTCCAAATGAAAGAGGGGATCAAAATAGCAGCTCCGTGGATGTGGTGCATGCTGAAGACCCTGGAAGGCATGGAGGCCTCAGTGTTACAACTGCAGACACAAATAACAGCTTTGAGGAGCTCTCTGAATCTGAAAACAAGAAACCATCTGATGCTGCTGAAAACTGTGAATATTTGGATAACAGTTTGGCTTGAGGTATGAAATCCAGGCCCTCGAGCATCTCACTGTAATCCTTTTGCAATGCCTGTGCTGTTGCAAATATGATCAGTGAAATAGTGTGCCGTAGGGTTGATTATTTTACAGTGAACTGTTAATATTTGTTTTAAAAAGATGTCTTTCTGTTACTTTTAGTTGTAGTGTACCAAAACTGTAAATTACCTAAGGGAAAGAATTAGTGATGAGATTTAGTCACATTGGGTTTTTGTAATGATTTGAAGTTTCTACACTTCATTGATGTAATTTACATTAGTGTAGCAAAGAGGCCAATGATAATTATTTATCATGTTATCACTAGGCTCCTGTAACATGGTCCTAGTGCTGGACTGTATTTTATGTTGGAAGTGTCTCTCAAGGGTGATAAATTGAGAAGAATCTTAAGGCTGCAAGGTTTTGCTTCTTTCTCAGACTGTGTTCTGGTTCTCTTTACATGCAGTGACTGTAAGTACATCCTTAGAATAAGATCATTGTTCCCTTGCAGGAAGTTTCTGAAAGCCATCCCTGCATTTATATAGCTCTCTCATTACAAACCTTTATACCTTTATGTTTTGTCAACTATACAAAATTTTTCCTTCCCTCTCCCAGCTCATCTCATGAAAATGAAGGGAGTTATTTCACCAGATACTGAGAACCCAATTTAATGAAGAAGCTCTGAAGGAAATATCATCAGAGAAGCCAGAAGTCTTACTGAGTGAAACAGCACTGCTGTTCCAAAGCAAGGAACACAGCAAGAGGAGAACGTGATGCCCTGTCCACCTACTTGGCTCTCTCAGTTACTGGAATTGCATTCCTCAACTTACAGGAGCTGGAACAGCCCTTGAGCTGAGTTAACGGGTGGTAGATTTCAGCCAACTCCATCTGTGTTCTCCTTTCTAAAGGAATCTGTGTCTTTTTTTATTTTCTTATGATTTGGAATTAAGGATATCTCTTCCTTTCCTCCTCATTTCTCCAGTCTATGGTATGGTAGAAGGATTATTTGCATTGTTGCCACTTTCTTAAACTTCTTCTTTTGAAGTTGTTTAGTCATAGGAAAACATTCCTATAATAAGTGTGGAAAAGGGAGGCTGCTGTGTCATTCCCTAGCTCAATCCTGATGCTGGAGCTGTGCCACTGTGCTTCTAGGAAGGCAGCAACGAGGGAATACTTAACGTTGAAGTTAGCAGCTGTTGGAGAAGGGGAGGCAGGTCCTTCCTCTCCTGTTTGTAGCACAAGGAATACTCTCAGCAGCTGTGGAGCTTCCATGGGCCAGCAGCCGTCAAGGCAATTTTTCTGCTGGCTTGGGACCTAATTGTCTGTAAATGTTCATTTCTCATTCCTAGAACTTGAAACCAATCAGAGAGAATTAAACCAAATTTAATAAAATACTACTAATAAAAAGGAAAATCCCTCCCAGATTGAGTACTTCTTTGACAAATAACTGCCAGCTGCAAATTTTTACAGCCCACTTGCCAGCGACTGAATAAGGAGAGTTTATATTAGCAGTACTGACAAACTCTTCTGCATGTGGAAGATGAGCTAGCAGGTGTTGCCATAATCAAGGTGTCAGAGTCCATGAACAGTTTGCATTCAGCAGAAGAAAGGCTGTATGTAAATTATTACATATAAATATAAGGGGTGATAGTGGGAAGGTGAAAAATGTGGCTTGTCTCTGTTCTCATGTGTTTTCCCTAGCAGGTGCATTTGTGTAACCCTTTCAGTGTCTGTCTGCAGGATATAAAGCCATACTCCCAGTGCTCCTCAAATATGTTTACTTTCTCTTTAAAGGTTATTGGACATTGCAGCTTTCCACTGATATTAAGCAGCAGCCCTTAGGAACAAAAGCTACCTGTATATTTAGGTGTATTAAGAACAAGACGCAGTAAAAAAGTTTTTATTTCATTATCCTCATCACCATTTAAGTTCCTTATTACCTGAAAAAAAAAACAAGAGGAGTTTAAGTATTTGAAAGATGATTGGGCTGTTCCCAGTAATTGTCACTGACTACATTATTGACTCATCTGTGTGACAGTCAGAAGAGAAATAGCTGTAGAAACTGAAATCTCCAAGAGAACATGGCAGGATTTTTTCCTTTAGTGCCTGAATGTCACGTTAAGTAGCATTTTGTTCAAGATGTGTTCTTTTCCATCTTTCACAGTCTAATACTGCACGGAGCTAAATATCAATGCAGTCAGAACTGAGGCAAGCAAATAAGGTCAAGATTTCAAGTAGTTGAGCTCAGAAATCTTTTACTGCTTCCCTGTCCTGTGTCTTTCCTGACCCAGAAATGGTGAATGAGCATTTTGCTCCTGATCCCTTAACAGCCAATTATTGCTATTAGTTAGTGAAGAGTTTGGTGTAAAAATTCGAGCAGGTAGAAGCAGTGCGAGACCAACAGCTTTTTTAGTGCCTCATTTGTTGACTCTTTCCACTATATCTTTTCTGTGAGAGCATAATGAGGTACCAAGCCAACAATTAGGACATCTCGGTAATTGTCCTCACACCATTCTCTGTCTAGGTGCCATTTTTATCTTTGCAATCACTAAATTCCAGTAAGATGCCTAGATCTCTGAAAACCTCGTTTTCCATGTGATGTCACTGCTGCAATACTGCCCCTCTCCTCCCTGCCCTAGCAAATGTGTATCTTAGCTACGTTTTTAGCCTCATCCCAGGAACACAAGACTTCAGAGCCAGAACACTTGTAAAAGTGAGATGTTGTTGCTGCTCTAGGTAATTAAATATTCATGTCCTCGGATATTGCTTTAATTGACATCCTTGTGCTATTGCAACAATGGGGTTTTTTTTCCCCAGTAAATTTAATTAGTATTTTGTTGTGGAATTAACATACCTTAGGTTTGGGGGGAGTGGTTTTGTTTGTTTTGCTTTGGGTTTTTGTTTTTAGACCTGTGTACCCTTTTTCTAGTTCTTTAGATATGAAGAAATCACAACCAGACATATAAGCCTTTTTGGTGTTGGGCTTTGGAGAAGCAAAGTGGGAAGGGACTGCTGTGGCAGGGATATGGAGAAGGTACATTTCACAAACTGATTTTAAGGAGGTTGTCTCTCCTAAAAGTGAATTCATGCATTATGTGTGAGAAGGATTTCATTTGCAAGCACCATGTTGTGGTTATTGGAAAAACAATGTTCACTGAATTTGTAAAATAAGTGTGTGAAAATGACAGATTAAGAAGCATTCTTTTAGAATGCTGCTGCTTTTGTAAGTGAGACTATTTTTAAGCATATGGGAATTTGTATAATAAAGACAGTGGAATTTCTTTAATCCCTATGAGCTCAGGAATGTATTTCAAAATCTTAACTGCGATTAAGTTGAAAGTCTGCTACATTTCTAAAAGATAGCATTTTGTTTACCAGCTTCTGTTTTGTAGTTTGCTTTCTAAATTATGCAATTTAATTTATTTGCAAACCTCTCTTTTGTTGCTGCCTGGATTAACAGCACAACGTGGTTAAACTGTATTAATACATTTTGTCATCTTTAATAAAAACAGTTCCTGATACGCTTGTTCTACCTGCTTGGTTCCTTTTCTCAGTATCAGATGAGTGATAGTCATGGGATGGTGTTTTAGTATTCTTACTGAGTTGTGTTAAATTAAAAAAATAAAGCCTTATTGAGTGAGAGTTTTAAGTCTGAAAATTACGTGACAAATCTTCACTGTCACTTCTCCCAACCTAAACTGACTGATTTACTTCTTACATTCTTGTATGAACTAACACACTTGGTATTTTTTGGCTTTGAAAATAATATTTCTCTCTGATCTGCTAACCTTGTCATTGTCTAAGCAGCATTAAAACCTTTGTATACAACTTGGTTACTAACAGGCACAAACTAGAAGCTTATACAACTGGAATAACATAATGGATCTAAAGTTCAACACAGAAATGCCTGTGCTTTCCCTTATTTCGAGGTGAAGTCCATTACCAAGGTCTTGCAGCACAACACCAACACTGTTACATTTTTGGGTTTGCAGCTAAATACTGAATAGCGTCTAATGAGAGGCAAATTCTTACTCAGTAACTTTTTTTCCTTTAGTATCCCTTAAGAGCCCCTTACAGCACAGACTCTTTAGTTTATCGACCATGTCCATCAGCACTCTTACTTACATGCATTCAACTCCCAAACTGCATAAAATAGGATCTTTTGTCTTCAAGAAAACACATCACAATGTTGAGTGGATGCTGTTTTTATTGATGGGCTTACAGAAAAGAGGCTCTACAAAGTGATATGCGTTTCATAGAGGAGCAAGCAGATGGAAACAGGAATCCTTTAGCCATATACCTTAGTGGGCAGCGGTGCAGCCTGAGTTACCTTGTGCTGCCCAAGCTGTAGCTGGATTTTGGTCTTCTCTTAAGCCTGGTTCTGTGTACGTTTGTTGAGCCCTCTCTTCTTCTTGTCTGTAACCTCAGGCAGTTTCTCTTCCCACAAGTTCTTGTTGCATATCCCAATCACACAGCAAGCCAGACGTTTCCCAGCATTTCCATTTTCCAAACTGGCCTTATTATTGCCCTTGCCCATGTCGTCTTCCTGCTCATGGATCACAACAGATCTGCCCATGATGGAATATGGGCCAAAGATCGTGGCGAAGAGATTTGTTTTGTATTTTCTGATTTTGCCTTCCTTAGGAAGAAAGTTGCCAAAATCCCCTGGGTGACGGGGGTGATTCACTCTGAAAGGGTTATAGTGTCCTCCTGTAGAATCACAGCCATTGCTGAGGTCTCCAAGCTCGTGGATGTGTATAGCCCTACTGGATTGATTGTTATCCAGTGGAAACCCATCCAAGTAAAAAATGGCTTCCAATCTTCCATATGAGTAATACTGCCTGAATAAGACTTGTCCGGTCACTTGTGGCTTGTCAGCATCTATTTTGGAGCTGGGCTTCATTTCACAAGTGGCGTAAATCATCCCATCAGTCCCATTCCCACGAGTTACTGGATAGAGCAAATTCTGCCAGAGGTCGTTCACTTGTTTCTGTATTTCATGCAGTGACTCTTGGCGTGGATCAGTTTCCTTGTCTGTCAGGACAGCAGAAGCAGACAGGGCGAGCCCAGTGACCAGAGAAAGAATCAGAAGCATCTTGGCAATTTAGAGCCTGCAAAAGGTACAGGAAGGTACAAAGAATTCAGGATGTTTTGCAGCAGTATGGTTGGAGAGAAAGACATGCAGCCAGTGGGGAGCTGAGTGAAACAGCTGGAACATGGTCCCGGGGGACTGCTGCCTGCCAAATCTGTCTAATGTGATGAACTGAAACTAAATCAGAATGCATGTGTGTTTAAACACATGTAACTTACACCGGTGACTAAAAGAAATAGTAGTAGTTTTTTAGTTTACATTAGATCTTGATCTTAAAAACTGCCTCTGTTTCCCTGCAGGAAGCAAGCAAGCCAAAATGTTCTTAAATCTGTTTCTGAGTTTGTACTGAGACTCTTATCCGCCGACAAATTCCAGCAAGACAGTTTGCCAGGAGTTTTTTCTTGGCCCATCTACTTAACCACTAGTTAGGCATTACAAACAAAAAGTAAAAATCCAACAAGTTGATTACCTTGCAGAACCCCTCAGAAGTAGCTCTTCGCCTCTGCTCCCCCAAAGCGAGGTGTGATCAGACGGTCAGAGCTGCTTGAAGGTGATGCTTATAGGAACTGCGTGTTTGTGTAGAAATTAGGTAACGCTGGCTCAGGGGAGGCGTCACCGGGAGAACCATGGGAGGGGAGGGAGGCGGGGAGGAAGGGAGGGGGAAAAGTTGTACGCATTTTTGTTTTGGGCAGGGTGAACGGTTTATCTTTTTTGGTGAATTTGTTAGTCTGGCTCTCGGTCCTCACCGACGTTTCAGGAAAAAAAAAAAAGAAAAAAAGAAAAGAGGAAGGCCATGAAGTTTTAAAATTATTCTGCCTTTTGGTGACTTCATGCACTTACCAAAAACAAGTGAACTTTGGCAGGCAGGGAGGGGAGAGGAAGGAGCTTTGTTAAGGCACAGCTGGGCAGTTTCCTCAGTTATGTGCTGGTTGTGGTGGACCTGGTTTACGTTTTAGTTCTTAATTAGTCGAAAGTGGTGCTTGAGCAACATAAACTGTTCTAGATGGACGTACACAGAAGTTTCTGTGTTTTTAAAAACTGAGTTTAAACTGTAGGTGTTGAGGTACATGCCAGTGATGCCTCTTTTTGAAGTTTTAGTGCTATTTAGTGTCTGCTGCTTTATTTACCAAGTTACCTTCTCCACTGAGGCCTTTTTTTCTTCTTTTCTTTTGGAAACAGCAGTGATTTCTTTCCTGAGAGAAGTGAGCAGTATTGAGGCAGTGCAACATCAGACTGAGGTGCAGAGAAATTGCTCAGAAGCTGGCTGGAGCACGGAAAGTTCACGGGTGTTTCATCATCCCATGAACTGAGAAATGCTCTCCTCTTGGGGGCATCGCCCTGCCTGCAGCACTTCCCACCGTTGTAGCTGACAAGTGGATTCTGCTGTCACAAGAACGACTTAACAGGCTGAGATTTCTGCACAGAGAAAAGAGTAGCTCATATTAGTCTGGAACAATTCTCAACACAAGAAAATTGCGAAGAAAATCCTTTTTCCCAGTTTACATCTCCTGCCAGCTGGGTAAGGAATGGGACTGTCAGCTTCTGGAATGGTAAAATTGTATGTGATAATCTTACTGGTATCATATACTACATCGGACCCAAGATACTCAGTTATCTGAGAGCCATTTTTTTTTCTTTCTGTCTGACAGAGTAGAGCTAAAGCAATGTCAACTACTTGCATCATTAGTCAGGGAGTAGAAATACAGAGTTAACTTTGTCTTGGAACATTGGGATATTGAATGTGTTACTTTAGCTCTGGGCATCAGTTCTATGAAATAGGACAACTGGTATTTCTTTTCTTCAGGGTGTTTATGAGTTGTTCAGATTACTGTGCTCCTGGGCACCATGCAGGGTTCACTGGAAGCTGAACTCTCAGGCCGAGCGCCAGCATTGCCCATTACCCCAAGCCTAACGCTGCCTCCTTTGCAGCTTTTCCCAAGTTCATTCTCTGGCAGTATCTGAGCTGGGGAAATCCATGCTTGCAGCATGGTAATATTGTGAAATTGCTTGGTTTTAAACATTTGAAAGTTTTGTAATCAGATTTTATAAACAGATTCAAAAAATGTTCAGCTAAGACTAGCCACATGCAAAGTGTGTAAAATGCAGGAAACAAAGTGTTCCAGTGTAGGTACTATTAGAAAAGCTATCTCTTAGCATCATAAACCAGTTTTTAAGAGGACACAACACATAGAAGGAAGAAAGGAGTTTACTCTTTGAGTCACAAAGTAGTGAACTGCAACTGAGTTTAACACTTTTACAAGGAAATTTCCAATCCAGCAGTCAGCACTCCAAGAGAATTGTAAAGCTTCAGCTGAATTATAATGCATTTTGAAGTAAGAATTAGGGTCAGAATTTTACCAAGCTTAAATACAGTAATGTTATTGACTTCAGTGGCGTTTGTGCTGTTTTACACCAGCTGGGATTCTGTCCCTGGAAAAACCCAGTTGCTCCAAAGATTTTTTTTTTCATGTACTGCACATAGGGAGTAAAACAGAAATGCAGAAGGTGTAAAGGAGATGATCAAAGAGACAGAAAGGACTGCAGCAAAGCTAAATGATGTATTTGTAGTGCCCTGCACTTCAGAGAATGAAAAGGAAGTAGTAGCTGTGGGCTGCCGTCAGAAAGATGTATTTTAAAAAGGAGAAGGGCTGATAACTACAAGAAATGCAATTGCCAGGATGATTTGGCATTCAGTCTGGGTCTGAAAGATGGTCGCTAAGTACTAACTAGATGCATCATTAAAGTCTGTTGTTACCCACTGCCTACGTTTTAATTTTCTAGTTACAAAGAGGTGCAAATAATGGGCTTAGCAGCCTTTAAAGCAGATAGCAGTTACAGGGAAGAAAGGCCAGAGTGACCTGGCCATGCACTTGTGTTACAATCACTGCTTAAAAAATAGACCTCTGCTTTTGTTCCCCTTCTACAGGATCTTTTGTATCCTGAGTTTGAAACAACGTCCTGGACTATAAACAAAGTTTCCTGGGCTATACAAGACAGAGTCATCAAAACAACTTCTGCAAGGCTCTCTAGACTACATAGGAAAAAAATTGGCTTTACTCATGGGCTTTACAGTGGACTTTATACCAGACTCTGCTCACAAGCTCTCCATCCATGCTGTGACCTTCAGGGTTGGTTGGTGGGTGGGTTTGTTTTGCAGTGACATCATTCTACTTCATCACCCTGCTCTTTATCATCATTTGATTTGTCCAGCACAGGGTTAAACATGACAAAGAAAACACTGTATAGGAAAGCATCCTTTTATAGCAAGCTGTAGCCTTTTTCATGTCTCCTGCACTTGGATCTGCTCCCTGGGGTTTTTTGATAGAATGAGTTTCGACAAAAACAACACCCAGAGAAAGGAAGCTTTTATGTCTTCGGGAGTGGGTGATGGAGGTGACTGCTTTTCTCCATGTATGGCTGAGGCTGAAGCAGCTGAAAGAAAGGGGACATTTGTAGCCTGAGGGAGGCAGAGTCAAGACCGTTGAGCACCTGATCTGCTCCTTCAGGTCATTTCTGGGAGCCAGTTATGCCAGTGGGTCCTCAGGCAACAGCAGGAGCATCCAGCATTTGTTGGTGTGTGGAGTTAGAGACTGCAGGGCACCAAAACTTCCGCGCACTGAGTTTGGCGTGGTATCACATGTGCTCTGTGCACCAGCCCTGTGTGATGTCTGACATGTCCTGGTACCTGCCTGAGGGTCTGCAGGTAAAGCCTGCAGGGATGTGTTTTGTCTGTAGTGCTATGAGCAGTGCTGCCAAGCTGGGCAGGATTTGGAGAGCAGCAGTGCTGTCAGGGTGGCTGTGAAGGTGCAATGGCTTTGGATATTTACTGCCTGTTGTGTTGTCCGACACAGCCTGTTAATGTTGTGGATGTCCAGTGCTTACGAAGGGCTCCATCCTGGACGGAGCAGTTTTAGACTCTCAGCCTGCGTGGTGAGCACAGGGCTGGCACTGGACTGTGAGCAGCACCACTGCCTGCAAAAATCATGGTGGAGCAACTTGTTTGCTATATGGAGAAAAAAAAATAAAAGGGAAGGAAAAGGGGAGGAAAAGGGAAGGAAAAGGGAAGGGGAGGGGAGGACGGACTGAGGCAAAACATGTTTCAATACAA
>JAWWES010000133.1:54847482-54859871 GCA_035583135.1 Lophotriccus pileatus
TGGTGGATTCACCGTCCCTGGAGGTGTTTAAGATGAGTCTGGATGTGGCACTGAGTGCCATGATCTAGTAATCACAGTGGGTTTGGATCAAGGGCTGGACTTGATGATCTCGGAGGTCTCTTCCAACCCAGTTAATTCTATGATTCTATGATTTTAGTCAATCTCTTTCTCTTGACATGGAATAAGCTGTCTAGCCTCCTCTTACCTCCAATTTGCCCTTCTTCAAAGTGTGGATAATGATGACTCACTTCCTTGTGGGGGTACTTTGAAGCTTAAATGAAGTCTGAGAAGTTGTTTCTGACCCTGACAAAATTGATGTCAGAAATTGCAATATTGGAATACTAATCTTTCAAGGCTTAGATAAATAATTGTCCACAAATGAAAAGCTATTTTCTCTGCAATTTTTTGGCCCTCTCTGTAATATTCTTTGAATTAGTAGAGTCCAAACTTAATACAGACAACAAAGGAGACAGTGGACACTGCTTGCTAAAGTAAACAACAGCCAGAGTCCAAATTATTAGTAAATACCAAGGCTTCATTTAGGTTGAATAACGCTGCAATCCAACAAATAAATGAGCCATCAAGTTTGAATTTATGTAGCATACGAAACACATTAAAGCCATCTGACCATGACAAAGGCCTTTTTCTGCTGTGAATAATGAGGCCAACACATTAGAATATCCTTTAGATGAGACATTAAACCCAAGGTCCTTTCTGTTTGTCTCTGGTGGCTCTTCAGGTGGAAGTTAAAGACTCTATGGCATTTCACTAAAACCGTAGAAAATCTCTGGGCCCCAGTGGTATTACTTTCCCTGTAAGGAAATAAATTAAATTTAAAAACTAGAATAGCCAAGGTTGTGTATGAGTTAAATATCACCAAGCAAAATGCCGGTTTTCCTATCAATGAGGACAATAAGGAAAGTTCCCGTTTCGTTGAAAGCAAGGTCAGTGTCCCTGGTATGAATATAGGTCTTCAAAAGTCCTTTAGAGTTTTGGAAATGTGAAGCACAGAAAAATGTTTCGTACTCATCAATAACAAAACCTGTGGTAAAGGAAAACAAATCCAAGTCATGTATGAAATATTTGCATATGTCTATGCTCACATAACTAGACATGCACATTTACATATATAACTTCCAAGAAACAACTTGAAGACAAACAAAATATGCCAGGAAAAATTCCTTACCTCACTCAGCCTGTACATGTGTGATTCACTTTAGAAAGTCCATCTCAATTTTCAGCTTCTTTTGTATAATCCCAATGATTTTTTATTACTTGAGGTACATTAGCTATGCCTTTAGTTTGACTGAGCCCCAATGACTGTTTATCTACTGACTGAAAACCAGGCTCTTGTTCCCTGAGCCTGCATCTGATTTGTGTTGTTTCACACCAGAGTTTCTTGGCATTAGACACTCATAAGTAAGGGGCACAAGGGGTCACGTGAAAGGTAAATTTCAGGCTCCTCTCACAGGTGTAGATGTGTTATCTTATTATTATCCATCCAACAGGACTCACTCATTTGAATTTAAAGGATTCAAGAGAGAATAACCCTCTTGAAAGAAGGGGGAGAATCAGGCCTAGAGCTGAACCCCCTTAGCATAAGGAACTGAGTGATGAATCTGGGCATCTTTCAATATCCTGAATAATGAGCCAGTTCTTCCATCTTGCTGAGAAACATACAGGACATGAGGAAATCAGCTACAAACCCAGCCGTGTCTGTCCCATTCAGCATCCTCTCTGCTGGAGGCAGGGAAGTGGTGCCTTATGAGGAAAGATGGTTTGAGGGAAACCTTGGTATTCAGTTAAAGCAAACTCAGTCTTTGTGAGTCTTATGTGGCTTGAAGCCCCTGTTTAATCCACAGGAATGCCACAGAGAGCTGCAGTACTTGTCCAACAGAGATTAATGCTGACTGGATTAGAAATCTGTTGTGCTTCCTTGTATTGATGTGTATCTACTTGAAACTCCTGACACAATGGAAATGTCCCACAGGTCATATCTTTCAGGGCCTTACATTTAAAAAGGACACTTTCCAAGAGAAGAGAGAGTGGTAAGCGGAGAGCAGTATAAAGATCTAACCATGACACTTCTTCATATTGATTGCCTTTTCTTTCATTTCATTCTTCCTCATATTAGTGAGAGGAAGTCTAGTAATGAGGACTGAAAATACATGGTGTCTTTTCTGACTCGTCTGACACATAGAGGATATGTGTACCCTATGACAGTTCAGCCTGGTGGGATACACGTGACTGGGTCATGTCAGAAGGAACACACAGAGCTGTGTGGCTGACCCTGTCCCTAACAACCACTGCATGACTCCATTTCACCCCATTATATGAAATCCTGAAAAGGTTAAAAAAAATTGTTCCAGATCTTCCTACCAACAAATACAATGTGTGCTATCCATGTTCCTTGTCTACATGGGGGTATATTTAAATATCAAATGGATTTTTAAGTCATGCCTTTTCTTTCATGACAATAATTAAAGGTGCTACTCTAATCTAAGGGGCCAGATCCAGCCTGTGCTTTGTGACAGCCACTTTGCATGAGGTAACCACAAAGCTTGGGAGTAGCTTGAGTGGCATTCAAAGCAACAAGTGGAGATTTCTTTGTTGTGGATCTTTCCCAGATGGACACAGAAAAGAATTTGTCCCTTCAAAGTTCACTCACTAACTTCTACAAAAAACTATTTCAGTGATCTGATAATTTTGTCTACTCTTCCATTTCATCTGTTTTGATATGATTGTGGTCTCTTCCACAAATTGCTGTACCTGGAAATATTTTCAACATGCAGTATTCAACTCAACAGGATTATTTTAAAAGTTACTGGTTCCTAATCTTCCTTTTTGTCTCTTTACCTGCTGTCCAAAAAACTGGAGATGGGGTGCTCCCAACATGGGTTCTGTGATATATGAGTGGATTGTTTGGACTCCATTCAAAAGAGGGTGGTGACAGACATCTGTCCAAAAAGCAATTAACTGCAATGCATTTAGAGAGACAAAATAATTCAGTGGTGATTTACCATCCCCGGAAAGGGTCTGTGTTAGAAACAGTGTTGTTATTTATTGTGGATTCTTTTTTTTTCAGCTGTTTAACTCTCAATTTTCAAGAATTAAGAAAAATAAAAATTGCAAAATATTTTACTGTATAACACAGACTACAATATGTAGAGATAATTAATAGGGACATTTGAAGGGAAAACAGGGTGGCACCATTAGCCCCTACTAAAATGCATCAGAGTTGATGAATTATTTTAATGGGACAGAATGACAAAAAAGGGACTGTTTCACCTAAGCAGGGACAGCTGGTCCCTCTGACAAGGATACATTGCTGTCTTGTGGAGTCTGCCAGCCAGCAAGCCTGAAATAATAGCACTGAGAGAGGTGTGAATGCTCCTCGTCCACCTAAATTGAGAGCTAATATGAAGTCTCATTATGAACACTTTGTGTTAACTGCTTCGTGTCTGAAGGCAGACGGCAGCAACTGCCCTCCATCATGTCCAGGGAAGGTCTGCTTTGATTTTGTGGATGATTATGCATCCCAGTGCCATGATGCCAGCTGTGCCAAACAACATCCAACTAACAGCTGTCCCTATCAGAGGGTTTTGATTCTATTTCTAGTTCCTGGGCAATGGGAGCTTGGGACAAAATTTCCATTTGTGGACTAAACTGCATGTCTCTCAAAAGCAGAACTTCTGCCTTACCACAGCCTACGGTGCCAGGCAACAGCTCTCTGGGACCTTTACAGGCTGTACCTGTGCAGAAATCCCCCCTTGCTGCAAACCACCTGGTGCTTGGCAGCCCTGGCAGCCTGAGGAGTGGGATTCATCCTTATGCCCTCGGCTGCCCTCACACCGCTGCCGGGGATTGCCACCGTTGTGGTGGAGTGGAGGTGCAGGCACAGACCGCAACGACAGAACCATGTGCCAGGATTCAAAGCACCACAGGTGGGATTACAGGATTTAGGTGAATAATTGCAGAATTTACTTTCATAGAACAGGTTTGTGTGAGAGGGAGAGAGAGGCTGATTAACTTAACTGACAGAGATTTCTCCAGTTATTTGGAAGGTGATTGTAATATGACTATTTCTTGCACCTCACCCGCTTCTGAGAACAAAAGTGCTCAAATTTAAACACGCCAACTAGATGGGGTGGGGTGGCACAGGACCTAAAGCTGCTGGGGCTTCTTCATTTGTAAGTGGCACAACCAAGGCTAGTGAGGAATGTGAGGCACCAACTCATTGTTGGTTTTTGTGGACTGGAAACCACAGACCGGTTCCAAAAGAATTAAGGACCTGATTCTACCAGCAGTTAAAACAGTAGTCCAAGTATGAGAATTAAGCACCACATTGCAAATCCTTAGTGCTACTTTCAGCAACTGTCCTGGCAGGGAGAAGACAAGGCAAGCAGATTCTGGAGAACCAGTATCTGGTGTTGCCTGTGGAACCAGGCTGAGCAGCACTGTCACAGCTACACTGGGCTCATCCTGATGCTCTGGTCCAAAAGGAAAAGGTGGGGAGTATCTGCTATCTGCAGCATTAAAAAAAAAAATCAACTCAAAACCAAAACAAAAAAACTATGTGAGAGGGTGAGAGAGAGAGGATGGAAAAGAAGGATGAAAAACAACCTAAGGAAAACAAACCCAAAAGAACAAATATAAACAGAAAACAATGCCAAAACCAAAGCCTTTGGTCCCCTGATCAAAATAACTTTGATCAATGCCTCTATTCTCAGAAGCACCTTATTTTAGAAAGCAGCTAGCTTTCTAACAAATAAAGAATTGCTCTGTGCTTTCTTTCCAAAGCTTAAAATCAGCTTTCTAGAGTAAGATGAAAAGCTAATTTTCTTGGAGTTTAACATATTTGTGTAAGCATGTCAGTTGAAATAAATGACATTGATATTCTGTGTGTATATAGGTGGCACCAGCTCCCAAAACTCTCTCTCTTTTTCATCTTAGTGGAACATTAACTTATGCTCCTGAGGGCTATGCAGAATGCAGAGTGAGAGTACGAACTAAGAGATAATTTATCATAGCTCTCTCCTGTGTATCACTCTCTTTTCCTAAACTTTTCCATATCAGAATAGAGAGCAGAGGCAGTTTACTTTTGCCTTAGCTGCCTCTAACTGCACCCTTACAGGCTCTTATTCAAAACAAACCTTTGCATCCTGCAGATTGACTTCTCGGCGTATTCCCTTGGTAAGTAGAGCAGTGAACATTTGACCATTATAGCTGGGTCACAGGAACTTTAAGAATTGGTCTTTTGAGTAACTATAGTAGCAGCAAAATATATCCAGAACTGTGGTAAGAGCAGGGAACAGGTTTCATGGAAAACCTTGTCATCCAGTCCAGTAGAAGATGGTGACAGAGAGCACTGAGGAACAGCATTCTTTACTCCTTTAACTAACTGTGAGCAACAGCTCTGGAAAGGCTTGGACTGTCTTTTTATTATGCATTTATACACTGCTGGGTGTGACAGAGGTGTTCTTCTACTAAACAGAAATGTAATATTAATAACAATGTAGATTATGTAGTGCTGGCACCCACTTTCCCTTTTGCATATTAATAGCCATAAATTAGTTTGCATGGATTACTTGAACTTCTAATTTACATTTCAAGTAGAGCTCAGTTCTGCAATTCACATTTTGCAGAAGGGGAAACTGAGGCATACCTTGGTTTTTCTTCCTGATCTACTGTGAGCCAAAAAAAAAATAAGCTGCTGATTTCTACACCACAGTTCTGAGCTGCTTTTTCTGGTGGTTTTGTTGGGTTGGTTGGGTTTTTTTGTATAGAAATAGAAATGTTTTAGTTAATGGTTAATGTTGCTGATAAGGATCAGCATTGAAGATGTCTGGAGATGGCAGATTACAGAGCTTTTTTTAAAAAATAAAGTATTCTGAAGTGTAATGTATCTTCATGTATTTTCTTTTTCTGTTCTTTATTTGTATATGGTGTTACAGGTGGGAGTATGAGTAGATGCAGAACAGGTACAAAACAATGAGTGAGAGGATGCCTGGCCCTCCAAGAGATGTGATTCAGAGTGCTGCAACTCCATTGAAGTAATAAAATCCAGAGTTACTGTATATGTGTCTTTAGCTGTGTCTATAAGACAGTGAGGCAGAACTTGGCATGGGAGCACACCTTGCAAATTTGCTTCCAAGGCCTTTACTTCCATCCATCAGAGAGCCAAACCATGGAAATAGTCTTTCAAAAAAGCTAGCAGAGCCTGTCATCACACCAGCTGCACGTTTTGAAAAGAAATTGACTGTCACAGTAGACGATGGCATTAGACAGTCTTAAACTCATAGAAATGTGCAATATCTGGGCAAAAATAAGCATGACAAAGAGAAGTCTTTGAAATGTAAACTCTGGTTATGCAAGGGGCTGAATGATTATGTGCAGACTGGGGGCACCCACAGTGCTTAGCACTGTTCTTCTACCCGTAGCTATACCCATAAGAAAAAAAGCCATTTCACAAAAGCTTACTGGTAAGGAGAACAAAACAACAGAAACACAAACTCCTTGTGGTCTGGGGAGTGTGTGCTGCACAGAGAAGATCACACTGCCAGCTATGTGAGATTGTATCAGATCATGTTGTGAACATGGTTCCAGTGGTGTGTGGATAAAATAAAATGTGGGGAATGCAAGCTCTATGGTTGTCTCAGGAAACAGGCTGTTGAGTGCAAAAGGCTTTGAGAGTATTCTCAGGAATGTTTGATGACGTATTTGTTCTGTTCCGGCAGTTTTTCCTTACTCATATGCTGCTGGCCATCATCAGTGGAGGATACTGACTGGTTTGACTTGTAGTCTGGCTCAGTACAGCCCTGACTGTGTTCAAGAGGAGGCTTTCAGCCTTTAAGAAAACATAGGGGAAGCCACAATATAATGAGACATTGCCACTCTAGCAAGAATCCATTAGAGTTAGATCAATCAGTATTATCTATTTACTTATCTACTGTTACGATGGAAATTATACAGGAATTATAACAGTAATATTCATGCATGTTTTTTTCCTTCTTTGTTCCCCACTATAGTTCCTATAACACCTTTTTTTTTAACAAGGATGAGGTTAGGGCTTTCACAGATGGCTCTCCGAGGAGCAGTACTCTTAATGCCATGAAGATAAGCTAGAATAATAACCAGAAACTTTAGAAGGTAAAACCCAAGTCTTGGAATGTGGATGTGTTCATCAGTATGCTCCCCTGCACTAAAGGTAACAAGTGAGTTAAATACCTATGTATATAGAGCTTGATTTGAGAACTGTCTTGGGACAAGTTAAGTTCACATCAGCTAACGCTTAAAGTATAGTGTCCAGTCTATTATCAAGGTGTAGCAAAGATAGCCTTGCAAATGATGTATATGCATACAGCTTTAAAAGATCCGTACTAGAGATGCTCCTCTCTTCTAGGTTTCTGATCTCCAGGGCGATAACAATCCACAGCACCTGAATTCTGACTTAGATTTTCTAAGTGCAGGCGGCAGTTCAAAACTCCATGGAGGTTGCTTAGGTGAAGATGGAATATTAGATACTATGGCCAGCTGGCTCTAGAGACAGTTTCTATGCAAAGGAAGAGGTCAGGTGCAATCTTTTCTCCCTGCAAAGCAATGTAAGTTTTTCTCTGAGGCTTCCAACCCCTAGTTATCACAGTGAAATTGAGACTATTTTACCTGTGTGAGGCATGAGATTTTGTAGGTCTCAACTAAGTCACTTCCTGATTGGAATGTACATAAAGATGTGCAAGGAGACATCATGAAATCCAACAGTGATCTGACCAAAGAGACACTCACTCATTGCCTCTTATGTCCAAGGGTTTCGATACTCCAGTCCTTCTCAGTTTGTCTGTGGTAATTAAAAGATTATCTCCCCACTATCTGCAATGCCTTCTGGTACACAGAGTAGGTAGTGATTTGCTCCTTAGCTCCCATACCATGAACTAAAGCAGAAGCTTATGGACTGATGTATTAATTTCAGCCACCACTGCACACATCCAAGAGAGGGAGTTGTACCAGATGTTTTCCACAGCCCACAGAGTGCAATTGATGCTCAGTCACCCTCTAGTTCACTAACACCTTGAGAGAGGGCAAAAACACAACTACCACTAGAAGAGGTCACTGTCACTGGAAAAGGACAGCAAGATAGTCCCTCCAAAACATCCTCCAAAGTGACACTATATTTGGGTCTTGGTAACATTCTTGGATTTTCAGTGTTTCAGAAACTTGCCTCTATGCCTCTTCTTTCCTTCTGCAGGACTTCCACCCGCAGGTCAGCCTGAATACTGCAGCTGAAGGGTGACCTGCACTCTGTGGCAAAACTAGCCAGAGCAGAAGGTAGGTCCTACGTTTTCAGCAGAAGGCAGAGAGAACTCTGTCTGTACTTTGACAAGGTCCTGCAGAGTCGGGGACATCTGGTGAGAGGGCCCACGTCTGAGAAACAATCATTTCAGAGTATGAGACAAGTGCAGCCCCTGGCTCTCTTTTCATGGGCATAACATGAAGTACTCATGGATATTTTAGGCAGGTGGGTTTCAGAATACAGCAAAAAGCTGGAGAAGGTCACCATTTGCAGATGTGGAAACCATTTCTATAACTGACAATGTGCTTTGGCCACTTCTTATTAATGTGTACTGATACTTTCCTTCAGACATCAAACAAACTGAGTAAGGACAGAGACTGTACAAAGACCATCATTTGTGGAAACATTCACACTGGGCTCATTCTTAGGCTTCAGAGAAGCTTACCTAATAACTTGAAGAGGGTAGGAGAGGCTCTCTTTGCTGACCTATACTGTGTAAAATAAAACACAGTTGCTAAAGCAGGATATCTGACTTCACTGTAAAAGTCCAAGTTTCTCTTCTCTCTTGTTTGATAAATGAGTGTCATCAGAATTACTGTGCTCTCCTAAACCAATTAGTCATTATTGGATGATCAAAGTATTTATCAAAGCTTCGAGTGCGGTGCGATTGATCTTCATTTGAGTTGGAAGGGTTTCCTTGCTGGATTTTGGAGAAGGAATCCATCAAACAGAAGCCATCAAACAGAAGGCAGCAGGTATATCCTTGTCAGAGAGATATATGACGATGCAGAATTCCAAAAGGTGCCAAGAAAGGCAGCTCAGTAGCAGAGGTGGCTACTGTCACCTGGCAAAGCCATTGGGTTTTAGGAGGTAGAAAAAAACATTTAATCCACCCACCTACATCAAGACTGCCATAGCCTACCTCAGAGGAATTTTAATTAAAGGATTTATACAGCTGTGGAATCCTGAAATCCTCTGAGTAACGTGCAATAGTCTGAGACCTCCCTGGGAACAGACAGCTCTTCAGGATTTGCAACATTAAGAACTGACAGGAGCTATTGCAATATGATGTGTCTTATCCACCTTATTCAGAAAGCTTTAAGATACACAATCTGGATCAAAGTAAGCTAAAATTTATCTTCAAGGTTTTGCGGTGATCTAAATGGTTTCTGACTGGACATAGTGCAGAAACTATTTTAACCACTTCTTCCCTATATGAAAGAGTTAAGTATTTACCCAGGAAAGGCAACTTTGCTCCTCAGGACACCAGTTTGCTCTTGCTATTCCGTAAATTCAAACACAAATAAATTAAAACCCCAGCTGAACTGGCAATACAGAAATATCATTGAGAATGGCATTTGCAATCATCTTCCTTCATGGGGCAAGTATCACAACCCCAAAGTGTTATACACCAAATAATTTTGACCATACAATGAAGCAGGCAAATTTTTCTTCTAATCAGTCTATTTCTTCTCTTTCCTTTTATTTTTTCTTTCCCTACTCATTGTTTATTTAAGTGAAAAGGGGTTGGTTTTTGACTGTTTTTATAAAAATGGATATAAATTCAGACTAATCTACTGAATACAGTTTAGTTACTCTGGATTAACAGTGGTATAAATAACAGCAGGACTTGGCATGGTGTTTCCAAATTAATAAACCTAAATGTTTTTCAACTAATGAAATGGCTTGAATATGATCAAACAGATTTTGCTTTTAATCTGTGAAAGAAAAATGTGTTTGCTTGACCTGTAAAGCAAGTTATGCCAAATTTGATCATGAAACAGTATTTATGACTCATTTTTAATGCACTGAAAACAACTGAAGTGGGAAATGCTGATGCACTAGTGTAACTATGACTGTGGAAATGGAACTAATGTAATAACTGAAACGAATGGATATAATGAAAGAATTAACCCACAGAGGCTGGTAATGCCTTAAAATGGTATGATTTTGAGACTAATGTTTATGGGGCAAATAAAGAAAAAATTCAGAGCTACAGCATGTGACAGGAGTCTTTGCTGACATTTGCAAAGCATTGTGTTGTGCCAGCACTGCTATAAGGAATGTCTAAGAGCAAGAACATCACAAAGTAATGGACTCTGAAGAATGGTGAAAAACACATACATGTGTGTGGACATAAATGTGGTCAAGTCCAGCATATTTCTATTGAAATTGGCATCATAGTTGATTTTAAAAAATAGGCTCTTTTCTTGGTGACACACCATATCTTTGCACTCACTATATTTAAAAAAGAACAAAATTCAGTCGGGACATACATTTTTGACAGACAACACAAGTGACGGAGTGCTGACTCTGCATATCTCTGAAAATGGGAGTAATTGTACTGCAAATAACAGTGGACAATGCAGAGAGAAATTACTTCCACTGAGAGTGGTATTTTGTTCTGCTTTTAAAGTATCCTTCTAATGTTTTTAATAGATCTTCTCAAAAATAAATTATTTAAGGAGGCTTATCTTTAAAATACTATTAGAATTATGGCTAGAAAACATATGAATCATTGCTATTCTGTAGCACAATTAATTTTCATTGCTCTGTTTGTGACCTACTTACACAGACCGCAAACACTAATCTCACTGGATAATTAAAATTGTGTAAATATCATTTGTCCAGTCCCCAATGATTGGTTTTAGAAATCCAATGAGCTCTCTACAGTAAACTTGCAGATAAGAAATCCTCAGTTACATATAAACTTTAATTATCACATACCACTAATGATTCTTAAAACTTGCTTTCATATTTTATATTTAGAGAAACACAAACTGTATTGAACAGGCAATTAAATATTTTCATCCATAAATTTATTTTTCTAAATGTAGCATTCTGATGCAACAGGATTTGGATACGTTGTACAAAACAGGCAAATATATTTTTCTTACATTTAGCCTTGGATAAAATATTTGTAACATTTTTCGTAAATGAGGTTTTCTTTAGAACATACTACTGGCCTCCTAGATGTAGGTGTATATTTCAGGATTGGACCAAAGAAATCAGTTTCACAATCAAGAAAATATCTGGCTAAAAGCCATCTCGATTCTGTGATTAAATAAATTTACAATTAAAAAGCACGCATATCAGTTGCATGTATAATAAATTACATTGGGAGTCATAACAAGTGGGAAGTGGTGATACAAATAGACTGAATGTTATGAGCACATAAATTAACAACAGAAGAAAGAGACAAGGAAAAAATCCACAACAGTGAACAATAATTTTTACAAAGTATAGTAATAATGACAGAAGTCCCAGCAATATTATAAGATTATAACTAGCTAAAGTTAGTAGATTTGTTGATAATTATGAGGAAAGACAAAGCATTTTTATTTTTGAGGAGCTTCTGTTGGAAAGAAATCAGATGACATATTTGTATAACATAAAATGCTTTCAACTCTACCAGTAAACTGTGAATACTATAACCATACTTACTTGGTTATATCTGTGTTAAATGGATAGATAAGTACTTCTTCCTTAAAAATACCTTTTGCAAGTATCCCAGAGGCCAACTTTGAGTCCTGCTGCATGTTGGTTATTAAATGAAACACAAAATAACTCAATGATTTTTGAATATATTATAGATAGTTCCAAAGATTAAAGACCCATGCTAATAGTGCTAAAATTGTGGGGAAATGCAATAAAATCCAGGAAATATAAAGTTCAGGGTAAAGCATGCAATGGCCTTCAATATGAGGCCTCAGCAGGGGCTTTGAAGACAGTTGTTTATATGTTACCTGTTGCCGTGGGGTTTTAATTTTTTAATTTTTAATTTTTTAATTTTAAAATTTTAAAATTTTAAAATTTTTTATTTTTAAAATTTTTAATTTTTTTAGTTTTTTAATCTTTTAATTTTTTAATTTTTGTAGCTTTTTGAAGTAGTTGTATAGTAAATGTAGATTTAATGTAGTAAAAATCCCTTACGCTTTGACACAACTTTTACATAGCAAACCCTGTTACCCATCCCATATCAAATTCCCCTAAATTCCAGTAGCCTGTTTAGTCTCATTTTCAACGTAGAACACCCTAAAATCTGCGTAAGAAGATATGATCCTGGGGCACCACGACCTCTAAGTCCAGGGCTCTGGAAGGC